>CM042240.1:5203717-5746217 GCA_023566225.1 Romanogobio albipinnatus
CTTCGAGTTTAACTAATAAAATGAATTGTATGATTAAAAAAGTTGATGCAGTGGAATTTTCTGATGATGTCATCTCAGTATATAGTTTGGTCGTATATCTAAAATGCTGCTGCAAACGTATTTTGGTCCGTGTAACGCTTCACAATTCAATTTTCAGACCATATAGTGCAAATGCAAAAAATAAAATATTGAAACAAACGTCCATTTTTTCCTTTTTCTCGGTTACTTCATCAGTGGATTTTTGCCATTTTCTCTCCTTTTTTCAAATTTCCTTTTGCTAAATTATGACTTAAGAAATTATCTTTTGAATGAATTGAAATCTAACCGATTTTATTTTCCTTCTATTTTTTCCCCAATTTACGTGGACTGTGCCATAGCTATAGCGGGGGAGGTCGCGGACTGTTTTACATCGTTTATGTAGGCTATAGCCTGCGTGCACGTTGAGAAGTAACTTATAGTTTAAAAGGCTAACACAGAGGACGCCATAGTTTTTGTTGTTAATAAATATATAATAGGCTAATAATACTGTGCTAAATGTAGAATTCAGGTCTGGCCATCGGGAGCAGCGGGCAAAACGGTGGCCTGGCTACTTATTTGCCCGCTGGTTTGTATTTATCTATACTTATTTGTTATTAGTGCACGTACACACACACACACACACACACACACTCACGTGCACGCATGCACACACACACACACACACACACACACACACACACACACACACACACACACACACACACACACACACACACACACACACACACACACACATATATATATATATATATATATATATATATATATATATATATATATATATATATATATATATATATATATATATATATATATATATATGTGTGTGTGTGTATATGTATGATTGTAAATAAGTATTTGAACACCCTGCTATTTTGCAAGTTCTCCCACTTAGAAATCATGGAGGGTCTGAAATTGTCATCATAGGTGCATGTCCACTGTGAGAGACATAATCTAAAAAAAAAAATCCAGAAATCACAATGTATGATTTTTTAACTATTTATTTGTGTGATACAGCTGCAAATAAGTATTTGAACACCTGAGAAAATCAATGTTAATATTTGGTACAGTAGCCTTTGTTTGCAATTACAGAGGTCAAAGGTTTCCTGTAGTTTTTCAGCAGGTTTGCACTGCAGGAGGGATTTTGGCCCACTCCTCCACACAGATCTTCTCTAGATCAGTCAGGTTTCTGGCCTGTCGCTGAGAAACACAGAGTTTGAGCTCCTCCAAAGATTCTCTATTGGGTTTAGGTCTGGAGACTGGCTAGGCCACGCCAGAACCTTGATATGCTTCTTACAGAGCCACTCCTTGGTTATCCTGGCTGTGTGCTTCGGGTCATTGTCATGTTGGAAGACCCAGCCTCGACCCATCATGCTCTAACTGAGGGAAGGAGGTTGTTCCCCAAAATACATGGCCCCGGTCATCCTCTCCTTAATACAGTGCAGTCGCCCTGTCCCATGTGCAGAAAAACACCCCCAAAGTATGATGCTACCACCCCCATGCTTCACAGTAGGGATGGTGTTCTTGGGATGGTACTCATCATTCTTCTTCCTCCAAACACGTTTAGTGGAATTATGACCAAAAAGTTATATTTTGGTCTCATCTGACCACATGAATTTCTCCCATGACTCCTCTGGATCATCCAGATTCATTGGCAAACTTAAGACGGGCCTGGACATGTGCTGGTTTAAGCAGGGGAACCTTCCGTGCCATGCATGATTTCATTAGTGTATTACCAACAGTAACCTTGGAAACGGTGGTCCCAGCTCTTTTCAGGTCATTGGCCAGCTCCTCCCGTGTAGTTCTGGGCTGATTTCTCACCTTTCTTAGGATCATTGAGACCCCACGAGGTAAGATCTTGCATGGAGCTCCAGTCCGAGGGAGATTGACAGTCATGTTTAGCTTCTTCCATTTTCTAATGATTGCTCCAACAGTGGACCTTTTTTCACCAAGCTGCTTGGCAATTTCCCCGTAGCCCTTTCCAGCCATGTGGAGGTGTACAATTTTGTCTCTAGTGTCTTTGGACAGCTCTTTGGTTTTGGCCATGTTAGTAGTTGGATTCTTACTGATTGTATGGGGTGGACAGGTGTCTTTATGCAGCTAACCACCTCAAACAGGTGCATCTAATTTAGGATAATAAATGGAGTGGAGGTGGACATTTTAAAGGCAGACTAACAGGTCTTTGAGGGTCAGAATTCTAGCTGATAGACAGGTGTTCAAATACTTATTTGCAGCTGTATCATACAAATAAATAGTAAAAAAAAATCATACATTGTGATTTCTGGATTTTTTTGTTTTAGATTATGTCTCTCACAGTGGACATGCACCTATGATGACAATTTCAGACCCCTCCATGATTTCTAAGTGGGAGAACTTGCAAAATAGCAGGGTGTTCAAATACTTATTTTCCTCACTGTATATTCTAGAAATGTATTAAAAAGAAAGACGCTTTCAGCCTTACTCAAAGGCCGCGGAAACATGGCCAGTGGGTTCTTTACGCAATCCATTCCCGGCATTCTTATTTTGCTTCTTATGTATTAAATATACAGGCCATTAGTTTATGAAACCTTGATTTAAACATATAGCCTAACTATGAATCTAAATAGGCTACGTTTTGCATTTAGCCTCCACTCCAAAAGCTTCAAAAATGTATTTTGTTTATTAACGCAAAGTTTTAATTTCAAATGTAATTTCTAAATTCAGTTCATATTTCCAACAAACGAAATTCTGAGCCAAAATAACGAAGTGGTAAAAAAAACTGCAAAAATGAAAAATATTAAAGAATTCGCGGGCGCTTTCGTCGGCATGAGTAAGATAGGCTATAAGACGCGCAATATGTCTGGAAACATGGAGTGGGGTCAGACATGATTTTTGTTGAGTGTTGTTTTGCAGAAATCATTTCTTTGAAGTGAATTTCGTTTTCAATAAATTTTATTTTAATTTTAATCAAGGTTCATCTAATTGCCTGTATATTTAATACATAAGAAGCAAACCAAGAACGCCGGGAATGGATTGACATGCGTAAGGAACCCACTGGCCATGTTTCCGCGGCCTTTGAGTAGCCTAAGGCTGAAATAGCGTCTTTCTGTTTTTAATAAATTTTTTGAATATATGTCTTAATTACAGTAGGCCTATTATAGAGAGTTATGATATTTGTGGCTGCACCGGGGTCCATCATTACTAGGTTAAAGTTACACGCTTTTCATTAGTGATCCATGGCACCTGCTACCCATGGCTGTTATGAACTGCAGGCTTCAATCAATAAATTACAACAATTTCGTGCTATGGGCACTGCCACTGATACAGGCAGCGGATGAGATATTTTTCTGCTTTCAAACAAGTGTGACAAAGGCATGGGCTAAATACATTCTCTAATGTGGATACAGACATATATACACACATCACTATACAACACCTTATTAGGAGAAAAAACATGTTGTTTTAACAACATAAGATCTCGTTATTACGAGAAAATTATGTTGTTTTTACGACATAAGATCACGTTATTACGAGAAAAGATGTTGTTTTAACGACATAAGATTTTTTTTATTTATTTATCCTTTGTTTTACCAGGGTAGTCACATTGAGACAGTAGTCTCTTTTTCATAAGATCTCGTTATTATGACATAATTGAGTGAAAAAAATTATATGTATGTGGCAGCAATGCGTCACCGTAATATTTACATAAGGCAAAATGTTTAAAATCTATCTGAATTGGTAGCCTATGCCTGTGACTGTCTTTTCACTTTTTCTTTCTTTATAATTTTGTTAAAGTTATAAAGTTCAGCAAATTTTAGTTAGCTTTTATCCACATATTAGCCTAGCCTACATGCCAAACATTCAAAATATTTGGGCCTAAATAAACTCCTTTGCCGATGTTTTCACTTAGTGATCATCATTCTCGTTTCCACGGCAACATTGAACTTTTCATTGAATATAGCCTACTGCTTCTCACATCTTCTCTTGCCCTTAAATTTAGCAGTCATTAACTCGGTTCATTACAAGCCGTTAGCCGAGAATGATAGGCTTTGATATGCCTAAATATGTAGGCTATATAATGATATGCTGCAAGTCAAGAGTAGCGGATTCATAATTTGTATCAGTTAATTATCAAATGGCGAGTTCTTAAATCATTCGGGTACATCGAGGCATGCATCAATATAATAAAGTAGGTATGTGTGTGTGTGTGTGTGTGTGTGTGCATGCGTGCACGTGAGTGTGTGTGTGTGTGTGTGTGTACGTGCACTAATAACAAATAAGTATAGATAAATACAAACCAGCGGGCAAATAAGTAGCCAGGCCACCGTTTTGCCCGCTGCTCCCGATGGCCAGACCTGAATTCTACATTTAGCACAGTATTATTAGCCTATTATATATTTATTAACAACAAAAACTATGGCGTCCTCTGTGTTAGCCTTTTAAACTATAAGTTACTTCTCAACGTGCACGCAGGCTATAGCCTACATAAACGATGTAAAACAGTCCGCGACCTCCCCCGCTATAGCTATGGCACAGTCCACGTAAATTGGGGAAAAAATAGAAGGAAAATAAAATCGGTTAGATTTCAATTCATTCAAAAGATAATTTCTTAAGTCATAATTTAGCAAAAGGAAATTTGAAAAAAGGAGAGAAAATGGCAAAAATCCACTGATGAAGTAACCGAGAAAAAGGAAAAAATGGACGTTTGTTTCAATATTTTATTTTTTGCATTTGCACTATATGGTCTGAAAATTGAATTGTGAAGCGTTACACGGACCTATTTTGCTACATATTATTAAAAAACTGCGCCTTTAGTGGTATATTTTATATTGATATTACGAAAATTAACCATGGTTTTATTGTAGTAAAAATGTAATAACCATGTTTTTTTGGCTAATTGAACACCATTTATATAACTACAGTTTTACCCCAAATACCATGGTTCAACTGTGGTTAGAGAAGCAAAACCATGGTTAATTTGCGGTTACCATGGTTTTACTACAATAACCATGGTTTTTTGGTTTTATTTGTAGTAAAACCATGGTTTATTTTCGTAAGGGGAATGCCTGCTGTTGTTTTAGCCGGTTTTAGCTCGTCATTGAAGATAGTTTTGCTGTGCATTTACTGTGTTTAACCAGCAGATGGACTCAGTGCTTGGCATCTGTTTCAAATCATGTTTCATATTGTCGTAATGAACGTATTAATATTCTCATTGCTTGACTTGAATGTTATCTTGAATCGATAAAAAAAAAAAAAAAAAAAAAAAAAACGTCACTTTGTCTAAATCTAGGGCTAATCACTTTTCAAATAATTTAATGAACTTCATTATTTAATTGATTAATGTTCATCCATCGCTACTATAGTCTCAAAGTCTTTTAATTTTACAGGCAAATCTATTAAGGTTTATACAATTCATGTTCGTGTCTGTAACTGGGAGGAGTTTCACTGAACTTACAGTGAAAGCTTATCTGACCAGCTTGTGGAAGACAGACACTGAGCACGCAAAGTCTTTGTTTTATACTCGAGTCTAAAAAAGACAACTTCAACTCTTTGAACAGAGAAGGTGAGTAAAGGATCATGCTAAAATACACGCTACACATTTGTAAACAGGAAATGGTTTATAACACAGAATACACTTATGAAGAACTGGAACTCGCTTAATAATGTTGACAAAATTGCATGAAATGAGAATAAATATTATTAATTATTGGTAAATCAGACACCGTAGAGTAGCCTAACATTTATGAAAAAAGATGATTGAGAAATTACAGTGCTGAAGAACCGGGTCTAGTTTCTCAACAATCAAACAGGAAGTTTCCTTTCAGATAGGATAATAGTTATTTAAAATGTCTCTTAAATATTTACATTTAGTGTGATTAGAACACATTCTACTCTCCTACTGTTTATTTACTCACAATATAATGTTTTTTTGTAAACATTTATTTGAAACATTTCAAGAACATTAACACTTTTCTTGTCATGATTAGAACATTATATAAAGGTAACAATAGCGTAACGAAAACACAAAATCACAGAATGGCAGTGGGCCTCTATTCAGCTGCTGCATGTAAACCATTTTGTACTTACATTTTAAATTGCTGTGCAAAACAACATATTGCAACTTCGGTGTCCTCATCTGAAACTTTCAGACACTTCCATACCGCTAACATGCTTAATCTTTGATATGCAGACGTGTGATAACAGCTCGACCATGAGTGAAACCTAAACACTTGCGCACTGATGGGAGAGGCGAGTGACATTCATTTTCGGTTTACGTTTTTGGCTGTTTTTTTTTTTTATTTTGGCCCAAAACCGATAATGCCGATTTTGGGCCGAACATTTTTCGTGGCCGAAATTTCGGTGGACCAATAATAATAATAATAATATTAATAATAATAATAATAATAACAACAATAACAATAATAATCAATAGACCAAAACAAGATGTAGTTTTATATATGATTGTGGGTGTGCTGGATGATTAGTATAGGCATGGGCGAAGGTATAATGCGTGCAGGTCTTTTTATAGCGCTTCTGTTCACTTAATTTATTGGAATTTTAGTTTCAATTTTACTTACGCTCCATGCTTAACCCATTAACTGTCCTCCCCTTTTTGAACATAGATGTGAAAATGCACCATCCAAACTTAAATTGTTGTAATTAATGAACGCTTTGGAATACAGATCACTTCAAATCATTAAAAAAATTGAAAGCATGAAAAAGTTTAAGTTTACTGTAAAGAAGATCCTGTACTATAAAGTTTATATTTTATATAAAATAAATATTTTACATAATATTTTTTAACTCTGAAATTGCTATAAAATTAAAGCCATATGTCTAAAGTTATGTTCCAAATTTGAAGTTGATATATATAAAAAAATGTATGTTCCTGTGAGGCGAGACCCAAACGCCATTTAATTTTTTATGCATTCCTGTCACAAAAGTATACATTTATTTTGCAATATTACTTCTATCACAAAACAACTACTAAATATGGAATTTTGTAAAGTCTCCGTTCCCATTCAGTCAGTTCGGCATTAAGTCATGAGGTACCTATGGAAAGCACCACAGCCACTGAACTGTGTTACGAGTGTTGGAGACGCAGATGCTGGCAAGCTGTTGTGAGCCCTTTTGGCAACTTCCCTCTATGCAGTCGTAACCCACCCAGTGCCCCAAGTAAGCCCGAGGGATAGTCCTTCACACCAAATGGGATGGAAGGTACAGGGCTTACTGTGGGCACGGTCGTAGCTGCTGTTTCTATATTGTGACATTTCACGGGGACGAGTGCTTCATATCTCAATTTCCATTGTTTTGACCAGTGTTGTTAATGCTGGGGAAACATACGTAGTCCAATGGAGAAGGACGCCACGGGTACCACACCCTGCCAGAAGGGAGGTAATGTGTGGTGGCTATACTTATGGACTAACCCGTGGGGCAGTGCTATATATGGAAGATCTCTGCGGTAGGTTCAGAACTGCCCAGGGAAAGACACAGGTCTACTGACTGGGAAACTGTATCGTGGACAATACACATATGGGATTACTGAGGGGGAATAACAGCATATGGGCATCTAGCCCAGGGCTGACCGACCGGGCATGCCTCCTCCAGGGGCAGTGCTTGCAAAGCACTGAAAATTCACCACCTGGTCCCTAAAGGGAGTGGTGGGAGCTTTGGGCATATATCCGGGCCGGGGTCTCAGGATGACGTGAGACAAGAAGGGATGTGGCGTGGTATGGGAGGTTTTAACCTCCTGGTGCCTCTCAGGAACCTGTTAACCAGGTCATGCTTTCTCAGTGACCTGCCATCAACAGCAACGTGATGTGTTGCGATGGCGGCAACTTACACAGCCGCTGCTCCAAGGAAGGAAAGAACAGAGCCGATCGGGCATTTCCAGGAGTCTTCCCCCAGAAGCGAACAGACCCCACTTCAAAGCATAAGCGCACCTAGTAGAGGAGGCTCTAGCTTGAGTGATAGTGTCTACCACCACCAGTGGTCGGGTCCCGGGTCCACTGGTCTCGGGGGCTCTGTGAAGAAAAATTTATACCCGATTTATATATAAATATAAATTTATACCCATATGTCTGGGTGGGTGTGACTCGGCATGCAAATTTCACTGGCCAATGTTCATTGGCTCGTTTAGTTACCTCTTGGAGGTGATTAGGCTCCCAGGCGAGACTAAATGGAAACCAGTCTTACACATTTATATTCACATTTCTGCATTTAGCAGACACTTTTATCCAAAGCGACTTACAACCGAGGAGTACAGGAAGCGATCCGTCATGAGGAGGCAGCGAAACACAGAAAGTGCCTGAAGTACTACGTTTTGGACATTGCACAGAGCATCACACACTAGGGCAGGGAAGAAGTAGAGGAAAATAGAAGGAACATGAGGAAAAGGATTTTCTTTTCTTTTTTTAAGTTAAGGTTAAGTGCTCGAGGAAGAGCTGAGTTTTCAGCTGTCGTTTGAATGTTGTCAGTGATACTGCAATTCGGATGGAGGTGGGAAGATCCTTCCACCAGCAGGGAACGGTGAATGTAAATGTTCTGGAGAGGGATTTTCTGCCTCTCTGTGATGGTACCACAAGCCGTTGCTCCTTAGCTGAGCGAAGGCTTCTGGTGGGGGTGTAGACTTGTAGGAGCGAGTCAAAGTATGCAGGAGCGGCACTCGTGGTGGATCTGTAAGTGAGCGTAAACACCTTGAACTTGATGCGAGCAGCGAGTGGTAGCCAGTGCAAAGAGTTGAAGAGTGGTGTGACGTGGGCCCTTTTGGGTTCGTTAAAGACAAGATGTGCTGCTACGTTCTGGATCATTTGGAGTGTTTTGATTGCACATGATGGAAGTCCAGCCAGAAGCGTATTGCAGTAGTCAAGCCTAGAAATGACCAGGGCCTGGACAAGAAGCTGTGTTGCGTGCTCTGTTAGGAATGATCTGATCTTCCTGATGTTGTGGAGCGCAAACCTGCATGAGCGAGCTGTCTCTGAAATGTGGTTTTGGAAAGAACAGCTGGTTGTCAAAGATAACGCCAAGGTTTCTGACCAACCCTGAAGGGGTGATCCGAGATGAACCTAGCTGGATGGCAAAGTCATGTTGTATTGTCGGATTGGCAGGGAAGACGAGCAGTTCAGTCTTTGCCAGGTTGAGCTGCAGGTGATGTTTTTTCATCCATGCTGAGATGTCCGCCAGACAGCTGGAGATTTGTGCAGCTACTGTGGGATCATCTGGTTGGAATGAAAGGTAGAGCTGAGTGTCATCAGCATAGCAGTGGTATGAGAGGCCATGTGCCTGTATGATGGGTCCTAATGATGTAGTGTAAATGGAGAAGAGGAGAGGTCCAAGCATGAGCCCTGAGGAACCCCTGTGGTCAGCTGATGTGCTTTGGAAACCTCCCCTCTCCAGGCAACCTTGAAAGACCTACCTGTGATATAGGACTCAAACCAGTGGAGTGGAATCCCTGTGATGCCCAGTGATGAAAGGATGGACAGAAGAATCTGATGATTGACCGTGTCAAAGGCAGCAGATAGATCGAGGAGGACAAGGACTGATAATTTGGAATCAACTTTTGCAATCCACAGGGCTTCGGTGGCCAACAGTAATTCGGTCTCTGTGGAGTGGCCCCTTTTGAAAACTGATTGGTTGATGTCCAGCTGATTATTCTGTGAGAGGAAAGATGAAACCTGATTGAAAACAACTCGTTCAAGTGTTTTTGCTATGAATGGTAGGAGAGAAACAGGTCTGTAGTTATCTGTGAGGGAAGAGTTTAATGTGGGTTTCTTAAGCAGTGGAGTTATCCAAGCCTGCTTGAATGTGGTAGGGAAGATGCCGGTGCTGAGAGATGTGTTGATGATATGTGTGAGGGCTGGTAGGAGTGTAGGAGAGATGGTTTGAAGGAGATGTGAGGGCTCAGCTCAGCTCAGCTCAAAGGCTCAGCTCAAAAATGAAACTATGACTCACTACCAGTGTGAATATCCAGCAATAACAATTGAGTGCGTGTGACACAAACAGCCGTGGTTATAATTCAAATACAATTAACATAACCAGTAAAATTATAAATCGATAAATAAGTACAGAATCAAATTGTATCCTCCTGTTAGTGTGTAATATGCTGAGCAAATGCAGCAACCTGAGTAATCACAAAAAAACTCTTACATACGGCTTCAACGCGCTCCTTCACTGTCAGTACGCTTCTCCGCACAAATAAATGTTTTTCCTCCTGTGATGTTTGTCTACAGTATGGATTCAGTGGGAGTGGATGTGATTGAAACAGCAGCTCTTGGGAGACCCTTCCAGCTCGGCATGCTGTATGACTGCAGAAAAGATGCATTAATAACAGGTGAATTTTAGTCAAATCAATCTAGGAATAAAAATTAATGTTTGTAGTTTTCCGATAAATGCCTTTATATTAAATTCAAGACAAATAATGACATGACATTTTCACTTTCACTGTTTTAAACTTTATTAATAAACATCAGAATGTGTTTCAGATGTGAATCTAATATATTCATATTTGTTATTTTACAGGGATAAGACTTTGGAATAAAGAGCAGCTGCAGCAGAATATTTCCTCTCATTCCCAAATCAATACAGTTTTCAATGCCACCGCTTCAGACTCCATTCAGGACAAATCTAAATTACTAAATATTGATGGTGGACTCAAACTGAGTCTTTTAGGTAATCTCATCCAAGTCAGTGGATCAGCAAAATATCTCAAAGACACCAAGACATCTTTCAAACAGCAGAGACTGACGCTACATTATCATTCAACCAGCAGGTTTGAGGAACTGATCACAAACCATTTGTCTTCTGAAAATATTGCTCCTGATGATGATAGTGACATAGCTACACATGTAGTGACAGGAGTGCTGTATGGAGCAGACGCTTGCTTTGTGTTTGACAGAGAAGTTTCATCTGACGAAGATAAAAAAACAGTACAAGGAGAAGTAAAAGTGGCTCTTGAGAAACTACAAGGCATCGTTTCAGTGGGTGCAAATGCTGGTCTAAGTGTGAATGACAATCAGAAAAACACTGTCAAAAACTTCACTTGTACATTTTACGGCGACTTCCAGCTGCCATCTAATCCGACCTCTTTTGAAGATGCGTTGAAGGTTTTTGCTGAACTTCCAAAATTGCTGAAAGAAAACCAAAAGCTGGCGGTTCCACTGAGAGTTTGGCTTTATCCTCTGGACAAACTTCACTCAAGAGCATCAAAACTTCAAAGAGACATCAGCATGGATCTAATCATAAAGATTGAATCAGTGATTGAGAGTTTAAATACCACTGAGATGAAATGTAGTGACTTAATGAAAGACTTGCCTGCTATGGCGTTTGATGCATTTCATGATACAATACTGAAAATGAGGCAAAACTGCTACATGTACAAGTTGAGACTCATGAAGAAACTGGGCTCTCTGCTGCCAAACATCCGCGGAGACGTGATAAAGGAAACCACGCTGAATGATCTTCTACAAGAACATGATGCATCTCCATTCAGAGGATGTGATCTTGCAGAATGGCTGAAAGAGAGGGAAAGAGAGTCTGATATTATTAAATCAGTCCTCAGACAGCTGAAAGAAGTTGAGGTAGAAATCAACATAGATGCCATCTTGATGGATCTGGAGGTCGGGAATCTGGTCAGTTATACGTTCACATCATTGGACTGGTCAGATGTGCTCCTTGCTAAACAAAATGCCTATCTGAGTCTTTCAACACAAGGAGAACTTGATGAGAAGAGCCCTGATTCAAAACAAACGTCTTGGCTCACTCCTAATGTCATAAAGTTCATGAGGAACAATTTGGAGATATTTAAGAACTTAACCAAATCAAAAGACTGCAAACCAGCCAAGTTCATTGTGTCCTCTAGAGAAATTGAGAATAATCCTGGTTCCTGCATTCTCCTGTATGAAAGTGAATGCAGTGAAGCTGTTTGCTTCACTCCTCCATCCAAACCAGCCCGTCCAGTCACTGAAGAGGTCAAAGGTCAGACTGTGGTTCTGAAGGTTCCTCCCACATGTCCTGCTACAGTGGAGCTCAGATTACAGTATAAACCGAAGCAGGACACAGTCTGGACATCCGAACCTGTGCTGAAGGATCAACACACAGTTACTCTGACTGATCTGAGAGAAGAGATGGAGTATGAGATCAAATGTACAGCGGTGGGGAAACTCAACTACACCAGAGACAGTGACGTGATCCATCTGCGGGTCATTGAGAAGAAGCTCATCATGGCAACTGATTCGGTCATTGAACATCTGAGCTTTACTGAACACAAGTGCAGTGAACTTCTGAAAGACACCTGGACAAACGGATTTAGTGCATTTCGGAAGAAGATTGAAGGTATGAAGCGATTCTGCCAAATCTACAGGCAAGATTTCAACAAGAGGAGTCAGTCGCTGATCCGGTCAGTTCAAGCCTGTGAAGAAGAGACTTGTGCTTTGACCAATCTTCTACAAGCTCATGAAGAGTCTCCATTTAACACACAAGATCGTATAGAGTGGATCACAGGGAAAGAAAAAGAAATAAACACAGTTGGGGAGTTTCTTCAACAATTATTGGGCTTTGGAGCTGAAGTGAACATGAGTTTAGACACAGTGTTGTCAGATATTAAGGTGGAGAATGTGGTTTGCTATACGTTTAGTTCCCTTGAGCAGCCAGACGAGCTGCTTTCTGAACAAGAAAACTATTTAAAAGCTCAAACAATGTGGAAGAATTCAGGAACGACTCCTCGAACATTGACGTGGCTCTCTGGACACATCAGGGAGAAAATGAGAGAACATTTATTCATGTTTAAGGAGCTGATGACGTCACATGACAGTCAATCCACTAAATTTATTGTCTCCTCAAAGGAAATTGAGAATCATCCTGGTTCCTGCATTCTCCTGTATGAACATGGATGCGGTGAAGCTGTTTGCTTTACTCTTCCATCCAAGCCAGCCCGCCCAGTCAATGAAGAGGTCAAAGGTCAGACTGTGGTTCTGAAGGTTCCTCCATCATGTCCTGCTACAGTGGAGCTCAGATTACTGTATAAACCGAAGCAGGACACAGTCTGGACATCTGAACCTGTGCTGAAGGATCAACACACAGTTACTCTGACTGATCTGAGAGAAGAGATGGATTATGAGATCAAATGTGCAGCGGTGGGGAAACTCAACTACACCAGAGACAGTGACGTTATCCATCTGCGGGTCATTGAGAAGAAGCACATCATGGCAGCGGACTCTGTCATTGAAAATCTGAGCTTTACTGAAAACAAGTGTAGTGAACTTCTGAAAGACAACAGGTCAAAAGGATTTACTGCATTTCGGAAGAAGATTGAAGATATGAAGCGATTCTGTCAAATCTACAGGCAAGATTTCAACAAGAGGAGTCAATCGCTGATCCGGTCAGTTCAAGTCTGTGAAGAAGAGACTTGTGCTTTGACCAATCTTCTACAAGCTCATGAAGAGTCTCCATTTAACACACAAGATCGTATAGAGTGGATCACAGGGAAAGAAAAAGAAATAAACACAGTTGGGGAGTTTCTTCAACAATTATTGGGCTTTGGAGCTGAAGTGAACATGAGTTTAGACACAGTGTTGTCAGATATTAAGGTGGAGAATGTGGTTTGCTACACGTTTAGTTCCCTTGAGCAGCCAGATGAGTTGCTTTCTGAACAAGAGAACTACATGAAAGCTCAAACAACATGGAAGAATCCTGGATCGACTCCTCGAACATTGACGTGGCTCTCTGGACACATCAGGGAGAAAATGAGAGAAAATGTAATCATGTTTAAGGAGCTGATGACGTCACATGACAGTCAATCCACTAAATTTATTGTCTCCTCAAAGAAAATTGAGAATAATCCTGGTTCCTGCATTCTCCTGTATGAACATGGATGCGGTGAAGCTGTTTGCTTTACTCGTCCATCCAAGCCAGCCTGTCCAATCACTGAAGAGGTCAAAGGTCATACTGTGGTTCTGAAGGTTCCTCCATCATGTCCTGCTACAGTGGAGCTCAGATTATTATATAAACCGAAGCAGGACACAGTCTGGACATCTGAACCTGTGCTGAAGGATCAACACACAGTTACTCTGACTGATCTGAGAGAAGAGACGGAGTATGAGATCAAATGTGCAGCGATGGGGAAACTCAACTACACCAGAGACAGTGACGTGATCAGAGTCACAACACAGGTATGAAGAAGTATGTTCAATAAATTATTGAATAGTGATATACAATCATCTAAAGGATTATTAGGAAAACCTAATAAAGATTATTAGTAGCCATCAGAGGATAGGTACATGGTGGTCATAAAGGGATGGACATGGTCAGAAACAATGCTCAGGTAGGCCGTGGCATTTAAACCATGCCCAATTGGCACTAAGGGGCCTAAAGTGTGCCAAGAAAACATCCCCCACACCATTACACCACCACCACCAGCCTGCACAGTGGTAACAAGGCATGATGGAGCCATGTTCTCATTCTGTTTACGCCAAATTCTGAGTCTACCATCTGAATGTCTCAACAGAAATCGAGACTCATCAGACCAGGCAACATTTTCCCAGTCTTCAACTGTCCAATTTTGGTGAGCTTGTGCAAATTGTAGCCTCTTTTTCCTATTTGTAGTGGAGATGAGTGGTACCCGGTGGGGTCTTCTGCTGTTGTAGCCCATCCGCCTCAAGGTTGTGCGTGTTGTGGCTCAACACTTATGCTTTGCTCCATACCTCGGTTGTAACGAGTGGTTATTTCAGTCAAAGTTGCTCTTCTATCAGCTTGAATCAGTTGGCCCATTCTCCTCTGACCTCTAGCATCAACAAGGCATTTTGGCCCACAGGACTGCCTTATACTGGGTGTTTTCCCTTTTCACACCATTCTTTGTAAACCCTAGAAATGGTTGTGTGTGAAAATCCCAGTAACTGAACAGATTGTGAAATACTCAGACCGGCCCGTCTGGCACCAACAACCATGCCACGCTCAAAATTGCTTAAATCACCTTTCTTTCCTATTCTGACATTCAGTTTGGAGTTCAGGAGATTGTCTTCACCAGGACCACACCCCTAAATGCATTGAAGCAACTGCCATGGGATTGGTTGATTAGATAATTGCATTAATGAGAAATTGAACAGGTGTTCCTAAGAATCCTTTAGGTGAGTGTATACTGTTTCATGAGAGTGAGTTTTGAGGTATACTTTATACACTTATGCCATTATTGCCAGTGTCATCATCTTATCAGGTTTTAATTAGAATCAAATGTCTTTCAGCAAAGTACATGGAACAAAGCAGTCAAGGGTGAGTCATATACTTTTTCTGAATTATTTTATAACTTTTTTTATGTTAACCACAAACCAACAGTAGTAGTTCTACACCAACACTGTCAAACTAAATGATGTAAAATATTATAGCTTATGTTTTCTATTTTAAAAAATGGCGTTTCATACTTTTTCTAATACATGTTAGAAATAATCGTTAAATGAATGAATGTTTTGCCAATCATTATTATTTATTCGGGTCTTTAGTGAGACTATATCTGGATGGGCCTCTAACTGCCACTATTAATATTTTGATATCAATTAGAAAATAATAAAATAAAGTGATTTGTTTCCTTTTAGAAATTGGAAGGGTTTAATTTGAGCAGATATCATCTCATCAGAGCTTATTTCCCCAGTACATTCAGTATCTGGCTCATATTCACAATCTCAACCATTAAAACTATACTTTAAACATCTTCAAAATCAACATTTTAATCGCTGACAGCTTCTTCACCAGATCCACCATCAAAATATTTGATTTGTGTTCAGTTCTTGCTCTGCAGTAAATCTCTGTTTTACTGATGATACTTCCTATTCTTTTGTTTTCTGCCTGCGGTGACTATGAGTGGAACATCACTTCAAAAAGATGATTGCACTTATTCAGTCATCAAAGATTCAATTATTGTTGTGCAGAAAAAAATACTTACTCTAGTACATACATTGGGTCACTAGAGACCCTATACAACTTTTACAAAAAAATGATCAAACAGACATTCTTTTATAATTCTTTTTTTCTTGTTATATTGTTTAATATATTCAATTAATCAATTAATTGATTGAGGAATATGAAGAAAGTTTGTATCTACCTTTAAAAAATGAATGAGAGGGAGGTTTATAGTTCAATAAAGACAATTAATTGGTTCAATTAAGGGTTAAATGATCTGTTTTATGCTGCATTATCATGAATTCTTCATCATAAACATGTCTTCATATGTAAAATGAATATCAGTGTTTGCTGCTGTGGGTTTGCTCTTAGGTTCTGAATACTGGAATAAAGCATTTTACCCATGGGAAATTGTCACATATCTGTCTTGTCTTGTTGAGCACATGTGGTGTTTTGTTTATTTTCTAGCCATGTGCTTTGGGTTGTCATGTTTTGGTTACGTCATGTCTCCGGTCTATTGTCCTGACCCCGCCCCTCTTGTTATCTCATTATTGGTTTAATTTGCCCCACCTGTTGTTCCCTCTTCACCTGCCTGATTTGTCCCCTTTATAAGTTCCGTCTCGGTTACGTATGTAACCCTCGTTCCTTGAAGGAGGGAACGGAGACGTACGTCGGAACTGACCGACGAATTGGGATCCCTACCAACACGCCAGGGATGCTGGCCCTTCCAGCGCCCTGCCTGAGCTCGCTGAACCACTCCTATGTTGGAGTGGGTGTCAGGGCTCCCGGCAGGGAAGGACAGTCACTGCTGTTACTGCAAGACCCACTCAGCGTGACTATTGGATAACGCTGGGAAAGCGTGCCTGTCTCGGGAGATGGTACGCTGCAGAGCCACATCCTTCAATGGAAGGAGAGGTGGAAATACGCATAAGGACTAACCTAACAGGGTAGTGCAACTATGGAAGTCTCTGGGGTGGACCCAACCTGGTCCCAGGGGGGGAAGAACACACCCAGAGACGACAGAGTGGGCTCTGTCGAGGGAAAGACACGGGGCTAACCGAGTAGGGTAGCTGGTACCGTGGAGAATACACATATGGGGTAGCCGTTAGGGGACCGCAACATATGGAACCCAGCCTACACACACGTTCCACAAGCATACGGGTGCAGGCCTGGCGCCAGACGGCCGCAACGTCTGGAACCGCAGGGGTGACGGAGGAACTCAACAGGGTTAGCCGTTTCCGGGGAACACAACTGGAGACAATGGACGCACATATCTGGCCCAGAGAGCGGGAGTGGCGTTGCAAGCCGACACTAGAACGGGTACTTAGCGCTACTGGCCCCGGGGGGCGAGGATGCGGGAAGATACCAGCTCTACACGGAGGCTATAAAATCTAGCGAACGTGTTAGGTGTCGCCCAGCCCGCAGCTCTACAAATGTCTGTCAGCGAGGCACCTTGAGCCAGCGCCCAAGATGAAGCAACACTCCTTGTTGAGTGTGCTCGCACCCCGAACGGGCAAGGTACGCCAAGACAGTGGCATCCACTATCCAGTGGGCCAACCTCTGCTTGGAGACAGCCTTTCCCTTCTGCTGACCTCCGTAACAGACGAAGAGCTGCTGTGAGGATCTGAAGCTCTGAGTCCGGTCAACGTAAGCGCGGAGAGCACGGACGGGACATAACAAAGCTAGGGCTGCGTCTGCCTCCTCCGAAGGCTGCGCTTGCAGGTTCACTACGTGGTCCCGAAAGGGAGTGGTAGGAACCTTGGGCACATATCCAGGCCGGGGTCTCAGGACAACGTGAGAGTTGGCCGGCCCGAATTCCAGGCACGATTCGTCGACCGAAAGTGCATGCAGGTCCCCTACCCTCTTGATTGAGGCCAATGCGGTCAGGAGTACCGTCTTCATAGACAGGATTTTTAACTCAACGGACTGCAAAGGCTCAAATGGAGGACCCTGGAGAGCTCTAAGCACCAGGGCTAAATCCCAAGAAGGTACCGAGGTAGAACGAGGAGGATTCAGTCTCCTCGCACCTCTGAGGAACCTGACGATTAAGTCGTGCTTACCTACAGATTTACCGTCTACTGCATCGTGATACGCCGCAATTGCTGCAACGTACACTTTGAGGGTGGAGAGAGACAGCCTTCGCTCCAACCCATCCTGCAGGAAGGAAAGCACGGCGTTAATCGAACACCTTCGGGGGTCTTCCCGGCGGGAAGAACACCAGACGACGAACAGGTTCCACTTCAGAGCATAGAGGCGCCTCGTAGAGGGGGGTACCAGACGTACCAGGGGTGAGGCAGCGGGTTGGAGCACTCAGACCCGACTCGGGAGGCCCGGAGGCGGCCCGGAGTGTTGTCTGAGTCAGTGTTGGAGTACTCGAGTCCTGGACTCGGACTCGAGTCCGACTCGAGTCCTTATTCTTTGGACTCGAGTCCGACTCGAGACTCCGTTCTCTGGACTCGTGACTCGACTTGGACTCGCGGACTGATGACTCGTACTTGGACTCGAGTCTCGAGGTCCAGGATATATAAAATCGGACTTGAGCATTCATCAAATGAATTACGTTGTTTCTGACTAAATAGGTTATACAAATTGTATATAACATGTTACACTTTTCCTGTCTCGGGCTCCAAGACCGGCCGTGATCTATTTTTTCCCTCACAGACACCGCTCGCTCTCCTTGCTTGACCACACACTCACTGACTGACGTCACTCACTTTACGCCGCATTCATTCTCGTGCTTTATTCGCGGGCTAAATTTGGGAAAATGCAGAAATATGTGCCCCGGATCGTGAAGTTCGCCTACACGGATTTTGAATCGAATGCTGGAAAGAGCAGCGCTAAATGTTGTGTGTGTAAGCGCACAATTGAAGAAAAGACTGGGACAACTTCCAACTTTAACAGACACCTGTCACGGATGCACCCAGAAAAGTAAGTAAAATGCTTTCCATTGGCTAACATTAGCTTAAAAAAAACTATTATTGCCTAATGCATATATGATGATAAACAGAGGAAGCTAGGGTTGGGCGATGTCTGCCTATTTGGCATCAGACGTCGACGATGTACAGTGAGGCGAATGTACAGTGACGTGATAGCCAGATTCAAACTGTGCTTTCTGCAATGGCTGGCGCTGATCCAAAGACGGACGCCCTCAGCGCTTAATCCCGTTTATGTTTATTTTAGATTTCAGATATTTAAATACTAGGGCTGGGCAAATCAACGCGTTAACGCTGGCGATTAATTTTTTCAGTTTAACGCATTTTCAGCATCCATTTTTATATCAATTTTTGCCCAGCGTTACATGAAAACGCTCCTATTCGTATAAATGCTTCCAACCGACAAGACACAAGAGAACGCGCTGTATGTCAATGTCCTGTGTGTGTGTGTGTGTGTGGCGGTGTCCTGTCTGTGTGGCTGCGTCTCATGTCAGCTAATAGAGGGACCCACTGACACACACACACACACACACACACACACACACACACCACGCACAGACAGACTAGCCTCAGTCTCCTGCTCTCATCGAGTTCTCTTTTGCTAATGAACAAACAATAACAACAACACCACAGAGAATTTTGAGTATTCTCATATTAGGACTCTTAAATTATTTAAATAACGTCTTAAATGAACTTAAAGAGTTGTGAGGAAATGAGATGCGCGGGACAGCGCAAGAGATCCGCGTCAGCGGCTGCTCTTAAAGTGACAGGAGCACTGATGATGCCTGTCATTAATGTTCTTCAAAGAACAACGGGAACAGAGAAAATTGTAGCTGTAATGATGATTAATCTATATTTCATTTATTATTTATGCAGTTAAGAAAGGTGTTTGATAACTATTACATTTCTGTATATGTCTAACAGGGAAGGCCACAGGTAAAAATAACATTTATTATAATGTATAATAATAATTATGTAAAGATTGTTATAAGTTCACTTAAATTAAAAGTGTTTTTTTTTAAAGCCTAATAAATGTTGAAATTGGGAGCTTTCAGTTATACTGTAATGTAACGTAATTCATGTTTCATAGAGATATCAGTGATTCTGGCCTTCATTCATAAAAAGATGCCATTACAACACATATTTAAAATATGCTGTCTTTAAATTGTTTCTACATTAATTTGGAGAGTAACTGAAAATTATAACAATATCAAAATATTAAAAACTTGCGATTAATTACAGAAAATGTTTTGATTAATTAGTAAATTTTTTAATAGATTCCCAGCACTATTAAATACATATAATTTATAGCAAAACAATACATTTATAGTTTGTAAAATACACAATGGTGTCTATGGAAGCAGCAATAAACAATCCTTTCAAATATATTTGCCGACATGACATACACTACAGGCCAAAAGTTTGGACACATTACTATTTGTAATGTTTTTGAAAGAAGTTTCTTCTGCTCATCAAGCCTGCATTTATTTGATCAAAAATACAGAAAAAAATGTACTATTGTGATATATTACAATTTAAAATATTTGGTTTTCAATTTATTACACTTTAAATTATCATTTATTTTTGTGATGCAAAGCTGAATTTTCAGGATCATTACTCCAGTCGACTCTTCAGTGTCACATGTGACATCCAGTCTATCACATGATCCTTCAGAAATCATTCTAATATTCTGATTTATTATGAGTGTTGGAAACAGTTCTGCTGCCTTATATATTTGATGAATAAAAGGTTCAAAAGAACTGCATTTATTCAAAATATAAACATATTTTCAAATAATATAAATCTCCTTTACTATCACTTTTTTATCAATTTAACACATCCTTGCTGAATAAAATTGTTGATTTATTTCAAAAAAAGAAAGAAAAAAAATGACTGACCCCAAATTACTGACCAATAGTGTATATTGTTGTTACAAAAGATTTCTATTTTTAAAACATTTGCTTCTTTTTTTTTTTTTTTTTTACTTTTTATGCATCAAAGTATTCTAAAAAAAAGTATCACAGGTTATGAAAAAATATTAAGCAGCAGAACTGTTTCCAACTTTGATAATGAATCATCATATTAGAATGATTTCTGAAGGATCATGCTGAAGACTGGAGGAATGATCCTGAAAATTCAGCTTTGCATCACAGAAAGAAATGATAATATAAAGTATAATAAATTGAAAACCAATTATTTTAAATTGTAATAATATATCACAATATTACATTTTTTTCTGTATTTTTGATCAAATAAATGCAGGCTTGATGAGCAGAAGAAACTTCTTTCAAAAACATTAAAATAGTCATGTGTCCAAACTTTTGGCCTGCAGTGTATTTCATTCATATCAGATATACACAGTGTAAGGAACCATAAAGTTTATTCTTCTCCCAGTTCATGCCACAGCTAGTTGACAATGATTTGAACTAAGGTCGAAGACAATTCTAGTGATATCATACACTGCAAGAAAGAGTGCCTGAAAAATGTTTCTTGATTTGACTTAAGTGTATATAATTTATCCCGCTAGGTACCAACAATACTGTGCCTCCGTTGCATCACATTTGACACCAGCTGCTTCAGGTCAGAGTGCTATTACATCATTTTTCCATGCTGGACAACAAGGGATCTACGACACCAAACATCCACGTCAAAAGGCTATAAGTGATGCCCTTGTAAAAGATCTTATCATTAGCTGTTGCTTGCCTCTCTCCATAGTTGACAATGAGGACTTCAGGCACTTCCTTCATGTCCTGGACCCTCAGTATAGGCCTATAGCAAGATCCACTATCTCCTCTGTTACCATTCCAGGAATGGTAAAAGTTCAGAAGGAATGGATAAAGAGCCAGCTGGCAGAAGCATTGAGTGTTGCTGTTACTACAGACATTTGGAGTGATCGCAAGATGCGGTCATTCCTTGGAGTGACAGCACACACAGTGACTGAGGTAAACCATGTACTCAGCCTTCAGTCATTTCTTCTTACCTGCGAAAGAGTCCATGGCAAACACACCGGCGAAAAGATTGCAATGATGTTTGAATGCTGTGCTGAAGAGTATCTGATTAAGAATAAGATCAACTTTGTCATCACTGATAATGCGTCCAACATGAGGAAGGCATTCCAGGCCACATTTCTGCCAGAGGAAGATGAGGCTGCAGAAGTTCATGATCCGAGTACATTCATGGAGCTGGAGGATGAAATCTGGCAAGACCTGACACCAGAAGATCAAGAGGCAGTCAATGCCACTTTGGATGAAAACTGTAAGATGCAGAGACTGTCATGCTTCACACATTCACTGCAGTTGGTCATAAAAGATGGTTTGAAAGAAGCCAGTGGGCTGTCAGGCACCCTAGCCAAGCTGTCCCGTACAGCCAACCTCCTCCACAGTGGCACCTCTTTTAAAGACTGCTTTGAAGCATACTTCGGTGATGCAACAATTCCAACAGCAAATGCTACGCGATGGAATTCCACTTTGAAGCAAGTAAAGGCATATGTGAATTTTGACATACAAAAACTAGCATACGTTTTGGATTCAGAGGGGCACAAAAGTCTAATCCTATCACAGCGAGAATATGCTCAGCTTAAAGAACTGATTGAAGTTCTCGATCCATTCTTAGAGGCAACCAACCTGACTCAGGGAGAGAAAACTGTCACTGTCAGTGTTGTTGTGCCCTGTGTCCTCAGTCTGCACAGTCATCTGCAGGAAATAAGAGGAAGAGTCAGATACTGTGGGCCGCTGGTGAGAGCTCTGGAGAATTCCACAAAAGCAAGGTTCACAGAGATCTTCAGTGCAGTGATGATGCCGGGATGTGAGCCAAATGAAGGAAGAGGTCCCACCAAATTTCCTTTCACCATTGCCTACTTTGTAGCATCTGTGTTGGACCCAGCATTTGGTTTCCAGTGGCTAGAACATGATGTGCAACTGGACAATAGCATTAAAGGTGATCTAAAGAGTCAAATAAAAGGTGAGAAATGTTTTTTCATGTTTATGTCCACATTTAATATGTAAGCCCATTTAATAACATATTTATAACATATCTCTCCTGCCACCTTTTGTTTCAGAGTATATCAAAGCAGAAGGCGAGAAACAACAGTCATCATCATCAGCCGCTGCAACCGGGCCAGGGGTAGGTGATGCTCCAGCATCTCCTCCTGAGGCCCCTCAGAAGAAGCTGAAAATGTTCTCCCACTATCGGAAGACTCCCTCCTCCGCTAACAACAAGCCACCTGTCCATGCTCAGTTGACTGCATATCTTGACTTGATCGCCGAGCAGGACTCAGTCCCATGCTTTGGGTTTTGGCAGCAACACAAAGCCAAGTTCCCTGCACTCTATCAGCTTGCCACACAGGTATTCTGTATTCCTGCCACCAGTGCACCCATTGAAAGGGTATTTAGCCAGGGAGGCATTTTGATGAGGCCTCACCGTGCAAGGTTGAGTAGTACCATGCTTTCAAATCTGATGCTTTTAAAATGCAACATGAAAATGCAGCATGATTAAAGATGCAATTTGTAAATGTTCTACACTAGGGATCTCTCAATCAAAACAGTGGAAGACGTAAACTAATGCTTTTGATGCCGTCATAAAGTTGTAAAGTGTGTTGCAAAGTGTCAAATCAGTAAATAAACTCCCTTTGCATTCGTGACAGTGGTGTCATTTTTGTTTAATGTAGAACCTCTTTTATAAATTTGATCAGCTCTTTAAAGGTGCCAGAGTGGAGACATGTAGGCACTGGGGGCTCAAGACTCGACTCGAACACGGGACTCGAGACTCGACTCGGACTCGAACTCAGGTAATGGTGACTCGACTTGGACTCGACTCGGACTCTTCTTTGGCGACTCGGACTTGGACTCGGACTCGGAACACTGGGACTCGAGACTCGACTCGGACTCGACAGTTGGTGACTCGACTACAACACTGGTCTGAGTACTCCAGGTGGGGCAGACTGTGGGTGAGGAGGCCCGGGGGCGTCCTCGGTGCCCACACTGCTGCCCCCTGGCGAGGGGTGAGAGGGGAGGAAAGGAGTGGCAAGGCCCGGGGGCGTCGCACACTGCCAACCTGTCCATCTCGGAGCTCAGGGAGGGAGGAAACTGCTCTTTTATTGTGAATGTGGGTACCGCTGGACCCCGGAGGGCCAGCGGCAGATGTTGAAAACCAGCCACGTTAACATTCTCGGAGGACCACTAGATCGGGGGATGCACGATGGGATTCCATTCCGTATGAGGTATTGGAGACGAGATCGTAACACTGCGATGGTCATGTTCGCGCAGTGCGAACATGAGTCATCCACGAAAGCCGCCTCCGCGTGCTGAACGCCCAAACACGAGAGACAGCGATTGTGCCCGTCAACTGGAGATAGATACCGACGGCATCCAGAAACACACGGTTTGAATGACTTCTTGAAAAAGACGCAGGGTCAAACCGTGTTGCTCTTTTAGTGATAGAGAGAAGAGAGAACCGCTCCAACAAGTGCCGAGGCACACAGGGGAATGGCCGAGGCTCACAGTGGTTTAAAGGTGCAAGCCCACTGTAAGCACTCAGAGGAAACGCCCAGCGAACCGACAAATTTCTTCTGCTCGCGACCACCGCTGTAAAGCACCGTCACACCGACACTGGAACAGGTAAGCTGATCTTCTCCTTTCTTGACTCGTAGTCTTTGTAAACACACTCTTCGTAGGAACATATAATGCTCGGCTCCGAAGTTGAAAGCGATATGCGGTACTTCCACTTGCGTATTTATACCCGCAACGCGGGGCGGCGTGTGGAATGCGTGAACCGCATGCCAATGTTTATTGGCTCGTTTTTAATACACTCGAAGTAGATTGGTCTCTGAAACAGATCCCAATTCGTCGGTCAGTTCCGACGTACGTCGAACGTGACTGACTGAAAGGGAACTTTGTGTTTTCAGTCTTCGTGGGATCGTTGTATTGTCTATGTCTCCCGTTTCCCCGTGATTCCTTTTTGGTATGTTTGAATTTGTGAGTTTTGATTGTGTTTTTCCCCATCGTGGGTTTTTTTTTTTTTTGTCTTATGTTTTTGTGAATAAATCACTTTTCCCTGCACGAGTCCTCACCTTACCCTCTTTAGTTGTGCTGTGACAGAAATACTCTTTCACATAAATTAGATGCGGTTTAGAGCGTGCAAACAAAATGCTCAAAATATCTTTTTAGTTTGTTTCTGATGAACTTCTGATCAACAGCTTGTCAGAAAGTTTTGAGTGGTGTTATACTGTGGTCTGAACCACTGATGTTTTTATCCCACATGGGGTGAGTTGTGTTAAGAGAGGACATCATTTATATCTTAAAGCAATGGGTTGGCCATTGTGCTCCATCTCATCCTGTTTTTGCAGCACAACAGATTATTACATTTGATTTCAATTAGACTAAAGTAATTATTCCACTTTTGAAATGTGATGTAAACGTGTTAGTCTGACTGAAATGCTCTAGTAACATACTTTGTTGTTGATCATCTCAACATGACAAATGTCATGTACATCTTGCTGTGTGGAAGTGATGAAACACTGAAGAACTCTTTATTAAAACTGATTCAAGGGGAAAAGATGAATCCTTCACATCAGAAAGCAAGCAGTGGAGAGTTTGTGAAGAGAGAGGAGAAGATTCATGGACGTCTGATCAGTCTGGTGGAGCTTCCAGCTCTCAGAGGAGGAAGTGATGCGTTAAGGCCCGGGTATACTTCGGCTGTCCACGTTCGTGCACCGTCCGCATGACGTAATTTTGTCACATGGAGGGCTCGCGGCCGGCCGCACACCCCATCCGCGCGCAGTCCAAATTTCGAGACCGTCCACCTGCAGTCCGCGTGCAACAGAGCATGCGCCAGCAGTACAGAAGAGTCCACTAGGTGGCAATATGCACAGTATTGAGCACAGTGTTCAGCCGTCGAAGAAGAGTGTGCAAAGACCGGTTTAAAAACAACACGCTTGAAAAAAAAGAGAGAATTTTTGATTCTTCAATGTTTCTTTCAAACTATGTTGCAATGGTGGATGCACTACAGTTCTTCTCCGATCAAGCCCAGTGAATGTCCCGTTGATGACAGGGCTCAGTGCTGCCCTCCGATGTCTGGTAGAGCATAGAAAAACAATGTACTGCGCATGTGTCGAACGTGATCATCCGCACACATCCGTGGTGTAGTATACTTTGAAAGACGCGCGGACATGGCTGCGTGTGTGACGTGTCCGGCCTGGAAAGTGAAGTATAACCCGGGCTTCAGACTCTCCACTGTGTATCTCTCTGTGATCCTGGAGTTCATGTTTTCCTCCTCATTGTTCCTGTTGGCCCACTGACTGATGAAGACAAAGCAGAAATAGAGAAGATCCAGAGGATATTTGACTCCAGAGAGCACTTAATACTGCTCTTCACCACAGAGCTCACTGCTGATGGATTTGAAACAGATTTTATCAAATCCAGCCCAGATTCTCAGAGGTTAATCAGTCGTTGTGGAGGTCAGTACAGAGTGATGGGGCTAAAGGAACCTGAAAACTCAAGACAAATCCCAGATCTACTGGATTATATAGAGAACATGAAGACTACACCATATTCCCTTCTGATGTATGTGAAAGCTCAAGAGAACAGAGTCAGACGTGAAACAGAGGAAAAACGGAGTGAAATGGAGATTAAAATCAAAGAGTTAGCACAGAAGAATCAGTTATATTGTTATGTTGTTATATTGTAAGTCATGTAAATAAATGTTTCATTCATAATTAATTTAATACATTATTCATGTGATTTTCAATATATAACAATATATTAATATTTGTTTATATTGTTACATTCTGCCTCTTCCAGGCTATGTAAACAGCAAGGGAAGACCATGCGGATTAGTTAGAATAAAGAAATATGTTTGTTAAAGATAAAGAATGAACAAAGTAAGTTAAATAAAGTCAGTATATGTGTTAGGTTGAAAAATTAGAATGTATGCAACATGAGATATGAGGTGTCATGCATAAGGAAACAAAACATCAAAACGGATGCGAGAGAGAAGGAGAAGCGGCGGCCCTCCTTCAACCAGGACTGGAGCAATCTTTTAAAGCCCAGGGATAGAAAATGTTTTGAATTAAATGGTTTGAATATTCAATATCCACATGTGGGTGGGCATGAAACACCCCTTTCCTCTGATTGGTTAACCAAAGATCAACTGTTCCACAGTTCTGTGTAGAATAACAGTCTTCCGCTGCTGGACGGATTATTAAAGTGTTTCTAAGAAATAAACTCTGAAGAGGAAAACCATTGATCAGTGTTTGGGAAAACCTGGATCTGCTTTGATGAAGCTGATTGAAGCGTGTGGACACAGATTCCATGTGTTCAATAATAATCAGACTGGAGACCGAACACAGGTGTGTGATCTACTGGAGAAGATAGACAACATGGTGAAGGCAAACGGAGGGAGTTTCTACTCATGCAAGATGTTCAGACAGATGGAGAGAGAGAAACAAGAACAACAGATGAAGATCCTGATGGACAGACTCAGAGAAAGAGAAGAAGAGATGAGACAAGAACAAAAGACATTTAAAAATAAAACTGAGCAACTGAAGCAAGAAAAAGAGAAAGTAAAAACAGAAAAAGAAAAACTTCAGATCAAATATGACACAGAAACAGAGAGACTGATGAACAGACTAGAGAATGAGAGGAAGAAAAGAGAAGAAGAGTTTAATGAGAGAGAAGAACGATATAAAACACTAATGAAAGAGAAAGAAGAGAGAGAGGAAAAGATGTGTGAGAAGATGAAGAGAGAACGAGAGGAATGGGAGAAACAGAAACTAGAGGAAAAGATGAGAAGAGAAGAAGAGGATGAGAAAAGAAGAGAGAAAGAACAGAGAGGGTGTGATGAATTTAATCAGAAACTGAAAGAAGAGAGAGAGAGAATGGAAAGAGAGAAAGAAGATCTTCAGTCTAAACATGAAGCAGAAGAAAACAAGATGAAGATCCTGATGATGGAGAAACTGAACAGAGAAAGAGAAGAACTGATGAAGAAACATGAAGAAGAGAAAGAGAGAAAGAAGATGATGATGGAGAAACTGAACAGAGAAAGAGAAGAACTGATGAAGAAACATGAAGAAGAGAAAGAGAGAATGAAGATGATGATGGAGGAAGAACAACAGAGTCATGATGAAGAGAGAAAGAGAAGAGAAGAAGAGTTTAATGCATTTAAACATCAACTAGAGGAAATGAGACGAGAAAAAGAGAAAGTTAAAGCTGAATATGAGACAAAACGAGTGCAGTGGGAAACACAGAAAAGAGAAGAAGAGAAGAAGAAGAAAGAAGCAGAAACACAGAAATCTGACCTTCAGAAGAAACAGCGAAGTCCAGGAAGTGATGGCACAAAGAGTAAGAGGAAATAACTCCATCACTCATTAAACTTTGTAAAGTTCAATAGTGTGAGATCATATTTCATTCTTTATGTTCAGTGCTGTTGAAATAATTCTGCTGTAGATTCTGACTTTAGTCCTCAGAGCTCAGTTTCCATCTCAGACATCATCAGCGTTAGATCAGGGAAACATCGCAAATCATGGACAATTCACAACATTTACAACCCTCGCAAAACTATCCTTTATTTGAAGGATTTGATGTGAAATCTCATATTATTTTACTCTAATAGCAAATGATGGGAAACTGTTCCATGTGTGTTACTGTACCAACTCCCTTTTAAATATTGTGAACACTTTTTAACTCTTTCCCAGCCATTCACAGAATTGTCCGGCTATCCGTGTTCTCACTGTAGATCGGCTACATTTGAGCTAACATCTGATTGGCCAGCCTGGGTGCCACCCCAAAATTGCTACTGGCAATTAATTTTTTTATTTCATCTCACTGAAAGAAGCATTTACTTCTTTAACATTGCGATCTTGTCCAGTGTGCATTATAGCCTATTATACTACAGGGCCGTTGAATGCTTGAATCTCATTGGCTGATGAACGTTCTGAGGTGTGCAATTATTTTCTGGGAGATGCACAGCGAACGTAGTTCCAGCAGCTCTTGACCGCATTACAGCTCCATATCACTGCGCATAGTTAACTGTGATAACAGAAATTACAGGACTAAAAAACAATATGACAGACGATTTTCCTAAAGTAAATCTTAATATTTACGGTGAATATAAAACGTTCAACAGCTGGGCGGCAGCAGTATTAGACAGTCCAGATGAAAACCAACAAACGGAAGCGGACACCAAAGGCAAGCTTTTCTGTCTCATTACTGAAATCACACGTGCTCGCACACGCACTACAGTTTGCACTAAAGGTGTCAGCGCTGCCCTGACCATTTGATCAGTTAGCCTATAGTGGAGCAACTTAAAGGCTACACGTGACATTTTTTCACTAGCGAGGTAATAACAGCGCTGTTTAGAGACGCACAGAGGCAGCCGAATTCACGCAAGCTCTCTCTCTCTCTCTCTCTCTCTCTCTCTCTCTCTCTCTCTCTCTCTCTCTCTCTCTCTCTCTCTCTCTCTCTCTCTCTCTCTCTCTCTAATAACTTTATTAATAACTGCAGTTGAATGCTATCAACGGCTCAAGCCTCCGTTAACAGCTTTAAAATGACGTTTGGGAACTAGCAAAAGAGCCGTTGGATGAGACGCGGAAGAAATAGTCCTACTCACAATAGCGATTTAAGTACAAAAACCGGATGAATCCCTTTAAATATATCTTCGGATCGATGTCTTGAGGTATGGTAACCGTAGTATAAGCGGAATAATTGACTCCGGGGCGTTCAATTATTAGAACAATAATGCACACCCGACGCTTCGCGTCATGACCGCATCACCACCTCGGGTGTGCATTATTATTCTAATAATTGAATGCCCCGGAGTCAATTATTCCTTACTGAATCCAGCCGCCAACTCTCACGCAGCCTCAGAAAACACAATTTACACAGTTCTCGAATGTTCTCACGCCAAACATCCATCATCTCACGCATTGAAAAACATCACAGACATAGATGAGACAGTGCAGGTTACTTGTGATATGAAACCAATGTCAGATTTCAACTTCTGTGACTTTTATTACAATAAATGATGTGTAACAATAAATAATTTCTCATGTATTCGATCGATCAACCGTGGAAAGATGTCAATAAAAGACAATAGAAAATCACTAAAATATACAAAATAAATGAAAATTCTGTACTAGAAAATGAAATGTCTGTACTAAAGACATTGTCCATGTCCTGCACTTACGCAATCACTGTATATTCTGCACTTGCTGCTATTGCACTTCTGGTTAGACCTAAACTGCATTTCGTTGCCTTGTACTTGTGTAATGACAATAAAGTTGAATCCAGGGCCGGCTCTGTAAATCTGGGGGCCCTAAGCAGGATAATTTTGGGGCCCTGCCTTGCAGTGAATAATGGAGTATTGCCACCGCAAACCAGCAACTGTATACAATCTAACCCTTACACATTTCATCTGTACCTCTTTTAACATGATTGCCTACAAATATTGTACTGCTTATTAAAGTACACTCACTGAAACAGTAAAAGTAAAGATTACATATTTGCCAAATTTCTACAGTTAAATCCAATGTTAAATTATATTATTTAATTAATGGTTGATTAACTCTTGCATAATGTTCATATTTTAAACCTTCACAGCATGGAGAGAGACGTTTTTTTTCACCTTTTTGATTACATACAGTAATCCATTCTTTACTAAAATTTACCCCAAATCCATTTTGCTTTTAGGTGTCTTGTATCGATCATCATTCAATAATGTTTCAGAGAGGACACAGTGTTTTCTTTAGGTTTAAATGGTCTGGGTTAACTTAACTTGATTTAGCTTAACAATATATACAATATTTCATAATAGTATATAGATTAATATTTATTAATAATCTTTAATTGCCTATTCAATTAAGACCATAAGAAAAAGCTTGTATTTTAACAGCTTTATTTTAAACTTCATTTTGATTTTGACTATCAAATGATTGCTCTTTCTCTTCCTTTTTACTTTCTCTCTCTCTCTCTCTCTCTCTCTCTCTCTCTCTCTCTCTCTCTCTCATGTTCAATAATTAAACTATTGTTATTGTAATAAGTGTCTATTGAGATTTGAGACAAAGATTTTTCGTATTTTTCTTTCCCAGAACTAGTGTAGGTCATGTAACGTTAACTGTTAAAAAGAAAATACATTCATAGGACTAGGAGGTGGGTCTGTCTCTGTCTCTACGTGGTCTGTAGCCCAGAGCTGGACGACGGCTGGACCATAGCGCAAGCAATGTTGATTCAGCATGACGGCAGCTAACGTCAGCAGCACCAAGTTTTTTCATCAGTTACTCTATTAAAGACTAAACATCAACTTGCAAATTAAATAAGTAAAGATAAAGTAATAATAACTAACAGTTATCATGTTATTAAGGACATGGCCATTAATATTAGGCCTGATTCGCCTGGCTTAACATTACCACGCACGCCCTAACTTAAATTACGTTATTTTATTATATACCTTGCACTTGTCTCTTCTCATCGTCAGCCTTCTTCTTTTTCCGTTTCTCTGAACCTGATGGATAGATTCTTTTCATTTTTTAATTCAAATTTCCAAGTTCAGGGAAGACAGACAACGATTTTACACGGTGAGTCGGTGACGGATCGTTCGTTGACTGTTCAACTACAGCGACGCCGGCGAGTACAATCTGTAGTTAGGGGGCCCCCTAGTGGCGGCGGGGCCCTAAGCAGCCGCTTAGTTCGCTTATAGGGAGAGCCGGCTCTGGTTGAATCTAATCTAATCTAAAAAAAGCCGAAAGTGGTAATTTCCCCCTAGTGTCCTGGGTCTGAGCTGTAACGGGTGTGAGACTGAAGCTTTGGTGTTGATGGACTCCATATATCTGCGCTTGATCATCGCTCTGAATCTGATCCACATTTAATCTTCCATAAAAACACTATTTTCTCAGCTGTTTGTTACACACAATCAAACCTACGCACATTCAAGTGTTGATTGAAAATGAATGCATGGAGCTAGATAAAAATATATATATATTTTGATATATTGTTTGTGCAGATATTTATACAACAAAATATTCTAAGCATGAAAAAGAGGTGGGTGGCAACCACTTGCGGGGGAAGAGTTCATTAACATTCATCGCAGTGAGTGAGTGTTGTGGTGTGTGGTGATGTAATGGCTTTTTATTTTGTTTCTTTTCATACAGTAGCAGGAGAAGAGAAGCTGAAGCAGAATCCACTGAAGATAAAAATACCAGAAAATGCTGAACCAGCCGCTCCTGTCTCCAGTCCTTCATCCAGACGGATTGTTCTTCTGGGTAAAAGTGGAGTTGGGAAGAGTGCAGCTGGAAACACAATCCTGGGACAGAAAGAGTTTGACTCTGTGCTGAGAATGAGTTCAGTCACCAGTGAATGTTCAGTTGCTCACGCCACTGTTTCAGGCAGATCTGTGTCTGTAGTTGATACTCCTCCATTCTTTCACACACAGATAAAACCTGAAGAGTCAATGACAGAGATAGCCAGAAGTGTTTATTTATCCAGTCCTGGACCGCACGCTTTTCTCATTGTGTTTAGAGCAATTGACAGAGTCACTGAACATGAGCAGCAGATTCCTCAGATCATTGAGAAGATGTTTGGTGAGGAGGTGTTAAAATACTCCATCATTCTCTTCACTCATGGACACATGTTAGAAGATGAGCCCATAGAGGAAATCATTAAGCAGAACGGTAAATTAAGAGATCTAGTTGATCAGTGTGGAGGCAGATTTCACGTCTTCAACAACAGAGATAAGAATAACAGAGAGCAGGTGAATGATCTACTGCAGAAGATTGACTCAATGATAGAGCAGAATGGAGGAGGACACTACAGTAATGAGATGTACGAAGATGCTCTGAGATTCAGACGAGAGGAAGAAGAGAGGAGACAGAGGGAGAGAGAGAGAGAAGACTACAAGAGGAGAAACAAATACAAGAGGAGATTGAGAGAGTGAGAAAGAGAGGAGAAACAAAAAGAGATCTGTGTCTGTAGTTGATACTCCTGGATTTGAAACTTCCATCAAACCTGAAAAGATAATGACAGCGATAGTCAAAAGTGTTTATACATCCAGTCCTGGACCGCACGCTTTTCTGATTGTGTTTCCTGTGAATATGAGTTATATAATATAATATGTGTTAGAATACTCCATCATTCTCTTCACTCATGGAGATCTGATAGAAGCTGTGCTTTAAGGCCATGTCCACACTAATATGTTGTCGTTTGAAAGCGCATCTTTTTCTCTCCGTTTGGCTGTCTGTCCACACTGAGACGTGTTTGAAGTCAACGGAAACGTAGCTTTTTGAAAACGCTCTTCAAAGCGGATAAATTTGAAAACGCCGTCTTCGTGTTGTAGTGTGGACTGTGAAGATGGAGGTATTTGAAAACGATGATGTATGTTTAGTCATGTGATGCATATTGTACCAATAGATTTGTTTGTTATACCGCTATTGTGCCAGTTATGAGCTATTCACTTTCACACAGTTGCTAAAATATGTTACTTGCACACTTCATATCACAGTTCTGCAAGGATGACACAAAATTTACTCATATTTGCTGTCCTGTGAGAAAACACAAGTGGTAGTTGTTTAAATACGATTAAGGTTCCCCACGCAGTCATATTATAATTATTAAATTATCTTGCATCCTCCACATAGTATTTTATACTATGCTATTCAGATCTTTAGATATTCAACTGCAGCAAGCCTCTGATCTGCCACTTATTATCATATTGAGCAAAACCCAACACACATCTGGCGGAGCGGCCGTCCGCATATACTTTCGGTTTAGAATGAGCGCCAATTTGGGGGCGCATGAAAAACACAGCAAGAAAACAGTGCAATGAGACACTCCCTTAAATAGGCGCTTTTACATTTCGCTTTGAAACCAAATCTTCCGCGATCATGTCTGTCAGCTGTTTCCCCGTTCGGCTCATGCCGTGCTTCGGCTCATGGACTCAAAAAAAGTTAAAACGCATTTTTTTGTCCCGTTTGCATTTGTATTGTTTTACTACTTACACATTTATTTTAAGTATATATCATTTATATTATTTATAAATAAATAATATTTATTATTTATAAATAATAAATATTATGGGGGGGGGGGGGGGGGGGGAGGCAGCCCTCAGATTGGGGGGGTCCTGTCCCCCCCATCCCCCGCCGCGATTTACGCCCCTTGATTCTGTAGTATTTCAGTATTGGTCTTGTTTGTCCAGATGTTTTGTACATTGTAATCCACTATTTGTGATATTTTGAAATATAATAAAACAATTTGGACTCAAATCAGTATTTCATGCATCTGTTAAACTATTAGTCAATTCATCTCTCAAGCTAATTAATATCTTACATCTTACTGTACATATTCACATTAGTTTATGTAGCAGTTCACACACACTGAGGATGAACATTTACAAATAAAATGCTGTTGTGTACCTTATTAATATTATTTAATAATAAGGCATTGATTTTGGGCAGTTGGTAATCCTAAATGGAATCCATCTGAATATCAGTGGACAGGTTGTTCATGTTTATACGCACTTTACCTTCATTACTGACATTCAACAACGCATTTATTCATCTTGCGTTGAGACTCTTATTGTAAAGTGTGTACTATTTCAACATTACCTGATGTGTTACTAACATTTGTAGACTTTTATTAACATTACTTACACTGTAAAATTTTTAAATTGAACTCAAAACTTAAATGAACAGATATTGTTATTTTAAGATGTTATTTGAAGTATTTTGACATCATTCCTCCTTGAACCCGAGGCATCATGGCCAATGACTCCTGCTATACAACCCCCTGAGGACAGAGCAGAACAACGCAAGGGAATTTTTTGTGGCTTTTCAGCAGAAGTTACTGTCTTGAACATTCCTGATACCTACAGCTCTTGGAAGGAGCTAGTAGAGGCAATGGTCCAGAATCTTAAAGGAACAGAACAGCTATCATCTGCAGAATTGCTAATTCTCCAGAAATCCCAGATTGACAGTTTCCCTGAAGAGTACAGATTACTCAAAGCTGGGAAAGCTGTACAGTCAACCAGTCGGCTACTCCCCCTTGCACCAGAATTTGACGAGTCCGGTCAGATCATCAGAGTTGGTGGCCGTCTGGGTCGGGCGGAAGGACTGGAGTCATCAGCAGTCCACCCCATAGTTCTACATCCCCATCATTTCAGCACTAAATTGCTGATTCAGGACTACGATAACAAGCTCTGCCACCCAGGACCAGAGAGAGTTTTCGCAGAAATGAGGAGGAATTTATGGATATTAAGAGGACGTGAAGCTATCCACAAGCAGCAGCATATATGCAGAGACTGTCAAAGGTGGAAGAGCAAGCCAATTATCCCTAAAATGGCGTATCTACCGCCCGCCCACTTGAGACTCCATAAGCCACCATTCTACAGTACTGGCATGGACTGTTTCGGGCATTTCCAAATTAAGATCGGCAGACGCAATGAGAAAAGGTGGGGGATAATCTTTAAATGCCTCACCACAAGGTGTATACATCTACATCTTCTCACTTCAATTGATACAGACTCATTCCTCATGGCCTTAAGGAGGTTTGTAGCTCGGCGTGGCACACTATTTGAGTTCATCTCTGACCAGGGCACCAATTTCCGTGGTGGAGAAAGAGAAGTGCAATCAGTCTATCATGGGCGTTTTTTGTGTCCTATTATATAAAACTTTTTTATTTTTTAATATTATTTGTTGTAATTGTATTTACGTATGACTGGCAATTATGAATCACATTAAGTTCACATTATGTTCCTTAATGGGAAACATGTAATATTAAATCCATATATTTTTGTTTGTTTAAAACAAATAATTTGTATTAACTTGCATTTTTTAAAAATCTGAAATAATTGTTTAATTTAATTTGTGTCTATTTGATTGATTAAAGCTAATCATTTCTAATACATAGTATTTCTTAAATGATATTTTTTTTTAATTAAATCTATATCTTTTTGTTTAGATCAAAAAAAAGATCTAAAAGATCTTGGTGAAACATTTTCTGACTTTCTTTAACAAGAAAAATATACTTTGTGCCAGGATTAATAAAATAGTTTTCATAGAGACAGGAACTATTGTGAAAACCTTTTTTCATTGTATGGGTAAGCATTTTACTGATTCTTGATGAGTGTTAATATATAATTCAATGTTTTGTTGAAAGCAATTGATTTCCTTTTTCACAGTTGACCAAACTTCTTTCTTGACTTAAGTCAAGTCCCCTTTATTTCTCCAGCTCTTTTCACACACAGATGCTTCAAAGCAGCTTTACAGTGATGAGAGGAAATAATTGTTCTTTAGATGAAAAGCTAAAGTAAGTTTTTGATTTTTGTTGTAAAAACTGATTAAACAATGTTAAAACGTATGTAAAAAAAAAACAAAAAAACAATATATATATATAAGTGTGAAGTGCATTTTAAAAACAAAACATGATTTAATTGTCTTAAATGTCTTAGTGTGTGTTTTGGTCATAATTTAGACTTTTTTCAATCTAATTTCAGCTTTTTATATTATAATTAGGACTTTTAATCACAATTTAGATTTTTAAGTCAAAATTTAGAATTTATCATCTCAGAATTTTTAAAGTCCTAATTTCAACTGTTCATCTCTTAGCATGTCATATTTTTGACTTTTTATCTAATAATGAGGACTTGTAAAATCATATTTTCAAATGTTTATTTACATTTTAATATATAAATATATACATGCATTCATCATAAAATGCACGTACGAGTTACCATGTGTACTAAAACTAAAGTCAGAACAGGCATATTTCAAGTCTACATTGCACTGATGAGAACACGTTCCTTTCTCAGTCAAGTAGAACACAAACTGAGAAAGGAACTCAAGAATTCAATACATGACCACCATTCTAGCCTCTATCCAATAGAGGGCGCACTTACACAACAAATAACTCTCCCAATACCTGTAAACAGCCATAAAATTAATCAACAATACAACATTGTGGTGAAATAAACTCACATAACTGCAAAAATAAAAAATTAAAGGTTACAAAAAAGCACTGTGTGGATTTTCGCGGATGCATCTAACCAGAGGGAGGAGTTAATCGACATCCACTCAACGTCGTCATGGGACACGACGCGGATGCTGTTTATCTTCTCGTCAGGGAGTGAGGATTAGGTTACTATTCTGCAATTGGCATTTGAGTTTGTTTTTTTAGTTTTTAATTTTGTTTTGGGAAACAGTCATTCTTTGGATTTATTGCTGTTAGGTTTGTTGCTTTGTGAATTTAACCATTTGATCATTTAAGAGAAAAGAAAACAAGAAAGAAGTTCTGAGAAGAATAAATACATGTTTATTGATCTGCCATACATTTGAGTGATTTATGGTATAAAAAAGAAAAGAAAAAGCTTGCTATTTACAATTGAGTTATAATCTATAATAGAAAACATACATCTAGTACCATCAGGGTAAGATCTGAGATCTGGGTTATATGTGTTGATTCAGTAACTGAAGAGAAGTTACCGGGGTAGTGGATAAAATAAAGATCCCTTAGACAGATAGATTCCTATCTTGTGAGCCACGTAGAGTCTACCTGGTGGGGTACATTTAGATGTTGCCAAAACCTCCATATTCTATCCTCTATCGTCAATAGAATGGACGGTTAACGCCAATATAGTTGCGTACACTTAACTTTATTGAACACAACAAACCCGGTCTGTACTGTCACATGTAAACAACATCTAACTACTGGTGTCACATCAATTACAGTCCGTGCTACAACAACAACTATCCCAACAAAACTCTCAACTCAACTCGGAACAACTCGGGACGCACACACACAACCTTAATGGATACCAAACAAACAATGAATGAACAGGGAGGAACTTAAATAGTGGACAGAAATGAGATAATTAACAAGACACAGCTGGGATAAATGAACTAATGAGGGTAATCAGGGAAACGGGAAAAAGAACAAAGGAACATGTGACAAATCAAAACACAAGCGAAACACTAACATGTGACAGAAAGGAAAAAGCATGTATATTTATCAAATATTTTTGTCAGTTATTGAAGCACACAGGGTTTCCCATGGCTCTTCTCCCAGCTATCAATGTTTTGAGCATTTCTGGCATCAATTTTTTTGAGTTCTGCAGCACACACATCAGCGGTCTCTTTGTATGTCCTCATGGCCTCCTCCAACTTCTGTCTGCATTCTTCCATTTCTTTATAGTGCTGAAGCAGATGCTCTTTCTCTGTCTCTCTCTCCTCTTCAGATACTTTAGGTAAATCTTTGTTTATGTTTTCAATATCTGTGACTGTGTGTGTTGTTTCTCTTTTCTTTTCACTACTTGCTATTTCTTTTGTTTTACATTCTTCTTTTTTCCTTTCATTCTTTTTCTGTTTACCTCTTTGTAATAATTCAATACCCCTCCATTTTATTTTATTTTTCTTGTGATCGTTATCAGATTCTCTTCCTGTTTCTGTTCTCTCTTTGTCCAGATCGGTTGTTCCTGAAAGCTGATTTCTCCCCTTTTCCATCTTAATTCTCTCAATGTGTACTTTACATTCACTTTGCTCTTGCATTTGTTCAATATCTGTTGTGACTGTGTCCTCTTTCATTTTTCCTATCTCACATTTTCTCAACAGTGTGATCTCTCTCACCAAGGGCAGAAGCTCTTTAACTTTTGCTTTTTCCTCCTCTAGTTTGTCTTGAATCTCTTTGATTTCAGACTCATGTTTGGCTTTAATGGCCTCTATCTCTCGTCTGACCTCCTCCTCTCTCTCTCTGTTGATCTGCATGAGTCTGAATGCTCTCTCTGCCTCCTGAAACATTTTGTCATTGTAGAAACTAGCGTTATTATCCCACATCATCTTATCGATCTTCTTTAACAGACTCACAACTTGACCAGGATCCTTCTGTTTATTATTGAACACATGAAATCTTCCCCCACAGTCATTTATCAGTTTCTGGACATGTTGATCTCCTTCTTTAATGTAATCTTCGATACTTTCATCTGCGAGATTGTCTCCTCGTGTGAACACCACCATAGTGTAGGTCTCTGCTTTCTGTCCGAAGGTCATCTTGATGAGCTGAAGGGTTTCTCTCTCTTCTCGTGTGATCGGGCCGAAGGCGATGACCAGCAGAAACACGTGTGGTCCAGGAGCCGACAGTTCAATGCATCTCATGATCTCCTGTTGAACTTCTTCATTGCTGAGGCTTGTGTCGAAGAGTCCTGGTGTGTCCACCACAGGCATCTCCATGCACTCTTAGACAGGTCTTGGTTACAGATTTCATGCTTGCCCTTGATTGAAACAAGTCATGTCCCAGGATGGTGTTTCCGGTGGCACTCTTTCCCACTCCAGTTTTTCCAATCAGCACGATCCTCACACACTCCAAGCTTTTCTCAGTGCTATATGTGGCTGTCAAATCACAAACACAAATAGTATAGTACTTTCTCATCTCAATACAATCATAAAAGCAAACATTTTTGTACCCACTGTCACACAATTATTTGACTGAATGACTCATTTATGTCCAAAAGACGTCTTTTGGATATAACTTTGCTCAGTGGGTGACATAAATGAGTCATTCAATCAAATCATTTTCAGACATGTTTTACCAAAACTCCCCTCATCTGTCAATGTTCAGATAGTGAAAGAGATTGTTTCACTCTAAATGTCATTGGTTGAGTCAGAAGTTGACTCTCAAACAGATAAATAAATGTTGTTAAATGGGGCATAACACAAACAGTTTAATCTTGAGTACATATAGAGTAGTATTGCATCCTTCATATCTCCGAAGAGTCTTTAGTTTTATCATATTTATAAAAGACACACACACACACACACACACACACACACACACACACACACACACACACACACACACACACACACACACACACACACACACACATACTCCCTGGATTACTTTCCATTCACTATACATTGGTGCCCTTACACGCCGATTGCCAACAAAACACATATTTGATGCAGTTCCACTCACTGCCTGTGGTTTCCACTCATGACCGGGAACAAACACACACACACACACACACACACACACACACACACACACACACACACACACACACACACACACACACACACACACACACACACACACACACACACACACACACACACACACACACACACACACACACACACACACACACACACACACACACACACTCCCTGGATAACTTTCCATTCACTATACATTGGTGCCCTTACACGCCGATTGCCAACAAAACACATATTTGATGCAGTTCCACTCACTGCCTGTGGTTTCCACTCATGACCGGGAACAAACACACACACACACACACACACACACACACACACACACACACACACACACACACACACACACACACACACACACACACACACACACACACACACACACACACACACACACTCACCGCCTGTGGTTTCCACTCATGACCGGGAACAAACACACACACACACACACACACACACACACACACACACACACACACACACACACACACACACACACACACACACACACACACTCACTGCCTGCGGTTTCCACTCATGAACAGGAACAAACACACACACTTGCAGAACTCCGGAAACACAAACTGCATCCACTGTTCCCTTAATGCTGGGTTATTTGTGAAGCTGAACAAGGTGATCTTTCCCTCACACACACACACACACACACACACACACACACACACACACACTTTAGTGACATTGTTGATCTTGTGTCTAAAAACACAATGCCAGCGCTGCAGACGGCTCCCATAACCCGATCAAAGCTTGTTGATGGACGCATTCTTGCTCTCACTCTCTCAAAATTCTGTCCATGTTTAGCATGAGAATCCAACTCTTTAACAGTGTAAATAAATATGGATGCATGAAATAGCATCTGAGACTATAGCACCCCCCCCCCCCCCCCTCCTTTAAAGAATCACACAGTCACAATGTTCCACTTTTTGAGAAACTAATGACTTACTGACTGACTGACGGAACTAAACTGAACTGGCATTAAATTGACTCACCACTAACTATCTGAAAAGACAAAAAAAAAAAAAAATTATTATGTTACATTTCAAAGGTCTGTCAGAAATAGCAGTAATTTACAAAACTCCATCAAGGGTAAATTTAAGCAAAAAAACATCAGATGACCTTTAATGCTTTGTAAGTCACTGAGGATAAAAGCATTTGCCAAATGCACAAATGTAAATGTGTAATACTCACATTTTGGTCGCACATCCTTTTTGTGTTTTTCTGACTTCTTCGTTAATATTGTGGGGTCAAAGGAGGAAGAATATTATTGATCAATAATAACTGAGCAGTTTTCCAACTGTCTTTTAGAGCAGATCTCTTCAACCTTGCTCCTGGAAATCCACTGTCGTGCAGAGTTCAGTTCCAACCCTAATCAAACACACCTGAACCAGTGAGGTCTTTGGGATTGCTTGAAAAATCAGGTAGACAGGCATGTGTGTTGAAGACTTTGCAGGACGATGGGTCTCCAGGAACCGGGTTGAAGAGTCAAGAGGAATAAAGGAATGTTTACACCATGGATGATTCTATAACAATATGATTTGATTTGTAACATTTCAAGAACATAAAATGTCCAGTTTCTTTAATATTATTTAAAGGTTTGTATGATGTTCCGGAAACATTCTCTCAATCATTTAAACACCTGCTGTGAACAAGCACTGAAAGAAGCACTGCTGTAAGTGTTCCGTTATGTTTTTAGATGACTAGCCTACTGTAACAGTGCCATTAGCTAGATCTAATGTACCGTTAGTGACACTATTACATGAATTGGGTGGTCACTACTTTATTGCAGTTGTTCCCGTGCTCCATATCCCCTGTAATGTTAGTATTGTGTTGTCACGAACGTGCTCTGACTGTCACAGTAACACATGAGTGGTGCTAGAGGTAATTCGGCGTCTTGTCTATCAGCTTCCAAAGTTTGTAACTCCTTTTCTGTGTATTCTGGCTCAAAACGATATGGTTCTGGATTTTGGTTTGATACAAGTAAAAATCCTCTGACAATTCCTCAAAGTCAGCCATGCAACAGTCCCGTTCGCTACTATCTTCCTAGTCACGTTGGTTTTGTTGACAGATGTAGCAGTGGGGCTTCTCCAGTCCTGCGAGCAAATCACTCCGCAGAAGTAGAGCAGTGCTGCGCCTTCTGAGAATATAGTCACCAGTGTGTATACGTTTATAATATGGCTGTGTCTCATATAAACTTGTCATTTGTACACGCTGTGACTATACACACTATTCACAACATGTAAATAGGAAAATGTTGGTGTTATTTTGTCACTTATTTAGCAGTAGGCTAGCTGGAGCCATTTACCTCAAGTCTTTGTGCTAAGCTAGGCTAACGGTGGGTGCATCAGACACAGTTATGGGATGCACAGAGATGAGAATGGTATCTAACTCTGGGGGATACAGTGAATAAGTGGAGTGTTCCTTTAAGACATTTCATGTCTTTTATCTTCAGTTGGTTTAATCTAAGGCTGTGGCTGAAGTCAGTTGTAGTTCTTGTGTTTCTAGGCTAACCCTAACCAGAGAATGTCTAATATGGCGAGAAGTTTCACTCTCACTGAACTTCCGGCTTCTGAACTGGTTGCAGTTCCTCTCTGATTCCATATGAGGGCGCTCACAGGACGAGTGCAGAATGAATGGAGGTCTATGGCGCTATACCAATAAAAATCCACTTTTCTCAGGATATAATTTTTTATCTAGTAATTTGAATGTTGTATTCGAAAGGAAATGCAAATAAATTACACATTGCTGGGTGTTAGATTTTTTAGAGTCACTTATTTGCTTTAAAAAGTCTTTTAAAGTGTCAATGACGTCATACACATGTACGACCAGAGATACTGCTTAACGGCAATCCTTCAGTCGCTCTGGTGCTTTCGCGCTCTGCACTTTCTTTTCTCTCGAGGCATCGACAACACAGCTGACACAGGTAAATACACGTGCTAGAAGAGTTTTTGTTTTGTTTGTTTCTGGTCCCGCTTCAGATGACACGATGCCATCAAGCGGGATCTCTGGTCGTAATCAGTCCTTCACTGACCAATCAGCGTTCATTAGCAGAATGCTAGCATGTTATGGACAACAACAACTCAACCTGTAAGAAATCAAAAGGACATAAGTACTCGTTCATTCAACTTTCGACCTAAAACCCATGTTGAACTTGCAAAATCTACAATCATTTCTGAGATTTCTCAACGGCAATCGGGTGAAAGAGACAAATTTAGCCGTCAAGCCCCATTGACTTCCATTCATTTTGCACTCATGGCGATCGCCCCCAGTGGAACTCTGGTGGTACTACAACCAAAATTCTGTACAACAGGGCTAAATAGGGAGTGGGCAGGCTCTCCGTAGACGGGCTCTGCCCTAACCCTAACCCGAACACAGCCATGTGCATTTAAAGACCCATTGTGTCACGGTTCATCAATTCATGGTCTCTTTCTCTGTGTTTGTGAGGTTGTGTGGAGGCGTGGTCACTGATTACGGTGCTCATCACCTCCACCTGCAGCACTTAATCACCAGGCTTTATTTGCAGCTCTCTCACTCACACTCACTGTCAGTTCGTTGCAGGCTTCCCTGGTGTTGTGTCGTGGCTGTTGTCTCCTGTTCTCCGTGTGTCTTCTCCGTTCCGGTTCCTGGATTCCTCCTGACCTTATTTTGCCCGCTGCATCCCTGCTTCGCTGCCTGCACTTCCTCGCCTGGGTTTGCCTGCCTTTGCTGCTGCCCGCAGTACCAGCCAAACCTGTCGTCCTCATTTGACTTTTGATCTACGTCTGTGCTAAAGTCTTTCCTAAATAAATGAGCATTTGTCACATCGCTATTGGATCCTCTGTCTCTGATTCACAGCCGTAACACATTGACTTTAAATCATCAAAACATTATTTATGCATTTGTAACTGCAGGTTATTCATTTGTCACCTCTGAGCTGCATTAAAGAGCTAAATGCCACTTCAGATGCAGCTTCTGTGTTTCTTCTCCATTTCAAAGATTAATGTGTTATTTAATTTGATTGGTAACAGCCCTATTGTTTCTTATTATTATAATTACATTTGATTAAATTATGAAATTGACACAAAAGATGATGCATGCAAACAATTAGGTTTAAAAAAATACATTTACTGTCACTGCTGTGAACTGACCACTAAAGTATTTGGGACCTACTTTATATTAGGTGGCCTTAACCACTATGCACTAACGGTTTAATTAATAATTTGATACAATGCACTTATTGTGTACATACATGTTTTTACATTGTACTTACATTTTAAAAAATACCTGCATGTAATTACATCTGTAATTAATTTCTGTAGTTACATTTGTAATTACGCAGTTGACACTTCCCTTACACCAAACCCTACCCTTAAATTTACCCATACCACCACACCTGTCCCTAACCCTACCCTTAAACTTAGCCACACCACCACACCTGTCCCTAACCCTACCCTTAAACTTACCCACACCACCACACCTGTCCCTAACCCTACCCTTAAACCTACCCATACTTAACACCACACCTGTCCCTAACCCTACCCTTAAAATTACCCATACCACCACACCTGTCCCTAACCCTACCCTTAAACTTACCCACACCACCACACCTGTCCCTAACCCTACCCTTAAACTTACCCACACCACCACACCTGTCCCTAACCCTACCCTTAAACCTACCCATACTTGTCCCTAACCCTACCCTTAAACTTACCCATACCACCACACCTGTCCCTAACCCTACCCTTAAAATGACCCATACCACCACACCTGTCCCTAACCCTACCCTTAAACTTACCCATACCACCACACCTGTCCCTACCCTTAAACTTAACCATACCACCACACCTGTCCCTAACCCTACCCTTAAACTTACCCATACCAGCACACCTGTCCCTAACCCTACCCTTAAACTTACCCATACCACCACACCTGTCCCTAACCCTACCCTTAAACTTACCCATACCACCACACCTGTCCCTAACCCTACCCTTAAACTTACCCATACCACCACACCTGTCCCTAACCCTACCCTTACACTTACCCATACCACCACACCTGTCCCTAACCCTACCCTTAAACTTACCCATACCACCACACCTGTCCCTAACCCTACCCTTAAACTTACCCATACCCCCACACCTGTCCCTAACCCTACCCTTAAACTTACCCATACCACCACACCTGTCCCTAACCCTACCCTTAAACTTACCCATACCACCACACCTGTCCATAACCCTACCCTTAAACTTACCCATACCACCACACCTGTCCCTAACCCTACCCTTAAACTTACCATACCACCACACCTGTCCCTAACCCTACCCTTAAACTTACCCATCCTCCCACACCTGTCCCTAACCCTACCCTTAAACTTACCCATACCACCACACCTGTCCCTAACCCTACCCTTAAACTTACCCATACCACCACACCTGTCCCTAACCCTACTCTTAAACTTACCCATACCACCACACCTGTCCCTAACCCTACCCTTAAACTTACCCATACCACCACACCTGTCCCTAACCCTACCCTTAAACTTACCAATACCACCACACCTGTCCCTAACCCTACCCTTAAACTTACCCATACCACCACACCTGTCCCTAACCCTACCCTTAAACTTACCCATACCACCACACCTGTCCCTAACCCTATCCATATCCCACCTCAATATCAGCAAAGGTGTTTTGCAATACAATTTGAACACAGTAAGTACATTGTACTTATTTTTTTATGTAAGTACATAGTAGTTAAGGCCACCTAATATAAAGTGGGGCCAGTATTTGATATTCTTCATATTCTGTGTGGTAGTCAGCTGTCCACAGCAGTCCTAAACCTGCCAAGATACCAGCACAATAATAATATAATAATATTGTTTTATTAATTATCAAAGTAGTATTGTGCAAGGTTGAAAGTTGAGACATCCCACATAAAAGGCTGGTCTACAGGGGACAGATTTGGCATTCTGCAGGCATTTTGCTCATCCCTAAGTTTTACTCATTCATACTGTAATGTAATTTCAAATGCTGGAAGACATTAGTTAAAGTGTTGATGTTCACATTGTTAATTTAGTAAGAAGGGGTTCTAACTGTTAGTGCTTGTTTACTTTAAGGGGTGAGGTTAAAACCAGGTTGGGGGGCTAGAAGGGGAGTTGAGGGAGGAAGTGGGGAGTTTGGACCGAGAGCGTTGCGTGATAACTCATGTTGTGTACTGTAAAGCTGCTTTGAAACAATCTACATTGTTAAAAGCGCTATATAAATAAAGTTGACTTGACTTGACTTGTGTATCTAGATGATCTACTTGTCCATGATGAGTCGTTTGATAAGACCCTTGATTCCCTCCATCGGGTGCTAGGAAGAGTGGCAGCAGCAGGCCTGAAACTGCATTCAGATAAATGCCACTTCATTAGGCGGGAGGTTGAGTTCCTTGGACACAAGTTGGGGAGGGAGGGCATAGGCACCCTGGCTAGCCTCTTACTACAGGAGGTTTGTAAGGGGGTTCTCGTGCATAGGGGCGCCCCTCTTCCACCTACAACGGAAAGACCATGCCTTTGTCTGGATGGATGAGTGCCAGAAGGCGTTTGATATCCTTCGGCAAGCTTTGATTGACGCTCCAGTTCTTGTTCCACCTGACACAACACTGCCTTTCATTTTAGACACAGACGCAAGCAATGTTGGCATGGGGGCGGTTTTATCGCAGGAGAGACCAGACGGAGGGAAGGTGGTGGCATACTTTAGCAGAGTCTTTAATAAGTGTGAGAGGCACTATTGTGTCACCAGACGTGAGCTGCTTGCAGTGGTAATGGCAGTGAGGCACTTCAAATACTACCTGTGTGGTGCTCCATTCACAATAAGGACAGACCATGCTGCGCTCCAATGGTTGATGTCCTTCAAGGAGCCTGAAGGTCAAGTAGCCTGGTGGCTGGAAGAACTGCAGTCATTCAACTTCACAGTAGTTCATAGACCCAGGGCTAGCCACACCAACGCCGATGCTTTGTCACGTCGCCCCTGTGCTGCAGAGGGCTGCCGTCACTGTGAGAAAAGAGAGACACAGGAGAGGGAGCTGTGAGAACGGGCCAGCACAGCCTTCATGTGGGGCACTGAGGGTGGTTGATGAAACAGAGTGGAAAAATCAGCAGGATTTGGATTTGAAGCCAGTGCTGCGTTGGCTGGAGGTACAACGGAGACCCAATTGGGGGGATGTTACGAGGTGCTCATTGGTCACAAAGGGACTGTGGTCAAAATTCAACACACTGCGGCTGAGCGAGGGAGTACTCCCAGCGGGCATGGAAGGAGCCTGCCACTGGGTAGGACAGATGGCAAGTGGTAGTGCCCAAGACACTAAGGGAAGCAGTGTTAACTGCTTGTCATGAGAGTACAGGGTCCGGCCATTTCGGGGTGTCCAAATCAATCCGCCGTTTTCGCCAAGGGTTCTACTGGGGTCAGCACAGAAGGGACATGGAGGATTTCTGCCGCAGATGTGATGTCTGTGCAGCTTACAAAGGTCCTCTGGATCAGTCTCATGCCAAACTGCAACAGCAGGCTGTTGGAGCACCAATGGAAAGAGTAGCTGTGGACATCATGGGCCCCTTCCCTGTTACTGAGAGAGGTAACCGGTTCATTCTCACCGCAATGGACTATTTTACAAAGTGGCCAGAGGCCTATGCGATACCGAACCAGGAAGCAGAGACAGTGTCCGATGCACTGGTGGAGGGGATGTTCAGCAGGTTCGGTATGCCAGAGATAATTTATAGTGATCAAGGGAGGAATTTTGAATCCAAGCTGTTTACGGCCATGTGTGAACAGCTTGGCATAGAGAAAACACGCACAACACCCCTGCACCCCCAAAGCGACGGCCTTGTAGAAAGATTTAACAGGACCTTGGCCAAACAGCTAGCCATTTTTACATCTGACCACCAGCGAGATTGGGACACTCACCTCCCTTTCGTTCTCATGGCCTACATATCTGCAGTACAGGACTCCACATTATGCACCCCTGCATTGCTTATGTTGGGGTGTGAGCTACGGACCCCCCCCCCCCCAGAGTTGTTGTTCGGGAAGCCCCCAGATACACAGAATGTACCAGCTGGCCCAGAGTATGCAAAGCAGTTGCAGGATCGGATGGAAACAGCCAATGTGTTCGCTAGGGAGCAAATGGGAAAGGCTGGCATGAGACGAAAGAGGAACTATGATGTTAGAAGCAAGGGTAGGGACTTCCAAGCTTGGGAATAAGTTTGGGGGTACAACCCGAAAAAGAAAAGAGGACACTCCCTGAAGCTTGACTGCCACTGGGTGGGTCCCTGCTTGGTTCTAGAGAGGGTGGGAGAGGTAGTGTATAGGGTGCAGATGCCGCCTAGAGATTAGTTAAAGTGTTGATGTTCACATTGTTAATTTAGAAAGAAGGGGTTCTAACTGTTAGTGCTTGTTTACTTTAAGGGGTGGGGTTAAAGCCAGGTTGGGGGGGCTAGAAGGGGAGTTGAGGGAGGAAGCGGGGAGTTTGGACCGAGAGCGCTGCGTGATAACTCATGTTGTGTACGGCGTGGGTTGCGGCCAGGGCTGCGTTTCCCAAAACCATCGTAAGCTTAAGTTGATCGTAGAACAATTGCCACCAATGGTGTCTACGATCAACTTAGGCTTACGATGGTTTTGGGAAACGCAGCCCTGAACAGTAACCCAGCAGTTCATTAATAAAGTATTCGAACGATCTCGAACAAGCCTGGTTATTATAGTAGCGGAAAGCTACAATACTTTGTATTTAACTTATTTCATATTGTAATAATATTAATGGACCCACTTTATATTAGGTGGCCTTAACTACTATGTACTAATACAATGCACTTATTGCGTACATACATGTTTTTACATTGTACAAAAATACCTGCATGTAATTACATCTGTAATTAATTTCTGTAGTTACATTTGTACAGTTGGCACTTCCCTTACACCTAACCCTACCCTTAAACTTACCCATACCCCCACACCTATCCCTAACTCTACCCGTATCCCACCTCAATATCAGCAAAATTGTTTTGCAATACAATTTGAACAAAGTAAGTACATTGTACTTAGTTTTTGATGTAAGTATATAGTAGTTAAGGCCACCAAATATAAAGTGTTTAATATATGATGGTGGTCTGACAGTGAGCCTGAAGTGGTGGTCCGATATCTGGAAATCTGATCTTGCTATCTGGGCTTTTGCTTAAAGTTTGGTCCCCCCACTTTAAAAATGTCTCCTGCGCCCCTGACCAGCGCTGACAAAGATGATGCCTGCTCTGTCCAAACAAGATCGTTTGATTAACTGCTCGTCGTCAAACATTTAAAAAACATTCTCCCTCTCCTGAAATATTTGCGAACATCTCTGTCTCCTCAGTGCCATCACAAGCCCCTACTGGCAACTCCTAACCACTTGAGAGACCTCTCAAGCTGTCTGAAATAACTGGGAGAGTAAGAGTGATTCTTAGCTTTAAGAAATTGAATTGCTTTTATACTTAAGTTTGAAAGTAGTAGTACATTTCATGTAATCTTAGCACTTAAGACCGAAATGGAGCTTTGAGAAGCTTGAAAAATATGGGCCCTGGGCCCGAGAGGTTTCTCAAGTGGTAAGGAGTTGCCAGTATAGGGGCTTGTGATGGCACTGAGGACGTGCGCAAATCTTTCAGGAGAGGAACAATGTTTTTTAAATGTTTGATGACGCCCAGTTAATCAAACGGTATCATATGGACAGAGCAGGCATCATCTTTGTCAGCGCTGGTTAATGTCGGGCTGAACTTGTCTTTTTTTAAAAATGTGCTGTTCAACTAATTCAGCAAGCAGTAGCACTTCTTCCTCCGACCAGTTCGGTTTTCTTTTGGATTATATCTTAAAATCTAGGCTATATAGGCAGGTCAGTTAACAGCACACTGATTTAACATTTGTTATTAAGACGTGGTGGAAAACGTGTTTATCTTTCATTTCCAATGTGTATATCATAATGTATTTATTAAATATTACATAATTAAAGGTCCCATGGCATGGATTGTTTTTATTATTTTATAATGTTTCCTGAGGTGTACCTATATTGTTAGTATGGTTTTTACATCAAAAAATGTCAATTTAGAAATAAAAAAAATTCTATATTGATATTAGCCCTCTGGCTTGAATGCTCTGTTTGAAGGGGCGTGTCTGCTATGAGACTTCAGTGTAAATGCCCACTGTTGTGATTGGCTGACATCTTTGCATTTAAAATGAGTATTAGATTATGTGGCGGAGGGGGCGTGGTTTAGCGAGGTCTGCTGCAAGCACTGCCAGAGGCAGAGGCCCTGTCCCAAATGGCACCCTAAACCCTCACGGTCTTCCTCTGAGTCTGCACTTTCACGACGTAATGCCACTTTGACTGCCGGGAAGAAGTCCGCTGTGTAACCCTCACCAGTGCGGGCTCGGCAGAAGTGCACATTGAGGACACATATCGACCTCAAAGAGTATCCTTCTGAGACCTAAAATGACAAATGGGACACCCTGTGGTCTCGTGGACTAAAATGGACATGCGTACGCAGCTGCCATTGTAAGTCCACTAGACGGAAAGTGCACATAAAGTGTCCCATTTGGGACAGGGCCAGAGAGAGACGGACTGGGCACTCGTGGACCAGAGAGACGGAGAGCTGGGGAAAGATAGCAGAGAAAGTTTTATTGTACCGAGTTGTTGTGAGCGCGAGTTTGTTTTGTTTAACTTTGTAACTTTGTATCATGTCTGTGTGTAACATGTGGATCCCCTCTAAACCCACTAAACTACGTTTTTTTTACCATCACAGTCGTCAAGATGAACGAATCGTCAAATTGTTGATTATAGCAAAATTTTTTAGATCTTTTTCCATTACATGAACGGCTGCAGTGATGAGCATTGAGTAGATGACAGTCTGTTGATTGCGTGAATGCAGTGATCTCGTCATTGCAACGTTATTTCTCTCACAAAATGCTTTCACCACAACTAACAGCAAACACGACATTGATATGAATACAGTAAGAGCTTTGTGCAGCATAACAGCGTCATTCATAATAACAGCAGTTTGGGCAAGTGTGCAGATAAACTCGCGACGTGTGATTGACAGATACATTATAAAGTGTGTTCTCTGATCACTTTCTGTAATCATTTAAATTACAGATTTGTTTCATGCTACTAACAGAAACCATGTGAAGTTGATTGTTTAGTCATTGGCTTGATTCACTGATGCATAGACAGAATTAAACGATTTAGAAATAAAGTCTGAGTGAACTTGAATGATTAGCTACACCTCAGAAATCACTGATCACAGATCAGGCATTAATGAACACTGTTACTCACTGTTTGTGGCGGTGCTGTCTAATCCATATGGTAAAAGTCTGTTTGTAAAGCCTGTGCTGACATTGCGAGTGAAATAAACTGAATCCATTTCCTCCAAATTCTCTGGGCGGGCAAAAGAGAGGAAGGGGAGGTAACCGTTCCCCGTCTGACGACATACAGGGAAGATTCCAGATCAGCTCGTCTGAGCTTTCATTTTCTCAAAGGCAGAGGGGACACCCAGAACTCGGTTTACACCCATCAAAATTTCTAGCCACTTGGGGACCATATACAGGCTAGGGGAACTCATATTAATGTTAAAAAACCTCACAAAATGGCATTTTCATGCCATTTTTTATTGTCAAATGGGTGTTGAATGTATACTCCTCCTAGGAATTCCACCATTCAATGTAAATTTATCTGAGAATATTCTTAAATAAGGAAATCTATTCAGTGATTCCATCCCTATGACATTACCCAAAGCAAAGTGTCGTGAATCATCTCTAAGAATGACACTTAAGATTTAGTCCTGGTATATGGTAAAATCCGATCTGTGCCCCTTGGTTACGTTTTGACATAATCATCATGTATAGTAATCTGTTTAGTCTCATTCATAGCTAAATCTATGCTTGTGTGGGTAATGAGTTAATCAAAACAATAAAATCAAAAAGCGTGTAGCAGTGTAGCAGAGCTGAGTCTACAATTTACAAATGTTTTAACTTCTTCTACCCATATTTTAGATTAACTGCAGGTATAAAGTAAAGATTTACCCAGTGTATTCGATCTTTGGCTGACCGTCTCTTTTTTTTCAAAAGGTCTTGATTCATCAGAAATTTTCAGGTGATGGCCTCCATTTTCTTTTACCATCTTCTCGATGCTCTTCAGGAGTTTATGCACCTGTGATTTGTTTTCTTTCATCTTTAGATGGTGGTGTGGTTGTCTGCAAGTCTGCAGTAGAGACTTCACTGATTCAGTGTCTTCTATGCTGACATGCTCCTCATGCATGAAGACCACAATCACATACTTAGATGCACCTGCACCAAAAATGATGTTAATGAGTTTGAGAGCATCTTTTTCTAGATCTGTTATTGTTCGAGGCTTGAGGACCAGCAGCAGGGCATGAGGTCCAGGACCAGATAGATGGAAGAATCTCTTCAGGTCTTGTTCTTCAGGAGAGAGAGCATTATTGGGCAGGTCAGGAGTGTTGATGATCACCACATGTCTCCCCAGCACCATCTCATCATGCTTCTCAGAGAAATGCAGGGGGGGCGGTGACTCTGAGAACACCTTTCTTCCAAAGATTAGGTTTCCACAGGAGGCTTTAACATCTGCGTGTGACCCAAGCAGAACTATTCTCAGCTCCTCTTTAATCACAGACACTGAAATTACACTAACAGGTTTTGTTTAAGCAGAAAGTAATCTTGTATATTCAACATAAATAATGTGTGATTTTTCACAATCTGACCTGATTTGTTTAATTAAAGATACTGTAAATATTAAAGTTGGTAACTATTGCTGTTAGCCTCATCTTAAAGGAAAGATAAACTATAAAGTATATGCATTATGCAATCAAAGAACCAGTAAAACCCAGAGTACATATTGTAAAAATCTGCTGTATTTCTTGGGAGCTGTAGCAACACATAATGTAATAGGTATTACATTATTAATGTAATAAAATGTTTATGATTAAATAATTTTTGTCGAAATGTAATAAAATTAAGCTGATAATGTAATAACGAGTTTCCAGTGTAATAATGAATTTTTTACATAATGTAATAGGTTATTGTATGATAAATGTATTACATTTTGAACACACTGTAGCAAGTTATAATGTAATCACAGTTCATATATAATACAAGCACATAATATGAGTGAAACAATGTTTACAATAAAATAATTATCTTTCAATGTAATACATTTGAGCATAACATGTAATAGTATATTTATTTAAAATAAGCTATTATAATAGGCCTGGTTTCACACACTGCACTGTAAAACCTTACTGTTAAAAATGGCAAAATTCTGACAGTATCATGTTATTTTCAATGAAAACAGTAATATGCCGTAGAAACAATGCGTTCTAGGTAATATTTGTTTTTGAGAAAACATAATACAGGAATATACTGTGTGTTAGTAGTGCTCAAAGTCGACACTCAGAGGCTGCGTTCTGAATCACCCTATATCCTCATTCACTATTTCTATAGTCCACATGAAAAGAGTGAATGAAAAGAAGTGAGTGAATTCAGACACTGATGAACAACTAAAAAGCAGAATCACAGAAGGACAGAGAAACAAGAACAGAAAAAAGAGAAGAGACGAGCAGAAACACAAGAACTTCAACTGACTTCAGCGACATTGAGTGTGAAACCAGTTTACAAACCAGTTTGACATTATTTCTTTCAAACATGTAGAAACGTTCTTGTTGAGAAACGATATTAGTCACCATTATGGTAATCAGTGTTTGATTTAGTTGGACTCTTGGCCCTTGAGTCTTTAACATTAGTTTTTCTCTGGCTGCAATGACAGTGACAGTGACAAGTTAAAGCCAAGCGAAAGCTTATCATGTGTTTTTGACTGTCGTGACGATATTTATTGATTATAGTATTTCTCTGATTCTGCAGCATGATATCCAGCAATGTTTCAGTAATTAGTTATTTTGAAGAATATTAAAGTAATACCATGCTTAAACATTTTGAACTTCTGCTGTACTTGGACACACAGACATCAAAAATCAGCATATGAATCTCAACAATGGTGACAATCAAAGGTTTCATGTTACAATGATGCTGGGCGCCAGCAAAATACAAAACTCCCACCATGCATTGCAGATTGAATAAATTATGCAGTTGATGATCTTTTGTTATTGCCACCATTGTTGTGATTCATGTGCTGATTTTTGATATCTATGAATAATGCAACAAATTGTTGCTTGTTTATATTCTTCATTATAACTGATTGCTGCTGGAGCTTTTGCTGTAGTTTCACAGTGGTGGTAGTGTAACGTTTGTTAATAATGTAACACTTTTGATGCAGGATTGAACACTGGATGAGATCAGTGAATCAAGAGACTATTTGATAGTTGTATCATCAATGCATAACAATCAATCAATTGTTTCTCTTTTACTATAACAAATGTGGTTTGCAAAAACACAGTTACTGCAGCCAGAGAAAAAAGGATGCTAAATTGTCAAGGGTCTAGAGCGCCACTAAAGCAAACACTGATCTCCATCATGATGACATAAAACTAAACCTTTTCGATTAAACATCAACACAGTCGTGGCCTAATGGTTAGAGAGTCGGACTTGTAACCAGAAGGTTGCGGGTTCGAGTCTCATGTCCGGCAGGAATTGTTGGTGGGGGAAGTGAATAACCAGTGCCCTCCTCCACCCTCAATACCACGACTGAGGTGAGACCCTTGAGCAAGGCACCGAACCCCCAACTGCTCCCCGGGCGCCACAATATGGCTGCCCACTGCTCCGGATGTGTGTGTGTTCACTACTGTGTGTGTGCACTTGGATGGGTTAAATGCAGAGCACAAATTCCAAGTATGGGTCACCATACTTGGCCACACGTCACTCACTTTCACTCCGCCATCTTCACACAATTATAACTGTTGTACAGTGGAGCACTTCAGAAAGTGAGAAACAAACTTTACCGTGTGAATGTGTGTGTGTGTTAAATCAAATGCTGTGAACTCACAACTCAGAAACTGGTTGGACTTCATATGCTGACATATGACACTACCAGCATGATCTGTCAAAAAACATCTATGTCATTTGAACAGTATGGTAAAAAGCAGTCACTTTTAATGGCAACCTTCTCTACACAAAAAAAAGAGTACAAAATTCTACCTTTTAAGGTACAAGTGGCCATCACTGGGGTGGGACCCTTAAGGGTACATTTTTGTACCTCTAAGTCAGGGGTAGGCAAGTTCAGTCCTAGAGAGCTGATGTCCTGCAGAGTTTAGCTCCAACCCTACTAAGCCACCACAGTATAAAACGCATGGCTCCCAGCATGCATTGCAGCATTAAGTATGTCACCATTGTTGAGATTTATATGCTGATTCTTGATATCTGTGTGCGTCGAAACTTTGCCACAGCTGAAATAGAGATATTTTCATTCAATACATCATGTACTGCTTAATACAGTGTCTATTTGTGCAAGAATAAAGATCAACACAAGCCTATACTATTTAACTACTGATGAAGTGTGCTCTGCATGTAGATTATATTGATGATTGCTTGTTATATCCCCTGTGGCTGATGTAGATGACGTAGGAGGACTGGGGGAGTGGTGAATGTTATGGGGAAATGAAAAGAGATGTTTTTGGGAACAGTTATAAAAGAGCAGACCTGAGTTCTACACAAAGTTTAAGTGAACTTGTCTACACGCATCTGTGTGGTGTCAGAAGTTAGCGTGACAATGGCACAAGCAGGGTAATGGTTCACATCTATATTTTATAACTTGAGCTAATGAAAAATAAATAACTTTCCATAAACAATATTTTCTCTGTCTATGAAAACTATTTTATAAAACCTGGTACAAAGTTTATTTTTCTTGTTGAAGAAAGTCAAAAAAAGTCTGATCTAAATTGATCTAAACGAAAATATATAGATTTAATTAAAACAAAAATGATCATTTAAGAAAATAATATGTATTAGAAATGATTTGCTTAATCCAATCAAACGGAACAATTGTTTCTCATTTTTAAAAATACAAGTTATTAGAAATGATTTGTTTTAAACAAACAAAAATATGTGGATTTAATAAAACGTTAAATTACTTAATATTCTAAATGTACGTTTTATGTATTTGAATTACAAAAATCCATTATTAGGATTACGTAGTTTTAACTAACAAACTAATAAACTGAATGTGATTCATTTTTGTCAGTCATACGTAAATGAAACCGGTAAGTTTTATGTAATAGCACACAGCAACATGCCCAAGTTAAAATAACACTTCATAGTGTTACTCATTACTTTCATTACTTTTGCACGCTGCCCCTCCCACAACTCAAACATCACAAAGACAGCTCATACAGTTGCTTGTGAAGGCATGTCTCAACAGATAAATGTTGGCTACTTTCAATAAAAGGTCCAATATACTAGGAATACTTTTAGCTGGACACACTAGACGATTTTCAAATAATAATTTTTTCTAAAACTGTGGGAGACCACAGACATAAGGGCAGTTTCAATTGATTTTTAGCAATATAATCCTCCGAATGCACACCTCGAGACACGTGTCGACATTCTCACAGTGACGAGATCTCACGGAGACTTGCGAGATCAAAAATGACTTGAGAAGAAAAACATCAACAATCAACATCATTATCTGGTTCTCCTAGTTTTGTTTTACGGGAAGAAAAACAAGGGAGGAAAAAAATAATATGGGTGATCTTTCTCAATAGGTCTACTCCACTTTCGTGGCTGGCTGGTGAAGCTTGATCGCTCTCATTGGCTATCACGGGGATCACATGAGAAGCAACCCGATCAAGAGTCATGCTTTGGGCTCTGATTAGATCGGGACCTGTAAAATAAACGTAATGTTCCTTTCTTTCCTTATTGTCCTTGTTGTCTGTGATTGAGTGCAAGCCATTCCACATGTGCTTGAGGTCAGATCCTTGATAGTTTGCTACATCTAGTCTCTGTATTTCCGTGCTAAACATAGCACGGAAACTGCATTGGTAAAAATCACCAATGACCTACTCTGTGCTGCTGACTCTGGTCTATTGTCCATCCTGATCTTACTTGATTTGAGCGCTGCTTTTGATACCATTTCACATCCCCTCCTCTTGAGCATCTGGCCAGCATTGGTATCACAGGGGATGGACTCTCCTGGTTCTGTTCATACCTCACGGATTGTCAGCAGTTTGTACAACTCAAACACTATAAATCGGCCTGTGCATCTGTGCCTCAGGGTGTCCCCCAGGGGTCAGTTTTGGTTCCACTCCTCTTCATTATATATCTGCTTCCCCTGGGCAAGATCATGAGACATCACAAAATACATTTCCACTGCTATGCTGATGACACCCAGCTTTATATCTCAACTAAACCTTCATCTCCCCTTCCACCCACCTCACTCAGCAACTGTCTTCAAGACATTCAAATCTGGATGAACACAAACTTTTTGAAACTTAATGCCAATAAAATCAGAAGTCCTGCTCATCGGCTCCAAATCTACTCTCTCAAAACAGCAAAACCTCAATCTAACCATAGATGAGATCTCGGCCCCTCTGTCAACTCAAGTCAAAAGCCTTGGTGTCATTCTGGACAGTTCACTATCATTCAAATCTCAGATTAAATCTCTTACACGGACCTCATTCTTCCACCTCCGAAATATCTCCAGGCTTAGACCCTCATTGACACAAGCACTGAAACCCTAATTCATGCCCTTGTCACGTCACGTCTGGACTATTGCAACTCCCTTCTCATCTGTCTCCCTTCTAAGCTGATAAACAGACTTCAACTTATTCAGAACTCTGCCACTCGAATCCTCACTGGTACCAGATCATCTGAACACATCACACCTATCCTTATCACTCTGCACTGGCTCCCTGTGCACTACCGTATTGATTTTAAGACCCTAGTCATCACCTACAAAGCACTCCCTAATCTTGCACCCAGTTACATTTCTGACCTCCTATCAGAATATGTCCCTGCACGTTCCCTCCGCTCTTCCTCGACTGGCCTCGTTGTCACCCCCAAATTCCGCCTCTCCACCATGGGGGCCAGGGCCTTCATTTGTGCTGCTCCAAGACTTTGGAATGCCCTCCCTTCCCACATTCGACAGGCAGACTCAGTCAATTCATTAAAACAATTGTTAAAGACCTATCTCTTTAAGAAAGCTTTTAATCTTTAAAACATTTTAGTACTACAGCGCCATTGTAATCCTCCTGACACTCTTTTTAACTATTTTATTTTGGCGCTCTTAGCACTATTCAGATTTGTCTTATTTGGAACATATTTACTATGAATTTAATGTATTTGAATGTATTTCCTTCTTTTATGTCCTATGAAATATGTAAGATGTCCTTGGGTACTTAGAAAGGCGTCGGCCAAGTAAAATGTATTATTATTATTATATTATTATTCTCTCTTTGCATTCCTGATGGCCCTCTGAAGTACATATCTGGAATTCCTGTATGCCACTGTGTCACTGGAGTTGAATAGGCTAAAGTGCGTGCTTTGAGTTTAGTTCTGACATCAGTATTTATCCAGGGTTTTTGGTTTGGGAGAGATTTAATGTATGTTTTTGGAACATTGATTTCAGTATACATACTGATAATCAGTTGCAGAGATTGTCTGTGTCTGCTGCATCTTGGAAAATCTGCCAGTCAGTGGTTTGGAAACAGTCCTGTAAAACAGCTTCCTCACTCCATTTATAGATTGCCCTCATAACAGGTTTTTCCGGCTTTAGGTTTTGTTTGTATGCAGACAGAAGGAGAATGTGGATGGGATCAGCTTTACTGAAAGCAGGGCAGGGGGAGGGGTGTGGAGCTGTCCTCGAGTGCAGTGTAGCAGTGATCAAGCGTCTGCTCAACCTTACCTGCACTGTGCGCCATTTTGTGCTCAACACTTTACATTCACAAAACCAAAAGTAAAAAGGTGACTGACGTTACACCAGGGCTGTCAAAGGGGAACAGCCAGGAATGATTTCCTATATGACTGTGTTGTAGACTGTGGCACAGCCGTTGTTGAAATGGTGAGGATCCTGTGCATTTATGCCTTAATTCTATATCCTTATGGATATGTCACAACAAGCCTGCAAAGAGATACATTATCAGAAGGATCAGCTTAACATCGGAACTGAAAAAGTGATTAGGTTCTATACCATTTTTATGAATCATCTTATTGTAACCGAATAAATGAGAAGTGGTGGTGATTGACAGCTGTGAGCACCTATCAGTGAGGAGTGTCTCCTATTTAAGAGCTGGTTGGCTGTAGCTTGTGATGCGTCATGCCCGTCATGTCCGGCTCCTCCCCTTTCTGTTGTCAACAGTAGCTGCAGCCTGTCTTTTCATCTCCTTTTCCTTCGGCTAGCCTCGTTAGTGGATTCTAATGGTGCGTTCACACCGGACGCGATTCGCGTGAGTGATTTACATGTTAAGTCAATGCAGAGACGCAAAATGACATTCTGCGTTAACCAATCACGCGTTAACCAATCACGAGCTTGCTCTAGTAGTGACGCATTTACAAGCGGAGGCAGAAATCCGAACAACAATGGAGGACAAGATAATCGTGGCCGTATGTGGAGACCCGGAGCTGTATGATACATCATCCTATCACTACAGGAACAGGAAGAACGAGTCTACGCCGCTTTCAGCTCCACAGCAAATAAAGCACAGCTACCCTCTCAACAACATCTATGTCAGCCATTTCACAACGAGACTGGAGCAGAAAAAAAGAGCCAGAGCAGCGGCAAATGTGAGAAGGACTAGCCGAGGAAAGGCGGGTCTCGCCGGGTAAACGAGCGAGGAGTCACTGATCGCCTGGAGCTCACAACTCCGAAAACGCCAGATAAAATGCTCAAATAGGCACTCTTTTTATAAATTAACCACAGATTTGAGCTTTAAACAACTATACTATCGCCTGGAAAAACTCTTTAAACTACGTTTTGTCACACATTAATAGTATTTTTTACAAAAAAGAAGTCAAGTGAGCGAGACGAGCTGGCTCATATAGGCTCATATAGGGCAGAAGCCCCTCCCATGACGGCAATTTGCGTCTGTTGTGTAGTTGTCACACGCAAATTTCACGCGCGAATGAATCGAGTAAAGCGAGTCCACCCTCGCGCAATTAGCGTGAATTATTCGCGCGAATCGCGTCCGGTGTGAACGCACCATAAGACAGCTCACCTCTCGGGTATGCAAGTTAACTGTTCTGTGGAAAGCAGTTTGTTTGTTTTGTTTCGCTTGGGGATTGGCTGATGTTTTGAGTGTGCAGTTCCCTGTATCCCAGCTAAACGGCGCTTTTGTATGAACGCTATGTACCAGTGCCTGTGAAGGGATAATAGAGCACATTGTCCTTTTCCGGGAAGTGTCATCGTGCATGTCGCTATGAGCGGGAAATTCTAGCAGGTGACGCATGCATTTTAGTAACTGTTTTGTTTTCTGTTTGTATTTGGTTCAGGATTCTCCCTCTCGTCTGTGACGTTCATTTTCTCTGCTGTCGCCATAGTTACAGCCCTGCCGTTTCTCCGCGCCCACACAGAGTGAACGTCGTTATCTTCCAACTAATCGAGGGGATTGTTGCTGTCTGGTTTTATTGAGTTATAGTTTATATTTATTTGAGGGTTGACACTCACTGGTCTCTGGAACAGGAGCACAAACGTGTTTGCTCTATGCAAGCCTATATAGTATAAATTTAAATACAATTATAAAATGTTAAAATATTTGTTAAATAGTTTTATTTATCATATTTATGTTTTATTTTTATAATGTGTTTTTGTTAAGTCATGTTACAATATTGTTTTGAACTGCTTATTTACAATGGTTAGCTTATACCATTAACTGTTTTCATTGTTTTTTTTTTTATTATATTAAATCCAGACCAAAAATCCTAATAATCAAACTAAATCATAATAATTATTAATGTCAATAATAATATAGGGACTCCACAACAACAAAAACATAAAAAAATGTATTGTCCCTGTTTTTTAACTAAAATATAATAACAAATGAGATTTTAGTGATATTTTGACCACTCAAATAGTTTCCATTTCAGAAATATGGTCACTGTTTTCACTACATTAGTTTGAATCACTACATTTTAGTGATGAGAAATATTTGCAATAAATTTAGTCATGGATTATTATAATTTAAAATGTTCAAAATAGTTTCTTTTTTTCAAATGTGTGAATTGTGTGTGTGTTTATCTGTTCCAGACACTGATGGCACAGTGCTCTGTTTTAAGTCTTTTTTTTCCAACCAAAAATGCTTTGCGCTGGTTAGGGGGTACTTGGCTGAAAACATATTTCACAGGAGGTACAACACTGAAAAAAGGTTGAGAACCACTGGGATAGAGGTATGTTGTACTGATTTTTTTAGGTTACCATTATGGTGAAGTGTAGACCTTGTGGTTGGGCTGTAGGTGGCTATGTGTAATGAGTCTGTTCTCAATGAGCTGGAACTGTGATAATGCCAGTGATGAGACATTTGTTGCATGTTTGTCATTTGCACTCTACAATTGTTACACTTAGCATGTGAACAAGTGTTGTGTTTGTTATTAGTTTTTATATAAATAAATAAAATAGTTGGACTGTTCCCACAGTCTACATACACTCTAAAAAAAAAGGTTCTATATGGCACCAAAAATGGTTCTTCGTCGTAATCATAGGGGAACCTTTTTTGGTGCTATATAGCACCCTAACTTAGCATGTTCTGTATATGGTAGCGGTGACCTCTGAAGAACCGCTGAAGAACCACTGAAGCACCAAAATTGGTACTATATAGCACTTAAAAAGGTTCCCCTATGATTACGAGCCAAAACCATTTTTGGTGCCATATAGAACCTTTTTTTTCAGAGTGTATGGTCATCAGTTCTATCTCTCTTTATCCTATTTTATCTAGTAAATATTTTTTATTTTTTTATCTTGGCAAAATTAATATAAGTTCATACATAAAGATTACAACAAATAACTTCAAACCAATTCCATTTTGTTGGAAAAATGTAATTAAATTTTGTGGCAAAGTTTTCCTTCGACAAATTCGTTCAATAGATTTTTGGAGTTAACGTTTGAGGAACGTCATACCTTTTAAAACACATCTTCTAGTGGTGGGAAAACTGGAAATTGTTTATGTTCCCAGAACCAACACTGGATATTTGGAGAACAAACATTTGTTAGCTCTATTAAATAAATATGATGTACACTTCACCATGTGCTCTCAGTTCCACAGATTTAGCAGAAGACAAAAAATAATCACACGGGTGCGTTTCCCGTACAACGGCGTAACTCACCTCTTAACTTCCATAGCACGATGCATCGTTGAAGAAATCAACTAGCTAGTTACTGTTTCCCCAAACCGTATTGTCGCTAATTTGTCGTTCAACCACGGCAGGTGGTGGAGTAATAACTTCTTTTAATTGATCTGTTTAAGGTTGAATTAATGCTAGATTTTTTGCTATAAATTATGAACGTCATCTGTGGAGTAATTTTCTCAGTTATTTAGCTTTATTTCCAGATTCAATCATTGTCTCGTCCTTGCGTACTAGAGCACGCACATGCAGCATGCGCACTCTTTAAAAAAAGTACTTTAAATCTCTTGACAAACTAAAAGATGTAAATTACATTTGTATGTATTCTAAATAAAAGATATCGGTTGTACTGAGTGTCAGCTTGCTTATTTTGCTCAAGGTAAGGATTTATTAAGTCCACATGTCCTGCAAACAAGAAACTATGCTTCTAACCACAGGTCAAGAGCTGTCGCTCCAACCACACAACTTTGCGATGCTGTTTGCGAACGTTCGTTGGAGCGATGGTTTCGGGAAACACTGACTCATTGAACTATGCTGCTAACGGCAGAACTTGCGACCATAGTTGGCTAACAACGCTTTCGGGAAACCCACCCCAGGGTAGTAAAATAACATTATACACATAAATCAGAGTGAAAATATAGACTAAATATAAAATATAGATACAAATTTTGAAAACATTTCAACTACGTTTGATATTTTGAGATGATTTAAAGTCAAGCAGAAAGCAGGAGACAAAAGGATTCATTAGCAGAGTTTATTGGATGTTTATTGAGTGTATTTCACACACACACAGGTTGCAACACAAAATCCTTAGATCAACACAAGACACAACAATGTTGAATTAATTGTACAATGTTGGAAAACATTCAGAAACATGTATTGATAGTGATAAAAGTCATAGAGAAAATATGCTAGTTTAATTTGTTTCAAATTAAATATTGTAATTGGTACAAAGTCAGTACAACAGATTTCCTTTATCCCCAAACCCCCAAACAATTTCCATTTATTTCAGAATCACTCAACTGTGCTGATTGAGCAATAGTAACAACTTTTATATATTTTTTAGGAGGATACATGGTGATGACAACAAAGGAACTTAAGAAATGAGTCAGAAAACCCCTTAAACCAAGTTGCATACTGAAGTGAATTGCAGGGAAATGCCAGGAAAATGTTTTATATTTAATGAAACTAACCAATCAGTAAACATCACAGAACAACTCAGATGAGCATTCACTCTCTGAAGTTAGGCTGAAATGCAGAAGAAATATAGTAACCGACCCTCATTTAACTTAAAAACATGGTGATTTTCAAAGACTATTTTTCAAAGACTAATTAAAAAAGATGTTTTAATTATAATTGTATAAACACCACCACCCTTAACAGCTGGACTAATCAAAGCTCTACCAAATGCTAAACCTGCTGCAATGGCTGCCATATAAAGGGCTTCTGATGCTTGGACAAAAGTGGGGGAAATTCATTATTGCTCCTGCTTCTTCACTCTCTATCTTTGCTTTGCGTCTTTCTGTTTCTAACCTCTTTTTAGCCTCAAATTCTGTTCCGATTTTCTTTATCATTCTCACAATTTTTGCTCGTGTTTGTTTCTCTTGTTGTTTTCTCTGCTCCTTCTCTCTCTGTCTCCTCTCTTCTCTCTGTCTCATCTCCTCTTCCTCTCTCTGTCTCTCCTCTTCCTCTCTCTCTCTCCTCTCTTCTTCCTCTCGTCTGAATCTCTGAGCATCTTCAAGCATCTGATTACTGTAGTGTCCTCCTCCATTCTGCTCTATCATTGAGTCAATCTTCTGCAGTAGATCATTCACCTGCTCTCTGTTATTCTGAGCTTTATTGTTGAAGACGTGAAATCTGCCTCCACACTGATCAACTAGATCTCTTAATGTATAGTTCTCCTCCATCATTTCCTCTATGGGCTTTTCTTGTATCAGATCTCCATGAGTGAAGAGAATGATGGAGTATTTTAACACCTCCTGACCAAACATCATCTCAATCATCTGAGGAATCTGCTGCTCCTGATCAGTGAATCTCATATTCACAGGAATCACAATGAGGAAAGCGTGCGGTCCAGGACTGGATATATAAACACTTCTGGCTATCTCCATCACTAACTCTTCAGAGCTCATCTGTGAGTCGAAGAATCCAGGAGTATCAACTACAGACACAGATCTGCCTGAAACAGTGGCGTGAGCAACTGAGGATTCACGGGTTACTGGAGTCACACTCATCTCAGATCTGAACTCTTTCTGTCCCAGGATTGTGTTTCCAGCTGCACTCTTCCCAACTCCACTTTTACCCAGAAGAACAATATTCAAGAGTGAAGGACTGGAGACAGGATTATCTTGGATGCTGATTGGAATACTTTGTCTTTTTGACACTGTATTAAAAAAAATAAAAATAAATTATATATATATAATGTAATTAAATGAATGATTACTCCTTTCAAAAGTAATCGAGTTACTGTTCTGATTACTTAATTTCAAAAGTAATTATTTGCATTTCTATGTACGTTACTGTCCCCCACCCCCTCAAAAAGCAGAATATAATAACCTCTTTAGCCTGCTATTTCATTTAGATCATGTTGCATTACACTTTTTACAGCGTTGCACACCAATCACACACGACTGCATTGAGTTTATGAATGCTAATGGGCAAACAGAGATTAGTAATTTCTGAAACACTGGAGTTTTTCTTACAAATACTCTCATCAGAAACTGATAAACATAAAGAGATTTTTGCACTTGAGAGCGTCGAAACTAATATAAATACGTTTTTTCTATTTACAGTGTATTTTAGTAATGTAGCCAAAAAACATATTCAATGATTTCTAGAACGCAATGGCCAATCAGACGTGTTTAAATTAGAATCCCCTCACCACTCAAAATGCCGGAGTTGTTGTTCAGTGCTGAGATCTGCACACTCAAATCCTCTCGTTATAATTTAACTTGAAACACAAGACAAATAAAGATATTCATTGTACAGTCAGTTTAATCCATTAGCAGAACTTTGTGAGACTGCGATGATTAAGATGAGTGACAGCTTTATAAAAGAGAGTGCATTTAAGCACGCTTTCTATAGGCGATAATCCATTTAGAGTTTGAAAACATGTATGTTTTGCTGCATTTAGGTAAGGCAATGTTTAGGCTTTTTATTATTTGCACTGACTGCCATGGCAAATCACGCACATGCTTGCCTATTGAAATCATAACCACTTTAATAACAAGAGCGTTTATGCTGGGAAGTGCAAACGTTGATAGGCAACACATAACCATTTCATTTAAGTTTTCCGTCCGCTAGAGGTCACATGTTCAAAACAAAGGCGTAGTTTGATGATGTCACGTTTGAGCGCAGGGACATGTGGTCTTCAGCTCACAGCCGGTTAAAGAATCGGGATAGGACTCGGGCAGAAATCATGTTGATGTGATTATTAACGTTACTGTAGTCTGAAGCAGAGCAGGACCGAGTGTTGTGGAGCTGAGGAACCGCTGGAGCGATTATTAATAAGATGAACGCAACACACGCCTCACGAGCAGCGGGACTTTTATTATGACACGCTTCCGCTCCTCCGCTCATGAGTGTGAGGTAACGCAGCTCTGCTGATCATATTACACACATCTGAGTGTGTTGATGATGGGATGGCGTTACTCTGTGCGTTCTCTCAACTCTCACTTGTTCTCACAGCAGTGAGAGTAAAGCGTTTCTGCAGAACAAAACCGAGGGGAACGCAGATATGATGTCATCGACAGGCCACGCCCTCACACGTCCCGGTTCCTCAGGTAAAATAGCATCTCACCATTTACAAATATTTGGAAACATTTGGGATGTTGTAAGTACTCAACTGAACTATATATATAACACTGGCCCAGTGGTAGCCGTACAAAAATGTACTTGCCTTTAACAGAAATAAACTCAAAATAATGATTGTATTTTGTGTTATATAACATAAAATACCAGTAAAAATAAAACTGATAAATAAATCCAGTTTATCACAATTGTAAAGCTCTCGCACTTTTCTGTAGATGTCAAGTCATTTAATGTAGGCTACTTACTGGTTGGGCGAATCAAAGCTGGACTTCTTTCTGCTGGAAAACACAAAGAAATGTTTAGTGGATCTGATCAACTTTATTTGGGTCATTCCTGTTATACAGTGACTTTCCTGTCTCTATGATTTACTTACTCACATATTCTATAAAATGAGTCAAATATTTATAAGAAATGGCTTAAATTATAAATTTAGGTCTTCATATCATTTAAACAGATATAATAGACATTACAAATACGCATTCACTTTTATCCTGTCCTCAGTGCAACGTAATCAACTTCCACAAAAACTATAAACCATGAAATGATAAAAATCTCAAAATATGTGTAGATTATGTTAAAGAATAGGCTAAACTGCCTCTAATCATAAACATAAATCATGTTAAACTTTAGTTATTATTATTATTTTTTTTACAATTGTCTTAATTAACCGTGTCTCTGAAGTCGTCTTCCACCCTGTTAGGATGCATTTCTTGACTTCCAAAAAAGACCACAATTTCATTTAGACCATTTTCAGGAAATGACATAACTTATTTGTCCTGCTGGAATTCAACCGTACAAAATTAAGCTTCAACTCTCACCTCTACCTTAAAAAAAAAAAAAAAACATGTGTTATGTTTATCCTGAAGTTCCACCCTGTTAGGCTCGGTTATGAAGAATGTTTGTCTGGTCCAAAAATGTTTTAAAACATATCTGACATAGTTATAAAAGTTCTGTTTATCATGTTTATTAGAAGGTTAGCTGGCTAAATATTGATCAGTCAAAGAGCTATGGCTAACTTAGCTTAATAATTTCCACCCTGTTAGATTCTAATATTCTAATATAATAAATTGTATTTAGTGTATATAGAAAAATTATATATATATATATATAAAACAATATTATCTAAGTGCAGTTCCACACATTACTGATGGCAAACCATGCAGGACAGTGACGGAAAACTCCTCCACTGTTATGGTGTTCACCCTGTTACACTTCATTATAGGGGAGAGCGAGGGCACAACCTAACGCTTTTTGATTTTCTCAGTTTGTGTAAATCCACTTGGGGTTCAGAGTATTTATTGTTCCCCACATTAATGTCACACATGTCTAGTACAATTATGTGGTTTTGTTTCATTAATACAGTGTTTACTTTATTCTTGATTTACCCCGAAAGAATGGAAGTGCACTGTGACAACATGCCCCGTAGGTGGGGTACATTGTAACATGACCAAATAACAGCTTAAAATGTTCCCTGATATAATCAAAAAAATATACAACACAAACTAAAATATTTTGTCAATAAAATACAATTATTAACTTTTTAAAATAAAATAATGGTATTTTTTAATCATTAAATATATAAGCATTTTTGAGTTTGACAACAAACACATCGCTAAATACAGCTATACATCAGAGCTCAAAACATAATAATAATTAATAATTTCTGAACATTAACTCTCAGTCATAACTCTCTCATGGTTTCTCAAAATAATTCATAAAAGTATAGAATATAATGGCATATTTCTAACAGGGGCTCATTGTAACTCAGTGTTAACACACACACACACACACACACACACACACACACACACCCCATCTGCACAACTGGGATGTAAACCGCGGCTCGTGTCTTCTGCTGTTAGATCAGCATTAAAGAACATCTCAACTGTTAAATAACAGTTATAAGATTACAATAATATTGGATTTGTCTTATTTTAAATAAACACAAAAAACAGAGATGTAAATTAAACTTAAGTAAGAAATGTATTTTTGCTATGGTAAATACATGTCCAGTAATATCTTCCAAAGATTTTTTTTAATTTTGGCACAATGTTTTCTCTAAATAATGTTGATATGGCAACTAGTAAATACACTGAGTTTCGTCCTCCTGGCACGTGTGGAAAATGTAAAACAGTTTATGTTACTAACCTCGCATTAGGTTGTTAGGCTATGCCCCACCCTCCCCTACTCCATTCCACCCGGTTGGACGAGTCATTTTTAAATAATAATTTGACAGTTAAATGTTTTGCATACTTATGTCTTATTTGGAGAGGTGAGGAGCATTAACAGCATATACAGTATATGTTTTTGAACAAATTGTTTTATTATTTACCATCTTGTTGGCAAAAATGGGTACAAAAAGTGCCTGTTCTTAATAATAAAGACATGCTATTCATCAATAATAGTTGTGTTATTGTTTCAAGAAAACAATACCATGATGGCATAAGGGACATATACTAATCCAAGAAAAGCTCATTATTGTTAAACATTTACATTATTAACATATCCCATATCCCTAACAGGGTGGAACACCTTCACTGCCAGTGTCTGAACAATGAATCTACCCATGATTATTATTTTAGTCCCTGAGCTTCACCAATGTGTCACTATTTTGGTAGAATGCTAAAAACATGAAAATCATGTACTTTTCCGCCCAACATTTATGGCCAAAATGTTTCCGCACACCAATGACCCATTTGCGAGACATACAAATTATCAGTGCGTCATCAGTTCTTCAACACGGAGTGGTGGATCATTGTGATTTTAAACATATTTCAAAGAGCAAGAGACTACAAGTTTTATGATTTTACCAAATGTATTTGTTAGTTTTAAAGGAACTGAAACTGCGTAGTAGAACTATTATTGCGTATAGCTATTGCTTCCTCATTCGAAAGGCTGATCGTAAACACGTAGCTTTGAACTGAAATGGGCTCCATTAATCGCCGAATATTCTCAAGCTGATGTACTCTATCATTGAAAAAGCTTTTGACACATAATATACATATTTTATTGTTGATCAAACCTTACCTGCACTGTGCACCATTGTATGCTCAACACCAGACAAGCCGAAAGTAACAGGTTACCTGAGACACGTAATAGTTTCAAGCTCACCACGCCAGGCTCCACCCTCTGCCAGTGAGCAAAAACAACAACAAGCAGGGCTGCGTTTGCCAAAACCATCGTAAGCTTAAGTTGATTGCCACTAATGGTCTCTACGATCAACTTAAGCTTAAGATGGTTTTGGGAAACGCAGCCCTGATCAGTTAAAAGCTCATTTGCTACCATACAGACAGATTTACTGAATATTAAGGCATTGTCATGTCTTAAATATAAAGTTATTTTCCAAATATTTTGTGTCGAATCAGGATCTCGATTTCTCATGAAAGTGGTTTAATGATATGAGTTTAACTAATAAACTAGTATTAAACTGTATGATTAAAAAAGTTGACACAGTGGAATTTGCTGATGATGTCATCTCATAGTTTGGTCGTATATCTAAAATGTTGCTGCAAACGTATTTAGCATTTAAAAAACCTTTAGTGGTATATTTTATATTTTATATTACAAAGAGAACGCCTGCTGTTGTTTTAGCTCGTCATTGAAGGTATTTTTGCTGTGCGTTTACTGTGTTTAACCAGCAGATGGACTCAGTGCTTGCATCTGTTGCAAATCATGTTTCATATTGCCGTAATACACATCAATATTCTCATTGTTTGACTTGTAGAGCTGTTATTTTAAGGCTTCTAATCTAAATCGATGTAAAATGGCACGTTGTCTAAATCTACCGCTTATAAAGCATTACTTTTCAAATCATTAAATGGACTGTTCATTTTTATTTGATGTCCATCCATCGCTAAGTCTTTTAATTTAACAGGCAAATCTACAAATATTTATAAAGTTCATGTTCGTGTCTGTACTGGGAGGAGTTTCAGTGAACTTATAGAAAGTGAAAGCTTCTCTGACCGGCTTGTGAAAGACAAACACTCAGCACGTAAATAAATCACGAGTTCATTTGAAAGTTTTAAAAGTTTAAACAAAGTCTTTGTTTTATACACGAGTCTAAAAACAATTTCAACTCCAAACTAGAGATATTTGAACAGAGAAGGTGAGTAAAGAATCATACTAAACATTTATAAACAGGAAATGGTTTATAACACAGAATACACTTATGAAGAACTGGAACTCGCTTAATAATGTTGACAAAATTGCATGAAATGAGAATGAATATTATTAATTATGGGTAAATCAGACACCGTTGAGTAACATTATTTAAGAAAAAAGATGATTGAGAAATTACAGTGCTGAAGTACCATAGTTTTTTCAAAAAAGAACAACAACAACAATCAAACAGGAAGTTTCCTTTCAAATAGGATAATATTGATTTAAAATGTCTCTTAAATATTTAAATTTAGTGTGATTAGAACACATTCTACTCTCCTACTGTTTATTTACTCACAATATAATGTGTTTTGTAAACATTTATTTGAAACATTTAAAGAACATTAACCCTTTTCTTGTCATGATTAGAACATTATTTATAGGTAACAATAACTTAATTCTCCACCTTGTTTTCTCTCTCTGTTCTTTATTGCCCTGTTGGTCTGAAATATGGTGGATAAACAGAAAAGTGACATGACGTGAAAGAGCACTATACAGTAACAACACCGATAGAAAGATAAAACCCAAAACTGCAAATGTACAATTGTGTGGAACTTCAAACAACAATGTGATGATGTGAACAATGATCTAGCATGGCGCTAGCAACGCCAAGGTCATGGGTTCGAATCCCAGGGAAAGCAAAAATTTAAAAATGTGTACCTTGAATGCAATGTAAGTCGCTTTGGATAAAAGCGTCTGCCAAATGCATAAATGTAAATGTAAAATGTAAGCAGCACAACAACATTGTGTATTAAAAAACTAAAAGTGTAACAAATATAAATAACCACAAATAAAACATCAGCAAAACACTCTTTAAACCTCCATGACAACAATACTTTGACACTTAACTGTAACGTAAAAAAAATAAAAAAATAAATTAAGTATATATATATATATATATATATATATATATATATATATATATATATATATATATATATATATATATATATATATATATATATACTAAGATTTATTAAATTCATATTCGTGTCTGTACTGGGAGGAGTTTCAACTTAGGCTACAGAAAGTGAAAGCTTATCTGACCGGCTTGTGGAAGACAAACACTCAGCATGTAAATAAATCACGAGTTCATTTGAAAGTTATATATATATATTTTTTTTTTTACATGTCTCAGAGTTGATGTCGAATGTAATTTGGTAATTAAATATAAGCTTACAACAGTACAAATTAAATTTTTATTTTTGCCGTTTTTGTCATATTATAATAAGTACATAAACGGAGGTGGATGGGAATTAGTTGATAGTGTGCTTGACTTTTTAAAATAATAATAATAATAATCAATAGACCAAAACAAGATGTAGTTAATCCATCCATATGTCATACTTTTATATATGATTGTGGGTGTGCTGGATGATTAGTATAGGCATGGGCGAAGGTATAATCTTTAATATTATACCTTTATATAATATTAAAGGTCTTTTTTAGCTGGTCTGGTTTTAGCTGGATTTTTCAGCAGGGAAGTCTTTTAATTTAACAGGCAAATCTACAAATATTTATAAAATTCATATTCGTGTCTGTACTGGGAGGAGTTTCAACTTAGGTCTTTTTTATATAATATTAAAGGCAGGTCTTTTAATAGCGCTTCTGTCGCCTTAATTTATTGGAATTTTAGTTTCAATTTTACTTACGCTTCATGCTTAACCCATTAACTGTCCTCCCCCTTTTTGAACATAGATGTGAAAATGCACCATCCAAACTTAAATTGTTGTAATTAATGAACGCTTTGGAATACAGATTTCAAATCATTAAAAAAATTGAAAGCATGAAAAAGTTTAAGTTTACTGTAAAGAAGATCATGTACTATAAAGTTTATATTTTATTTAAAATAAATATTTTACATAATAATTTTTACTCTGAAATTGCTATAAAATTAAAGCCATATGTCTAAATAAGTTATTTTCCAAATTTGAAGTTGATATATAAAAAAAAAAGATTTTATTTTGGTGTAATACCAAAAACAGCCACCGGGTGAGACCCAAACGACATTTTCCTGTCACAAAAGTATACATTTCTTTTGCAATATTACTTCTATCACAAAACAACCACTAAATATGGAATTTTGTAAAGTCTCCGTTCCCACCCAGTCAGTTCGGCATTAAAGGTCCCGTTCTTCGTGTTTTTTGAAGCTTTGATTGTGTTTACAGTGTGCAATATAACATGTGTTCATGTTTCGTGTGTAAAAAACACAGTATTTTTAACACAATTTACTCATCTGTATACCGCTGTTTTCACTGTCCTAAAAACGGGTTGATGAGTTCCTTGTTCTATGAAGTCCCTCCTTCAGAAATACGTAACGAGTTCTGATTGTGCCAGCGGTTCCTGTGTTGGGATTTGACCGCACCTTAGCGAACGTGTCACGGTTCCTGTGTTGTGATTCGACAGCAGCTTAGCGCACGTGGAAAGGTCACGCCTCTTAACGGGGTGATGTTTGCGCTCAATGATCTCTACAGCGTCCCTGGGAAAGCCAAACAAAGGTGATTTGACTCCGGGATGAAAATAACAGCGTCTCGACGACATGGCGACAAACGCACTCAAACGCAACACTTCCTTTTCTCCACGCGACACGTCCTCTTCTCCACGTGGGACAGCAACAAGACCACGCCCCCTTTTTGCGCGTATTCTTGTGGGCGGAGGTTAGTCTGTTCTACTGTTCTACCGACGTCATTTATGAAGGAAGTACCAGGATGTAGTCCAAGCCAGCCGTTCGCTGTAGGCTTTGAAAGGGAACTTCTGTTAAATAAAATATCTCGCTTGGCATTGAACTTTGAGCTTTATAATTTTACAGGTATTATTTATGCTCTAACAGCAACATTACACACTAACTAAAGTTTGAACAGTGGGATCACGAAGAACGGGACCTTTAAGTCATGAGGTCCCTATGGAAAGTTTCACAGCCGCTGAACTGTGTTACGAGTGTTGGAGACGCAGATGCTGGCAAGCTGTTGTGTGCCCTTTTGGCAACTTCCCTCTACACAGTCGTAACCCACCCAGCGCCCAAAGTAAGCCTGAGGGATAATTCTTCACACCAAATGGGATGGAAGGTACAGGGCTTACTGTGGGGATAGTCATAGCTGCTGTTTCTATATCGTGACATTTCATGGGGACGAGTGCTTCATATCTCAATTACCATTGTTTTGACCAGTGTTGTTAATGCTGGGGAAACATACCTAGTCCAATGGAGAAGGACACCATGGGTACCACACCCTGCCAGAAGGGAGGTAATGTGTGGTGGCTATACTTATGGACTAACCCGTGGGGCAGTGCTACATATGGAAGATCTCTGCGGTAGGTCCAGAACTGCCCAGGGAAAGACAAGGGTCTACTGACTGGGAAACTGTATCGTGGACAATACACATATGGGGTTACTTGGGGGAATAACAGCATATGGGCATCTAGCCCAGTACAAGGGCTGACAGACCGGGCATACCTCCTCCAGGGGCAATGCTTGCAAAGCACTGAAAATTCACCACCTGGTCCCTAAAGGGAGTGGTGGGAACTTTGGGCATATATCCGGGCCAGGGTCTCAGGATGACGTGAGACAGGAGGGGATGAGGCGTGGTCTGAGAGGTTTCCCAGTGACCTGCCATCAACAGCAACGTGATGTGCTGTGATGGTGGCAACTTACACAGCCTCTGCTCCAAGCCCTCTTGAAGGAAGGAAAGAACAGAGCCCACTTCAAAGCATAAGCACCTAGTAGAGGAGGCTCTAGCTTGAGTGAAAGTGTCTACCACCGCCGGTGGTAAGCCATTTAAGTCCTCGGTCCGGACACGGGTGGCATATGGTGCCCCGTCCCGGAGAAAGCAGGTCCTTCCTCAGGGAAATCTACCAGGGAGGGAGGGGCTGTCGCAAGGAGCATCAGTTCTGAGAACCAGGTCTGGGTGGGCCAGTAAGGCACAACAATCAAGACATGCTCCCCTTTCTCCCTGATCTTGCACAGTGTCTGTACAAGTAGGCTCACTGGGGGAAACACATATTTGTGAGGAGCACTGGGGCCCAACTCAGGAAGCACAGCGTCCTGCAGTAGAGGCGGTGAGTGTAGTGCACTTACCCAGCTCCATGGGTCCCCTGAGGGACTGGATAGGGAGGCCTGAGGAGGCGGTGCGTCCTCGAAATGCAGACTGCCTGCCCGTGGCGAATGAAGGGGCGGCTGAGAGTGAGGAAGTAGAGCATCGCTCGCTGTTTTTGAGGAAAATGAAACAAAATGAAACACGATTCTCCACCCAGCCCTCCAACCATCCTCTGGTTCAGAGCAGCTCCCTACATCTCTGGGCCTCCTGACCCAGGGCCGCCTCGAAGTGCGCTTCAAGGGTTTAGCGGTCTGGATCAGCTGCATCGCTTCCTGCGGGAGGGTCGACCAGTTCAGCTGCAGGGATGCCCTTGGTGAAGAGCAGGCTGAGGGGGAGCCCACAACGGCTTGGTGGGGCAGTGTCCCTCCGGGGCATGATGTGCTTTATCGCCTCAGTCTGCTTCTGGGCTGCCGAGAACTGCTGTGCAAAGTCCACGACAGTGTTGCTGAAGAGGCCGGCCTTTGAGATGGGCCTCTTTGAGAGCTTTTGCCTGATGGACCTGCAGAAGGGCCATGGCATGCAGGGCGGAGGCGGCCTGTCCAGTGGCAGAGTGAGCTGTAGCAGCTAGTGCTGTGGACTGTCCACATTACCCTTGGTCGCTCCGCCATCGAGGTTAGTTAAAGTGGAGGAGGCAGAAGAATGGTTTTGGGTAGTAAAAGGTGCCTTCCACAACTTCTGATCCTCCTCATGCATCTCTGGGAAGAAACTGGGGCACCGCACACAGGAACGATGGAGGGTTCCACTCAAGCCCAATGTATGCGGCAGCCCGTCAGCTCTGAATCCGATTCAGTGTGAGCAACCACCTCAGAGTGGGGCAGCTCAGCTTCCTCATCCTCTTCAAAGGACAAAAGTCCACGCTCCAATGCAGCGATCAACATTTGATCCTCATGAGACACGAGGCGTCTCACGTGATCCGTGCCAGCATTCAACAACTCAACGGCACATGCCATGCTAGAGGGCTGGCCCAATGGAAAAGCTCTCTCAGCATCCTGTTTGCCCAGGCATGAGAGACAGCGATCGTGGCCGTCAGATTTAAATTGCAGTTTGCTCCTTTTCTGCGTTCAGAAATATGCTCTTCCTTGAAGGTAGACTGGAATGAGTGATCGCTGTACAACCGCTCGGCTCTGAAGCAAAATATGAAGGAAGTGAGTAATGGCAGTTATATTTATACCTGTATGTCTGGGTGGGTGTGACTCGGCATGCAAAGTTACCACTTGGAGGCCCTCAGGCTTACACAAATAAATGTTTATCCTCCTGTGATTTTTGTCTACAGTATGGATTCAGTGGGAGTGAATGTGATTGAAACAGCAGCTCTTGGGAGACCCTTCCAGCTCGGCATGCTGTATGACTGCAGAAAAGATGCATTAATAACAGGTGAATTTTAATCAAATCAATCTAGAAATAAAAATTAACTTATTTTTCCTATAAATGCCTTTAAATTATATTCGAGACAAATAAATCATAAACAAAGGTGAGCAAAGATGACATTTACCCTTTCATTGTTTTAAACTTTATTAATAAACATCAGAATTTGTTTCAGATGTGAAATGTGAATCTAATATATTCCTATTTGTCCTTTTACAGGGATAAGACTTTGGAATAAAGAGCAACTGCAGCAGAATATTTCCTCTCATTCCCAAATCAATACAGATTTCAATGTCACAGCTTCAGACTCCATTCAGGACAAATCTGAATTACTTAATATTGATGGTGGACTCAAACTGAGTCTTTTAGGTGATCTCATCCAAGTTAGTGGATCAGCAAAATATCTCAAAGACACCAAGTCATCTTTCAAACAGCAGAGACTGACGCTACATTATCATTCAACCAGCAGGTTTGAGGAACTGATCACAAACCATTTGTCTCCTGAAAATATTGCTCCTGATGATGATAGTGACATAGCTACACATGTAGTGACAGGAGTGCTGTATGGAGCAGATGCTTGCTTTGTGTTTGACAGAGACGTTTCATCTGACGAAGATAAAAAAACAGTAAAAGGAGAAGTAAAAATGGCTCTTGAGAAACTACAAGGCATTGTTTCAGTGGGTGCAAATGCTGGTCTAAGTGTGAATGACAATCAGAAAAACACTGTCAAAAACTTCACTTGTACATTTTACGGCGACTTCCAGCTGCCATCTAACCCGACCTCTTTTGAAGATGCGTTGAAGGTTTTTGCTGAACTTCCAAAACTGCTGAAAGAAAACCAAGAGCTGGCGGTTCCACTGAGAGTTTGGCTTTATCCTCTGGACAAACTTCACTCAAGACCTTCAAAACTTCAAAGAGACATCAGCATGGATCTAATCATAAAGATTGAATCAGTGATTGAGAGTTTAAATACCACTGAGATGAAATGTAGTGACTTAATGAAAGACTATCCTGCTATGGCGTTTGATGCATTTCATGATAAAATACTGAAAATGAAGCAAAACTGCTACATGTACAAGTTGAGACTCATGAAGAAACTGGGCTCTCTGCTGCCAAACATCCGCGGAGACGTGATAAAGGAAACTGCACTGAATGAACTTCTACAAGAACATGATGCATCTCCATTCAATAACAGTGACCTTGTAGAATGGCTGAAAGAGAGGGAAAGAGAGTCTGAGATTATTAAATCAGTCCTCAGACGGCTGAAGGATGCTGGTGCACAGGTAGAGCTCAATGTAGATGCCATGTGGATGGGCCTGGAAGATGAAAATCTTGTGAGTTACACATTCACATCATTGGACTTGTCAGATGTGCTTCTTTCTAAACAAAATGCCTACCTGAATTTTCCAACAAAAAGAGAATCTGATGAGAAGAGCCCTGATTCAAAGCAAAAGTCTTGGCTCACTCCTAATGTCATAAAGTTCATGAGGAACAATTTTGAGATATTTAAGAACTTAACCAAATGCAAACCAGCCAAGTTCATTGTGTCCTCTAGAGAAATTGAGAATAATCCTGGTTCCTGCATTCTCCTGTATGAACATGGATGTGGTGAAGCTGTTTGCTTCACTCCTCCATCCAAACCAGCCCGTCCAGTCACTGAAGAGGTCAAAGGTCAGACTGTGGTTCTGAAGGTTCCTCCATCATGTCCTGCTACAGTCGAGCTCAGATTACTGTATAAACCGAAGCAGGACACAGTCTGGACATCCGAACCTGTGCTGAAGGATCAACACACAGTTACTCTGACTGATCTGAGAGCAGAGACGGAGTATGAGATCAAATGTGCAGCGGTGGGGAAACTCAACTACACCAGAGACAGTGACGTGATCAGAGTCACCACAGAGGTATGAAGAAATATGTTCAATAAATTATTGAATAGAGACATATGCTTTTTCATGAGAGTGAGTTGTGAGGTATAATTTATACGCTTATGCCATTATTGCCAGTGTCATCATCTTATCAGGTGTTAATTAGAATCAAATGTGTCTTTCAGCAAAGTACATGGAACAGAGCACTCAAGGGTGAGTCATATACTTTTTCTGTTAACCATAAACCAACAATAGTAGTCAAACACCAACACTGTCAAACTAAATTATGTAAAATATTATAGCTTATATTTTCTATAAATGTTTTTTAGGAATAATCCTTAAATGCATGAATGTTTCACCAATCATTATTATATATTATTATATAGTGACCCAGAACTATATCTGACATGGATGGGCCTCTAACTGCCACAATAAATGGTTTAGAGCGTGAAAACAAAATGCTCAAAATACCTTTTTTGTTTGTTTCTCAAAACACTTCCTGCTTCGCTACTGTTCGGACGCTCTTGCTTACTGCTCCGCGCTTTGCTCTGTAGCTTCTATATTTTATCTCATAATTCCAACTTCAACAAATCAGCACAGTGCTTAAACAACAAAGCTTGACTCCAATGATAAAATTAGAAACTCTGGTGACTGGATTACTAAACAAAAAGCGGAATATTTCAACCGACCAGCCTCCCACTGCCTTCAGCTTACATTCCGGAGAAGGGAATACACAGCTGCCTACATTCAAAAGGATAAGAAAATGCCTCTTCTAGAATCTACTTGCTGCACAAACTGCCACAGACTTTCACAAAGGATTGCAGTTCTTGAAACAAAGCTATTTGCGGAACCATCTAACCAGACGAATCACACAGCAGAGCTTCATCATGAACGCCGTCTGCACACTGTCGGTGAGTCCCATAAATGTAGTGCTACTCAACAGTTAGAGAAACAAGTAACTGATCAACACACTAATCGATGGCACAAACAGGGAGCGAGACCCAAAGGCACTCGAGACACCAGATTGTCACAAGCATCACATATTGCCGCAGTAGCATGCTCTACCCCAGACACAAGGATTGCAAACACTTGTTTCCTACCACCAAATATACATCTTGAAAACAGATTTGAAGTGTTTATGAATGTGGGTGAGGAATCCCCAAACATGATGAATGTGACTGAACACAGATCGAATCAGCCCGTAGCTAACACTGATGCTAACAGGCGCTCAAGGTCGAGCAGACAGCGGCCCTCAGCTCAGAGGGCAGCCGAGCCCAGGACTCTGATAGTGGGGGACTCCACAGTCAGAAACATTAGCAGCAGGGATAATACCACATGCTGCCTTCCACAAGCAACAGTTTCTGATGTCAACAGGGAACTTAAGAACATTCTGATGAAACATAAGACTGCAAATCGACTTATCATTCATTTGGGGAAGAACGATATTCAGAGAGAGCAGTCAGAACTCCTTAAGAGGGATTTCAATGAACTTTTTGAAACACTTAGAAAACTGAAAGTTCAGCCGTTCATCAGTGGACCACTTCCAGCAAGAGGAACAAATAGGTTCTCACGGCTACTTGGGCTTAATACATGGCTGCAAAAAAACCTGCAACATGAAGGGAGTGAACTTTATCGACAACTTTAATCTCTTCTGGAGTCAGAGACAACTGTTTACACCAAATGGCCTCCACCCAAACAAACTCGGTGCAAGAGTGCTAAAGGACAATATTTATTTTTCCCTTCATCATCCTTCAGCTGTGTGTGCTAACCCACTCAACCTGGATGGCACACACACACCAGTACAGAGTATGGACGATCACAGGACTTCATTTCAGCATCTGAATGGACATGCGGTTGATACACCCCACAAGGACAATGATAACACCACGCAGCCACAACAACCACTTCTCATGGACACACTCCCAGCTGAGCCCCGCCCTCAGAGCTCACCACAGACACACTGTGACGGATTAGTGCACTGTGCTCCAAGTGACAAAGATCGAGGCACTAAACAGTAACATCTCAGCCCAGACTGTGGAGACTGTGGAGGCACTGGTAAAAATGGGGACCATCGGGGGTCAGACTGGTGAACTTTTACACCTTATGTGTGGTCTGAGCAATAAGCTGGAAGAAATGTCTAAGTCACTCCATGAACTGGACGATAACATATTGCAGCCTCCGGTAACACCAGAGCAACAGCCCCCCTCACCAGACATGTTATTCCTCTCTCCAGCATCCCCGCTTCTGAGCTTCACAGAGAAAATGGATTTTGTTTATACTGGAACCAGACAATCACACTCGATCGCTGCGAGCCCCCAGATATCAACCAAAAAGCGTCAAGCCCCACAACCACCAAAGACTGTGGGCCCAGCTCGCTCTGCCCCTCCTCCTGTGAGATTTCTTCGGTCACAACGCCAGGGCATACACCCTCCTCCATCTGCACCAAAAACAACTGATACCAGCTCTCAGTGATATGCTCTGGGTCCTCGCAACATCAACAGCAACCTTATCAAATGTTTACAAAACAAGCGGGAACCCATTGTGCCTGTCTCTGTCCCTATTTCTGTTCTGTTACGTGATAGAAAGACTAAGGCCTTCTCAGGCCGTATGGCAAACCCATCTAATCTGCTGCCTGTGACCTGTCAAACTAAGATTACTGTGGGGGAAAAAAATAGTTAATAAGTTAGCACTGTTAAACATCCATTCACTTAAAAACAAATCATTTCTAGTCAACGACTTAATAACCACAAACAACCTAGATTTTTTGCTTCTAAATGAAACGTGGCTAGAAGACAGCTGCAGTGCAACAGTCCTCAATGAAACAGCCCCTCCTAACTTTACTTTTATGAGTGTCTGCAGGGCAGTCAGGAGGGGAGGGGGGGGGGGGGGGGGGGGGGGGGGTGGTCGCTGCTCTTTTTAAAGATGTCTATCAATGTAAGCAAGTATCATTTGGTGACTATTTGTCTCTAGAATATCTGGGCATTGTGCTAAAAGGTGCTCCACGCATCCTGCTTATCATTATTTACAGGCCTCCAAAATATTGCCCAGCTTTTATTGATGACTTTACAGAGCTGTTATCAGCAATCTCATCTGAGTATGACTGTTTTGCTATTGCTGGGGATTTTAACATTCACATTGACAATGATGAGTCCAGTACAACAAAAGATCTCATGACTGTTCTTAACACTTTTGATTTGACACAACATGTACACGGACCCACACATGATCGTGGACACACTCTAGATTTAATTATCAGTTAGGGTCTAAACATTTCATTGATAGTTATTAAGGATGTGGCACTGTCTGATCATTTCTGTATTTTCTTTGGTATATCAATCTCTCCTGCCATTGAAACTAGATCTGTCTCTGTCAAAAAGAGATGCTTAAATGAGAACACTAGTGTGCTGCTTATGAAGGCTATTTCTACCAGGAAGACTCGGGAGACCAGATAAAGTATGATAACATCACAAGTTTATTAGCAGACCAGCAAGTATTAAATTAGAGGTTCTTTGGCGTAGGCCCCGTCCGTAGTGCTCGTCACGAGGGTAACGGACTCTGCATTTCCTGCCTGAAGATGAAGGCAGGGGAGCAGCCGACCCCCGGGAGGTATAGACAGGGACCGACCTGGTGGTGGTGGGGAGGATGGAGGCAATGCTGGCGTCAGCATCTGTGAACTCAGACATGTGTTAATTACCGATCTTTTATACTCTGAGAATTATGACTTGATTGGATAGGTCTGAATGTGATAAGTGACGTAACATTGAATCTTCCTGCCAGAACTTGCGCATAAGCTTCATTTCTACCAGGAAGACTCGGGAGACCAGATAAAGTATGATAACACCACAAGTTTATTAGCAGACCAGCAAGTATTAAATTAGAGGTTCTTTGGCGTAGGCCCCGTCCGTAGCGCTCGTCACGAGGGTAACGGACTCTGCATTTCCTGCCTAAAGATGAAGGCAGGGGAGCAGCCGACCCCCAAAAATTGGTGGAGGAAATTAGTTCCTCCAGGACGGGACCTACTCACCCCCAAAAATTGTAAAAGAATTGTATACTCGCCCGTCGTAAATGCTGCGATTCCTTGAACGGCCACAGATGGGCCTTGATCAGCCAGGTAGAGACAAAAGCCTTGAACGGCCGCAGACAGGCCTTGATCAGCCAGGTAGAGACAAAAGCCTTGAACGGCCGCAGACAGGCCTTGATCAGCCAAGTAGAGACAAAAGCCTTGAACGGCCGCAGACAGGCCTTGATCAGCCAGGTAGAGACAAAAGCCTTGAACGGCCGCAGACAGGCCTTGATCAGCCAAGTAGAGACAAAAGCCTTGAACGGCCGCAGACAGGCCTTGATCAGCCAGGTAGAGACGAAAGCCTTGAACGGCCGCAGACGGGTCTTGATCAGCCGGGTAGAGGCAAAAGCCTTGAACGGCCGCAGGCGGGCCTTGATCAGCCAGGTAGAGACGAAAGCCTTGAACGGCCGCAGACGGGTCTTGATCAGCCAGGTAGAGGCAAAAGCCTTGAACGGCCGCAGGCGGGCCTTGATCAGCCAGGTAGAGACGAAAGCCTTGAACGGCCGTAGACGGGTCTTGATCAGCCAGGTAGAGACAAAAGGCTTGAACGGCCGCAGGCGGGCCTTGATCAGCCAGGTAGAGACGAAAGCCTTGAACGGCCACAAGACAGAGCCTTGATCGGCCGCATGGAAATGAAGGCAACGTTAGGCCACCTGGAGACGAAGGCCACGTTAGGCTGCATGTAGACGAAGGCCATCTGGAGACGAAGGCCACCTGGAGACGAAGGCCACATTAGGCCACCTGGAGACGAAGGCCACCTAGAGACGAAGGCCACGTTAGGCCGCATGTAGACGAAGGCCACCTGGAGACGAAGGCCACGTTAGGCCACCTGGAGACGAAGGCCACGTTAGGCCACCTGGAGACGAAGGCCACGTTAGGCCACCTGAAGACGAAGGCCACGTTAGGCCACCTGGAGACGAAGGCCACGTTAGGCCACCTGGAGACGAAGGCCACCTGGAGACGAAGGCCACCTGGAAACGAAGGCCACCTGGAGAAGAATAAAAGCTATAGAGACTGACAAACGGCATGAGTAATAATCTGAGAATGTGACGCTGTGACACCACCACCAGTATTTGCATAAGAATTACTTAGAATATGGACATTGAACATGCAATAGATATGGATATTGACATAGGTGTTAACCAATAAACAGAGAAAAAAGCAAAAGCCACGTAGGCTGTGTGGACTGCCACGTTGGCCAAATATTCAATGCCTCAATAGGCCATGGTACGGAGAGCTGCGTAGGCTGTATGAACTGCCACGTTGGCCATATATTAACTGCCTCAATAGGCCGGGGTACGAAAAGCCGCATAGGCTGTATGTTCTGCCACGTTGGCCATATATTCACTGCCTCAATAGGCCGGGGTACGAAAAGCCGCGTAGGCTGCATGTTCTGCCGCGTTGGCCATATATTCACTGCCTCAATAGGCCGGGGTACGAAAAGCCGCGTAGGCTGTATGACTGCCACGTTAGCCGTGTATACTGCCTCAATAGGCCGGGGTACGAAAAGCCGCGTAGGCTGTATGACTGCCATGTTAGGTCGTATATACTGCCACGAGAGGCCGGGGTACGAAAAGTTGCGTAGGCTGTATGGACTGCCACGTTAGGCCGTGTATACTGCCTCGATAGGCCGGGGTGCGAAAAAAACCCACATAGGCTGTATGACTGCCAAGTTAGGCCGTGTATACAGCCTTGATAGGAGAGGGTACAAGAAAGACGCGGTGACTGAGAATGATAAGCCGGTGCGCAGAGAAGGCTGCGATAGCCCATAGTGAGGAGAAGACAGCGTGGGTGCATGGGTTGGTCTCGATAGACCCCATGAAAAAGTATTAGGAGTTAAATGATAAACTGTAACTTACCTGATGCTTGTCAAGACACGTAGGCAATCTTAGATTACCTGAAGGTTTGCGCATTCTATAATATTAGAATGCTGACGACCATCTTGACCACCAAACAATCCTGCGTTCAGTTGCTGTTGTAGCAGCAGCACATAACCCTGAATGAATGTCCGGTATACTGAGGAGATGGTCTGTAGGTCTGTCTCTAGGTGAGTTAACCACCTTGATATGGGAGAGCGTTGGGGAATATAAAAATTGCAGAATGATTAGGGGTGCAGGGATGTGCTTAGAAATATCCTCTTTTACCGAGACGAAGGCCACGCTGATGAAGCCGCAGTAGGCCACAGAGATGAAGGCTACAATAGGCCACCTGGACAGAGACCACGTTAGGCCACAGAGAAATTCATGAAAGGCATAGAGACTGACGAAAACAGGATTGATGAGTAGTAATAAAGGAGAAAACATGCCACCGCCAGTATTTGCATGAAAATTATTACTTGAAGTTGCTGAGTGTTTGAGTCAGATCTTGCTTGTACTATAATGCTGAGGATGACCATGTACACAGCACCTTGATAGAGTATGCGGACTCCACGCATTGAGCTGCGTTCATAGCAGCCCCAAATTAAAAGAATGACCTAGGCATAGAGGAGTTGGGGAACTGCAGTTCTTAGCATCTGCAGTTGGAGGATTCGAAACCATTGGGCGTGACTCCAGCTCACAGCTAGATAGAACACCATCTAACCATCAGAACCTGTTGAGAGAACCCGCAGAAGAAAATAAACCAGAACAGCATGACAAATACATAACTGACAACTGAAAACCAAACAAATGCCCTTGCGGAAGGATAAGAATGTTTTAGAAGACGCGTTACTAGCTAATAAACCATAGATGGCTATAGAACCCTGCAAAGCAACCGAACCAATGAAAAACATTAATCAATGTGAGAGTCATCGTTTGATAACCTGAGCCAAGTTCATACTGTATGATTTTTTTTTTTTTTGTCCACGTTTGGCAGTCTGAGACAAATATCTCAATCCTAAATTCTTTTGACCATAGGTTAAAATCTTGTGTCTTTGATAACATGTTTGACATACTCACCAACAGCCATGATAAAATTGAAACCTGAAGTAAATTAAACAAATGTGAGTGGGTTGATGTAACCTCCAGACAAATTCTTGTGCGTTTGATTATCATGCAGTCTGACATTAAAGCAGCGGAGTTCCCACAGTGTGATATCAGGATCACAGTCTGAAAAGCAACGATTCACAATGATTATAAGCCGCACCGTGTGTGCCAGCTTTGGTGACGAGAAAAACGAAAAGCTCACTGCGAGAGAGCTCGTCATTTGCAGGAATCAGTACGCATGTGCAGACTTTGTCAAACAGTCACACTATATTTACTCCCCGTATATTGTGTTAGTCTCGATAGACTGACGAATGTTGGGGTTTACAATGCGAGCGTAGCCAATCACAGAGACGTCTTTCCTGTAGCTCAAACAGTAGAGCATAGCGCCAGCAACGCCAAGCCATGGGTTCGACTCCCAGGGAAAGCAAGATCCGACAAAATACCAAATGTGCACCCTAAATACGATGCAAGTCACCCAGAACAAAAGCGTCTGCCAAATGCGTAAATGTAAATGTCTGTGGAGCGCTTGAATGCAATGGCCAATTGGAGGAGCCAACACAACACGGAACATACACAATCAGGATTGAATGGCTCAGCACTTGTTCACTGACCAATTCTGCCTTCTAGTGCATACGTTTGACCAACGAAGAGTAGAACATGCTATAGATTCATGATTTGATGTAGTCAGATTGACCGAAACGGTTTCCACTAGTGTCAGAGTTTAGTTGAACTGAAGCATTTGACGGTTTCATGCATTTATAAAGGGAACGCACTCTGCTCACTTACTATATTCATAAAAGATTTGAATAATTGTATTCCCGTGCTGCGATTTAGTTGCTGTACAGGATGCAATCTTTATGAAAAATGGGTCGGATTGAGTACGGAATTAAATTGCGGCTATCGAATATCCAGTCAAACCTTGTTTTGTATGCAAACCTTACTTGACATATGGTGCTTTGAGTACTAGCGAGATACACTTTGTTTAATTCATAATTGTAGCCATGGCGTCGTAGTACAGAAGGACCGAATGAGACATAGCACTAAATTCTAAAGTTCCTAAAAATAGACAGAGGCATCCAGATATCAGTAGCGGAATAAAACACGAATAGAGTCAAATTAACTGGAGTAACGCAAAGACAAAAGCACAATTACTATACATGTTTGCTTTAATAACTAATTTATTAATATGAAGCGCATATTTATAAAGCAATAAGCAACGGCACCTTTATAAGAGCACAGAACGCTGCGGTTCTTCCTCATGGTAAAGGAAGCCATGTTGAATCACACAAAGAAGCCATTTCAACACTGGGTGCCCCGTATGTTTGAGCAAAATATGTACTCTGCTGGATGACAGGCCCATAACACTTCTAAGCTTGAAACTATTGTGTCAGTTTCAATTGCATTTTGTATGTGACGAACTCACAGCGCTTGCAAGATGAATAGCACCATTGAATGAGAACGGATCAAGCACTGATGTTTGTGCTGTACTTAAAAATATATGCTGAGCAAATTAGCATAGTTAATTCAACTTTAGCGATCTGATAACACTGAACCCATTCGCGATTTCAGCTTAACTTCTGTTAATCATGAAGCCCTGATTAACTGGTTGCATGTCGCTTTAAAACCCGTGAGTGGATTCCTTGCATTCGTGGGGAAAATGATAGAGGTTAATATGCTGTGCCAGCTGTTCGGTTTCAGCTTTTCTAAACAAAATACAATCGTTAACGGTAACCGGTGTCATGCGAATCATTTACGAGGCACTGTGGATAGTTTACAACACGAGCAAGCGATAACGAGCAACACACAAGCAGGTGCGCGTCTCGTGCACGCATGATTGCGACAATTTGAGAAAGAGAAAAATACTACACCCGATCGATATCGGAAATGCATAATCATATACATATCACTGTGATGAATGCTGATGAAGTGATGACGCCAGAATGGTGATGAAAATCACAGCCGTGTCTTTGATAACATGCCCAGATAGTCCTCCATTGAAAGTGATTGTTCCGCATCTAAACGAGTGTCTGTTGCTGCGACAGCCCAATGAACGGAATGATAGGCTGACATGGACTTTGAACGCCACTGTATTGCACATTAGGACCAGCGATCGAACGGAACGTCCGGATCGTCAACTGCAATGCTGGCGTCAGCATCTGTGAACTCAGACATGTGTTAATTACCGATCTTTTATACTCTGAGAATTATGACTTGATTGGATAGGTCTGAATGTGATAAGTGACGTAACATTGAATCTTCCTGCCAGAACTTGCGCATAAGCTTCATATCTCTAACACCAAGCATATCTGCAGACTCTGTTGATTTTCTCCTTGACTCTCTTAACTCAAAAGTTAAGAGTGTAATTGATGATATTGCTCCTGTGAAAATCAGAAAAAAGAGTGGCAAACAAAAAGCACCTTGGAGAAACTCAACAGCAGTGCAATTAATGAAAAGACAATGCAGGAAAGATGAGCGCATGTGGCGAAAGACAAAACTTGTAGTCCATTACAACATCTATAAAGACAGTCTTCGTGCTTTCAATGTGGAACTAGGCAAAGCTAGACAGACCTTCTTTTCAAATATTATAAACAGAAACATAAACAACACGCGCACTCTTTTTGCTACTGTAGAGAGACTAACAAACCCCCCGAGTCACATTCCCAATGAAATGCTCTCAGACAGCAAATGTAGTGAGTTTGCTTTCTTCTTCTCCGAGAAAATCAATAATATCAGAAATGCGATCAGCACATCCTTGAGTTGCTCTGGGGTGAGTCAGATCAGACCACAACCTCAGAAAGTTACTATGACTGATTTCCAAGCAATTGATGGTAAAATTTTAGAAGAAACGGTACAGCACCTAAAAACATCAACCTGCGCCCTTGACACACTCCCCACTTCTTTTTTCAAAAGTGTGTTTAACTGTTTAGAAGCAGATCTCCTAGAAGTGGTAAACTCTTCACTTCTTTCTGGGACTTTTCCAAACTCCCTTAAAACCGCAGTAGTTAAGCCTCTCCTGAAAAAGAGAAATCTGGATAACTCCATACTGAGCAACTACAGACCAATCTCAAATCTCCCCTTCATAGGCAAGATCATTGAAAGAGTTGTTTTCAGTCAGCTGAACAAATTCTTGAGCTCAAACGGATACTTTGACAATTTTCAATCTGGTTTCCGACCGCATCACAGCACAGAGACAGCGCTCATAAAGATAATAAATGATATTCATCTCAATACAGATACAGGCAAAACATCAATTCTGGTACTACTCGACCTCAGTGCTGCATTCGACACTGTTGACCACAACATACTTCTTGACAGGCTAGAAAATTGGGTTGGGCTTTCCGGAATGGTCCTCAAATGGTTCAGGTCATACTTAGAAGGGAGAGGTTATTATGTGAGTATAGGTGACCATAAGTCTGAGTGGACATCCATGGCATGTGGAGTCCCACAAGGGTCAATTCTTGCTCCACTCCTATTCAACCTGTACATGCTCCCACTGAGCCAAATAATGAAAAATAACAAAATGGCTTACCACAGCTATGCTGACGACACCCAGATCTACTTAGCCCTATCACCTAATGACTACAGCCCCATTGACTCTCTGTGCAAATGCATTGAAGAAGTTAACAGTTGGATGTGCCAAAACTTTCTTCAGTTAAACAAAGACAAAACTGAAATCACTACATTAGGAAACAAAGATGAAATTCTCAAGGTGAACGCATATCTTGAGGCTAAAGGTCTAAAATCAAAAAATCAAGTCAGGAATCTTTGGAGTCAGATTTTGGAGTCAGACCGGAGTTTCAGTCGTCATGTCAAAGCAATAACTAAATCAGCTTACTATCATCTCAAAAATATTGCAAGAATTAGATGCTTTGTTTCCAGGCAAGACTTAGAGAAACTCGTTCATGCTTTTATCACCAGCAGGGTGGACTATTGTAATGGTCTTCTCACCGGCCTTCCCAAAAAGACCATTAGACAGCTGCAGCTCATACAGAACGCTGAGCAGAACCAGAGCATATGACCATATCACACCAGTCCTCAGGTCTTTACACTGGCTTCCAGTTACATTTAGGATCGATTTTAAAGTACTATTACTTGTATATAAGTCACTCAATGACCTAGGACCTCAATACATTGCAGATATGCTGATAGAACACAAACCCAACAGATCACTCAGATCATCAGGATCAAGTCAATTAGAAACACCAAGGGTTCACTCAAAGCAAGGAGAGTCTGCTTTTAGCTATTATGCCAGCCGCAGCTGGAACCAGCTTCCTGAACAGATCAGATGTGCTCCAACAGTAGCCACTTTCAAATCCAGACTCAACACACATCTGTGCACATCTGTCCAGACTCAAAACACATCTGTGCACATCTGTCCAGACTCAAAACACATCTGTGCACATCTGTCCAGACTCAAAACACATCTGTGCACATCTGTCCAGACTCAAAACACATCTGTTCAGCTGTGCATTTACTGAATGAGCTGTGCTACTGTACATCCGACTGATTGAACCTTATCTTATGCTTTTACTGAATGAGCTCTGTGCTCTGTCCGAACTGCTTGCACTTTAATTATGTTTCAATTTAACCCGGTTTTTATTCTTAGTGATAATTATACTTTTTATTTATATATTTTTTCTTTATTTTTTCTTTTCTTTTAATTCCTATTATAACTGTTATACTATATATATTTTTATTTTTTATTTTATTCACTTATAAATATTATAACTTGATTTCTGTGTAAAGCACTTTGAATTGCCACTGTGTATGAAATGTGCTATACAAATAAACTTGCCTTGCCTTGCCTTGTTTCTGATAAACTTCTGATCAATAGCTTGTCAGAAAGTTTTGAGAGGTGTTGTATTGTATACAGTGGTCTGAACCACTGATGTTTTGCCCACATGGGGTGAGTTGTGTTAAGAAAATTAATTATTTATATTTTAAAGCAAACTAAGATTTGTTTATAATCGTGAACTTGATGGACATCTTCGGCTGTTGTGCCCCATTTCGTACTGTTTTTGCAGCACATCAGATCATTACATTTGATTACAATTAGACTAAAGCAATTATTCCACTTTTGAAATGTGATGTAAATGTGATGTAAATGTGTTAGTCTGACTGAAATGCTCTAGTAACATACTTTGTTGTTGGTCTTTAAGGAAATGTACATCTCACTGGAAAACAGAAGCTGAACCTGGTGCTGTGTGGAAGTGATGAAACACTGAAGAACTCTTTATTAAAACTGATACAAGGGAAAAAGATGAGTCCTTCACATCAGAAAGCAAGCAGTGAAGAGTGTGTGAAGAAAGAGAGGATTCATGGTCATCTGGTCAGTCTGGTGGAGCTTCCAGCTCTTACTCGGCTCTCAGAGGAGGAAGTGATGCGTCAGACTCTCCGCTGTGTGTCTCTCTGTGATCCTGGAGTTGATGTTTTCCTCCTCATTGTTCCTGTTGGTCCTCTGAGTGATGGAGACAAAGCAGAAATAGAGAAGATCCAGAAGATATTTTATCCCAAAGAGTACTTAATACTGCTCTTCACCACAGAGCTCACTGCTGACGGATTTGCTTTAGATTTTGTCAAATCCAGCCCAGAATCTCAGAGGTTCATCAGTCTCTGTGGAGGTCAGTACAGAGTGATGGGGTTAAATGAACCTGAAAGCTCAAGACAGATCCCAGAACTGCTGGATTATATAGAGAACATGAAGACTGAACCATATTCACCTCAGATGTATGTGAAAGCTCAAGAGAACAGAGCAACACAAGAGCTTGAGGAACAACATAAGACACAATTGAGTGAAATGGAGAACAAAATCAAAGAGTTGGAGCAGAAGATTCAGTCAGATGGTGAGTCATATAAATAAATGTTTAATTAATAATTAATTAAACTCATTATTTATGTGATTTTCAATATATAACAATATGATATTAATATTTGTATATATATGGTCCGTGTACTTTTTCGTTCATTCCAAATCCGTTTTTAATTAAAAACAGAAAAACGAAAAACGAGATTTCGGCTCAATGTTTTGTTTTTCGTTCAGTGGTAGAAAAATCAATAAACAGTTTGAATATCTGATTTCTAGACGTGGGCGGGAATTATACGCCCCTTTCTGCTGATTGGTCAGCCGAAGATCAAACTATTCCGTCATCGGTTCTTCCTCAGTTCTGCACAGCAGAATAAAAGTCCTGCGCTTCTACAGCTGTACGGATTCTTAACGCATGTATTGCAACTATATTTCATATTTCTCATAAAACAACCAGACTAACGAGTGGCTCGACACAACCTGTACTGGGACAGAGCCTGGACAGGGCTTTCTTCTGTGTAGACCTTTAGACCAGCAAAGTGTCAGGGGGTTCGCAAAATAATTTGTTATACCCCTACCGTATTTTTCCGGACTGTAAAGTAAATTTTTTTCTTTATCATAAAACATGCCGTGATTTATTCCAAAGTGACTTATATAATGCATTTAACGTCAAATAATCTAAATGTTGACTTTTTAAAGTAGGCGCGTCCAGAACTATTCGCTGTATTTTAGTTCATGTTTCTGGTGTGCGTCAGAAAGATGTTCATATGAGACTGAGACGCAGCACATCCTTTTGTTTTTCTTAATTTTTCAAAGGCATGACATTTTGTAGTAATTTTAAATGTACACAAATAAAATAAATATTTTATTGCTTCGAATGAGGATCAACTTAAGAGATGGTGCCAGCGTGTCACACGCTCACATAACGAATCAGTTCTGGCATTGCTGACATCGCAGCCTGTTCATTATCAAAATAAAATAAAATATATAAAACGTTATTCTGCTTAATTTAATTTGCCTGTTGTACAATATTAAAGCTGTGCTAGTCAGTACTTGCTGTTATTCAGAACTAATAGCATCCAAATGTTACATAATTGCAAATATGGAAACTCTGGACCGAGAGATGCACAACGCAGTTTCTATTCAAATATATTAATTTAGGCTTGGTATTTATACTAAACGCTGTTTGTAATAAATGGCACAATATATAGACTATTTTTATATCTATGTATATTTTGATTATATGGCTACTTATATTTTTCATTCTTGTTGTTTTCTGAATACCATTTTGTCATACAGTGAGGGGAAGTAAAATAGGCTATGCATAGCCTACGTGTTAATTGTGTTTATGATGTTAATGTTGTATTTTATTTACCGGTGTTTTACACTACTTCTGAGTGTAGGCCAATAATAAAAGGCACATTTTACTACAATGCAACGTTCGCGTGTTTCTCAACATGACCCGGCGTCATGTGAATTACACTTTTCTGGCAAATACGGTCAATTATAAAATGTGCTGTATTATTACAAAATGCATAGGATGCATTATAGGCTATACATTGTGTTGATTACACATTAACTTTGGGCTTAATCACTGTTATAGCCTAATTATCGGGGTCATTGGACATTTATTTACGCAATATGAAATAAACTCAAAGTAATAACTGCTGCGTATTCCTGAACATGTTTGCGCCTGAATGCGCGTTTATCTGCAGTTTATTAAGTTAATTTAGCCCATTGCAAATTATTGGAACTGTGGGAACCAGGGTAACCAATTGTTGTTATGCTTTTTACCTTCTTTTTTCGGAACACACACAAAAATTATTTCTCGCATTTTGCCCCCTTTTTTATGCAAATATGTTGTAACATAATCCATATGCAACTCCTGCCATATATTCCAAGCGCTCTGAAGATATACTGTAGGGTTTGAGAAACAAACTGAAATGGCAAGTTATTATAGGCTTTAATGAAAATCTTGTGTTGCAGTCGTGTGTGCGAATGTGGAACAACTGTACCCAAGCACCCTTTTGAGATATCAATTATAATCCATTTTAATAAAACACAAGGCATAAATCATAAAATAAAAGAGGATGCATTTTAATATCTCTGTTGTTCTCCGGTTGTCTGGTTGCTATGCATTATTCTTTCCTTTTTGTATTAGTGTTTCAAATATTTATATATACATTTTTATTTAGGCCTACTTAACCAAGGTAGGCTATGACAGTCGTCATATATCCTGCCAGCTGATACAAAGAGGTGAATTTATATCTACTCGAAAAAGTCAACACTCGGCCTTATTGGTAGAAGTTACTTGTAGTAAAATGGGGTCAGATTATACTGTGTGAGAAATTGGAGTGTTTAAAAGTATAAGACAAACGACAGTTGTAAAGTGAAAAACCAACGGTGTATTTACAATGTACACAAGAGACTTAAAACAGCACAGTAAAACTAGGAAACCTCAGTCTGTTAAAAGCATAGAATCCATAACACCCTACCCTAAAACAGTCCGAATGAGTCCCAGTGTGCTGATAGTCCTTATGCAACGTGTCCACCCGTGTACATACAATCCAAGTGAGAGGACTACAAATGCACTGGTGATCACCTAACCTGGACTGTGGAGTTTATATTGTCTCACCTTTCCAGTTCCACGCATTTGGATTCACTGTCACTTGGATTGTATATATTAATCCATTAATTGTATATAATTTATCCATTTTCTATCCCTGAACTTAAAAATATAAAATCAAGCCGTTTTCTCTTTTTTTTTAACTTTCAATATTAAATTGAAAAACGAATGAACGCAACATAGATGGACCGGATTTAAATATGCAAACGCTATGATTGGATAATTATTGCAATGATTATTATGTTTCTAGTAATGCTATATGTTTGGCAAGAGATCTTTTAACTCTTTTAACTCTAATTGATGGAGTGTGTAGCTTTTCATTTCTTAAACAACCATGTCACAGCAAGACCATATTCCAGAATAAACAACATTAAGATTCATGAGCTCAGACTGTGAGAGAATGGTTGGGAGGGAGCATAAAGAATCATTTTCACACATGAATTGGCACGTCTGAGTCCAGAACTGAAATTGGGACATAACCCTGGGATGTGCTGGAGGAGACTTTACAGAGTGATGGACCAAAAATTGATGCAACCCTTGATGGAAATAAATGTTGTGATGTTGCATAACGTTGTCGAAACATTATTACTGCACAATGTAATCAAAGCTAAAGGCGGTCCAGCACAACTTTTCCAAAGATTTTCAATGGGGTTAAGGTCAGGACTCTGTGGCGGAGGGCTTGATCATTTGAGCCTTGTGAAATCTACACACTGCATCCGTTAGGGGTAAAAGAATTGTTGCCAAAAACACATGCCAGAAACACATTCATCAGAAAATATCAATTGCATAATCATTGAATTAAATCAAAATAAAAGGATAATCTCTAGCACAGTGACACTGGATGCTGGTCATTTAGATTGTATAAGAGTATTACATGTATCCTATTTCGCTCACACTTTCTATCATGTGGTCCTCAGCGGTTCCATTTCCTTTATGGCTTTCCAGATGCAGTTTATCATTGTGCAAATAAACAACAAATAAAAACAACACAAACCACAAGCTTATGTACCAGGTTATGATTATGTCTAGTTTAACTGTAGGAGATGAGCAAATAGTGAAATTACAATTATAGAAGTGTCATGAGCATTGACATTAACACAGGAAAAATTTGTAACCAAACACCATTAATAGCCACTTATTATCTGCAACAAGGCTTCTCAGTGCAGTGGTTTGATTGGCTGATGAGGATGTCCGTTATTTATCTGTTGTAAGGTCAATTTAAGCTAGTAAGTAACTAGAGTAATGTAAAAATGCTTCTTTTATTGTGTGACCTCTTTATGATTTTCAGGTGCTGAAGCAGACGATCAGTGTTTGAGGATTGTGCTGATCGGCAGGACAGGAAATGGAAAGAGTGCAACAGGAAATACTATTCTGGGAAGAAATGAGTTTGTGAGCAAATTTGGCGTATATTCAGTGTCGACTGTGTGTAAGAAGGGAGTTGGTGAAGTTGATGGTCGATCAGTCGCTGTTGTTGACACTCCAGGACTCTTACACACAACACTGTCAAATGAACAAGTGGTGGAAGAAATAGTGAAATGTGTTTCAATGTCAGCACCTGGACCTCATGTGTTCATCATTGTGTTGAGTGTGGCAAGATTCACAAAGGAAGAAACAGACACTGTAGATCTGATAAAGAAGATCTTTGGTCATAAAGCTGCTCAGTTCAGCATCGTTCTATTCACTGGAGGAGACAATCTTGATGATGAATCTATAGAGGATTATGTGAGGGAAAGTAACTCTTCTGAACTGAAGAAACTGATCAGAGATTGTGGAAACAGATTCCTGTCTTTCAATAACAGAGAAAAACAAGACAGAACTCAAGTGATTCAACTGTTAAACATGATAGAAGAGGTGAAGAATAGTAACCAGGGTTGATACTTCACTAACAGCATGTTTGAGGAAGCAGAGATGTCCATTAAAAAGAGAATGGAGGAAATACTGAAGGAGAGAGAAAGAGAAATTCAGGATCAGAGAGAAGAATTACGAGCCAAATATGAGATGGACATGAAAGACATGATGAAGAGACTCGAGGAAGAGAAAATAAGAGCAGAGGAGGAGAGAATGAAAATGGAGAATCAATTCAGAGAAAAAGAAGAAAATCTCATAAAAGACTTTGAAGAAAAAGAGAAAACAGAACAGAAGAAGTGAGAGATTGAAAACCAGAAACGATCAGAAGAGGAAAAACAGCAAAGAGCTGAATATCATCAGAAAATAGAAGAGATGAAGAGAGAGATTGGAGAGAAAAAGAAAAATGGCTGGAAAGAAATTCAAGAGGAAATTAAACGACAGCAGAGAGAATGAGAGGATGAAAAGAAACGACAGATGAGAGAACGAGAGGAAGAAGAAAGAAAGAGGAACATGAGGAACAACTGAGAGAAAAACAAGAAGAACTGGAGAAAATCAGAAAGAGAAAAAAGAAAAAAGACAGAAACAAAAGAGAGAGAATGTGATGAAAATATATCATGAAAGAGTGGAGCAAGAGAGAAAAGAGGAGTGGGAGAGAAGGAAGAAAGAAGATGATTGAAGAACTGGAAAATGAACGAGACAGAGATCAAGAGAAGATGAGAAAAGAAAGAGAAGTCAAATAAAAAAGGAATAAGAAGAGAAGATTCGCTCAAACTGATGCTGGAAGAACTTGAACTGGAAAAACTCACTTTTTTCATATATTTGAGTAATTATCATAAATGAGGTTTTATTCGAGAGCTCACCAACTCAAAATCCATCCTGCGTTTTGAATTGGACGTTGCGTTACCATGGAAACCTTTTCTAATTTTGACAAAACACATCTGAAAGGTTTCATATTTGGTGAATGATATGTGATAGAAGTGATATTTAGACTGAAATGTATTCATTTGTTACAGGAGAATGTATTAAAAACATGCACTGGAATGTGGATGACACCTGGTGGACATCTGTTGTACAGCACCTAAACACAATCTCAGGAGATCTTCAACTTTTGTCATATTTGTTATATTTGGAACACAACTTGGTTAGACACGTGGTTTTGATTTTATAGTAATTTATTTGGGGGTGTTGTGGTTCGAATCTCATCCTCTGATTCAAATCACAATGTCTGCATAGGATTTATGCCTTCTTTTCTCTGTGTCTAGTCAATATTTTGAATTTAATTTAATTGTTTTATTGATAATATTTAATATATTTGCTAATTTGATGGTTCTGTTTAGGGCAAAATAACACAGGTTTGGTTTGGAGATCAAATTAATTTAGTAACTTTTCATCATAATAATACTTTAGATTTTGTTCTGGTTTGGGTTGGGGTTGGAGTCAGACGTCATTTACTCACCCTCTTGTTTCTTTCTTTTGCTGAACACAAAAGAAGATGTTTTGAAGAATATTGGTAAAAAAAAAACACCACCAGGCATAACATTATGACCACATACCAAATATTGTGTTGGTCCCCCTTTTGCTGCAAAAACAGCCCTGACCCGTCTCTGATGGACTCCACTAGACCCCTGAAGGTGTGCTGTGGTATCTGCCACCAAGATGTTAGCAGCAGATCCTTTAAGTCCTGTAAGTTGTGAGGTGGGGCCTCCATGGATCAGATTTGTTTGTTCAGCACATCCCACAGATGCTCGATTGGATTGAGATCTGGGGAATTTGGAGGCCAAGTCAACACCTCAAACTCGTTGATTTGCCGCCCCATACTCCTCAAACTGAGATGCTCTGTGTATTCTGAGCCCTTTCTATCAGAACCAGCATTAACTTCTTGAGCAGTTTGAGCTCCAGTAGCTCGTCTGTTTGATCCACACGGGCCAGCTTTCGCTCCCCACGTGCATCAATGAGCCTCGGCCGCCCATGACCCTGTGGCCGGTTCTCCACTGTTCCTTCCTTGGAGCACTTTTGATAGAGACTGACCACTGCAGACCGGGAACACCCCACAAGAGCTGCAGTTCTGGAGATGTACTGACCCAACACAATCTGGCCCTTGTCAAACTCGCTCAAATCCTCACGCTTGCCCATTTTTCCTGCTTCTAACACATCAACTCTGAGGACAAAATGTTCACTTGCTGCCTAATAAATCCCACCCACTAACAGATCATCAGTGTTACTCACTTCCCCTGTCATAATGTTATGCCTGATCGGTGTACAGTATTTTTCCCCTACTATGGAAGTCAATGGCTCCCATCAACTGTTTGACTACCAACACTCTTCAAAAGAACTTATTTTGTGTTCAACAGAAGAAAGAAACTCATACAGGTTTGGAAAACATGAGTAAATGAGGACAACATGTTCATTTGTGATGAAGATAATGAGCTATTTTATTAAATAAAGCAAATACATTTATCCATCAACAGCAATGAGTTATTCCCGTTTTCTTGACAGTATTGTTAAAAATATCCCATCAGCAGCCGGCAGGTGTGTAATCCTTGAGACACGCACATCTATTTTTCTGCATGTTATGGCATGGCCTCCCTCTCCTCTTCATGATGCTACTGGTACCAGACCGACATTTTCAGTTCATTTTTCCAACTTCAGCTGTTCTCGGAGCAGCCTCCGCTCTGATTGGTTCTGTTCACTCGCTGGGTGATTGTGATTTTATTGGGTCTCTTTGCTGAATTAATAACCTAAACCGTTTTTAGGGAGGGGAGAGAGACCCACATGAAAAAATACTAATATATTACAGTAAAATTACTCTAGTAAATACTACAGTGTTTTTGAACCGTACTATAGTAAAGATACTACAGTAAATTGTGGTATATTGTAGTATTTACTACACGTTGTTAATTTACTGTAGTATATTTACTATAGTATGGTTCAAAAACACTATAGTATTTACTAGAGTAATTTTACTATAATATATTATAGTATTTTTTCATGTGGGGAGGAAATGTGGAAAACTTCTTTAACTAAATTGCATGTTTTTGTGGTTTTCATTTAACTCTCAGCCATACAAATGTACATGTGCATGGGTCATGTACAAATGTAAATGTACAATGATTCATAAGAGTAGGGAAATATATACCATAACTACTGGATTTAGTGGCCCTCTGGGGACCCCTATAGTTATCACCACCTTTCACCCCACTAGTGACGGCCCTGCACACTTAATAAATAAACTCCAGTTCTTACTAGAACCAGGAAGTGTGACCATATTAGCCCAGTTCTGTCAACACTGCACTGGCTGCCTATTAAACATCGCATACATTTTAAAATCTTGCTTATTACTTACAAAGCACTAAATGGTTTAGCTCCCCAATACTTGAGCGAGCTCTTAACATATTATACTCCATCACGTCTACTGCGATCTCTAAACTCTGGCCAGCTGATCATACCGAGAATATCCAAATCAACTGCAGGCGGTCGATCCTTTTCCTATTGAGCTCCTAAACTCTGGAACAGTCTTCCTAGCATTGTTGGGGAAGCAGACACACTCTGTCAGTTTAAATCTCTTTACTATGGCACACACACAACACATTATCACACTATCACCTGCAGCCAGAGACGACACAACAGCCCTTCACGAAGACCTTGATGAGACTAAAGCTCAGTATTAAACTCTGGAACTGAACATGTGCTCCACTCCGGCCCTGATCTCAACACTCATTGAGCTGAAGAATGACACGATTATCTTTACATCTGATGAAGATTATTAATTCTGTTAGTTTCCTGTTCATTACTGTGAAACCGCTTTGACACAATGTCTGTTGAATAAAGTGCTAAATAAAGTTTGACTGGACTCGGTTACATAAAGCAGAGACAGATGTGTGAAATGACAATATCAGGTTAACACTTTTTTTCCCAATGAGTGTTTCACGCCACACACTTTCCATTCTGCACTATTTCTGTATAATTACATAATCAAGTTTGTGATTCAACTCGTTCAGTTTTAAATTGATTTTTTAAACCTATGATTTAATTAACTATAATACAATATGTGTTTCTAGTATGTATCTTTTACAAAATTATTCAAAATGTTGGGGTCTGCAAGTTTTTGAAAGAAGATTCACCAAAGCTGCATATTTGATCCAAATACAGTAAAACGATAACTTTGGGAAATCTTCTTTTATGATCTTTTATGTCAATAGAAGCTCTTGAATAATCTTGAATAATAATTAACATATATATCACGTGTTGATGTTCCTCACATTCATTTGAATTGTTTTCCCCTTTTTTATTTATTTATTGGTTTAAAAAAGATACAAACATAAAAACAGTCAAGGGAACATTGAATAAACAGAGTAAGACATAAATACAATAATAAAATAGAATAGTGACAAACTTAAAAGTTACATAAAAATATGAAAAAGTAGAAACACATTTTACAGCTTTCTTAATTTTTAAACCTAACATTGTATCTAGGTATTGTTGCACTTCTGATTTTAGAATTAAAAATAAAGGTTTATTTCCCTCAAATCTACATTTATGGATACTGAATTTAGCTAAAAGTAGCAGCAGATTAATTAAGTAATATTTTTTTATGATAAGATTTGCCTTAGGAACAAAAAACAAAACAAATTAAACTGAAACAAATGAAACAAATGTTTTAAAGCGCAGTTGAAAGCTGGGCCTGACGTGAGTCTTAAAGCTACACTGTGTAACTGTTTTAGTTCATTCTTAGCTAAAAACACTTAGTTTTTTCAAAAATATATGTGCTCATTAATGTATATTTACTTCTTTCAAGTAATAAAGTATTCTCGTAAGTTTATAATATGCCATTGAAAATACATACGGGTAAGGGGTTCGAATGGGGGTCGCCATGTTGCCCCTCTTGAAAGTACATTAGCCACAGAGGGACATACCCGTAAATTCAAGCTTCGCCTTTCGCGTTTTAACACTCGATGGCACCGTGTCGAATGTGAAGAGGGGGATTGCTGGATTGAACTGGAAGCCATGTTAATCTTGGACTAAATCGGCCACCGTAGGAGTTAAAACGAAATCGGAATTGGGAGGAACAGAAACTAATATTTACTGGATGGTCATAAACCCTTTCACCGCTAGATGGGGGAAAATATCACACAGTGTAGCTTTAATAAAAGTACAGAAATCTGACCAAAAACAAACAGAATAAGGACAACTCCAAAATAAAACACAAAATGTACAAAATATATCAATATCACAATTACATCTGTTTACAGGATAATAATTACATGGGTAATGTTTATAAATGAGTTTGAGAAATTTCTTTGATTTTATTTGTGAAGAAATATTTATGAGGCAGTTTCCAGATTTTGCTCCACAACAGACCATCAACATAACCATTCCAAAATGATATAATAGCAGGACTGGAGACAATATCCCTTTGAAATAAAGACCGAATACAACGGTTATTATTCTTAATAGGAGAAGAAGAGAAACAGATGCGACCAACTTCAGTATGAGCAGGATCCAGCGAGTGAGGTGAGGCTGAGGACAGCGTCCATAACCACAGCATCATCTTCAGCAGTGACTGGAAGATTACATTTAGAAAGACATTCAGCATAGGTCAGTCCTTAAGGTTATACATTTGGATAACATAACATAACATTAACATAACATAACATAACATAACATAACATAACATAACATAACATAACATAACATAACATAACATTAACATAACATAACATAACATTAACATAACATAACATTAACATAACATAACATAAAGAAAACCAATACTCAAGAAATAAAGACTTGGATGTATTAATTATTCCGGATAAAACACCGGTTTGGAGAGAAGTTGTGTTTATAGATTAATTTCAAAGAAAGAAGCATCTGTTTGTGGAAATTAGATAGTTTTAAGGGAAGTCAAAGTGAGGTCTCACATTCATTTGAAGCTTCCTGAGCAGGGCAGAGTGTGACATCACTGACTCCGCCCACACAGGTTTCTTCCTGTTCCCTTTCGAGGGAACTCCCACTGCGTCGGAACGACACTACGGGGGAACTCCCTAAGCACTAGCGAATCTGAAGTCCGTATAGAAACTAGTCCAATCTGATTGGTCGTGCGTGATGACGTCATCGTGACGGCGTACCCGGAAGTATAAAGGGCGAGCCGGCGCATTGAAACGGCAGTTATTGCTCTTCAGCATAGCGCTCTCTGTTGAAATTGTCTGTCCATTTACTGTTGTTTGTCACAGTTGCAAAAGTGTGTGAATGAAAAGAAAGAATGGAAAAGAATGTGAGAGAGTTTAAGCAGTGTGTGCATCTGTGTCCCTGCTTTATTCGGGCTCAGATGCACACCTGCTTTGTGTGCAGTGTCTGGGTGTTGAGCATGCTCAGGCAGTTCTCGAGGGAACTGCCTGTCAGTGGAAAAGCTGCTCACACTCAGACTGCTCCACTCTCGGCTGGCCGTGTTCGATGAGACCGGCCAGCTTTGTGAGCCCCAGGGTTCTGGACCCGCGATCGCTGAGGCGTCTCGGTGTCACAGACCATGGGGTTCACAGAAGGACTTGTCAGCGGGATCTGGGACTGCTGCGGCACTTTCCCAATCCTTGTCTGACAGTTCTAAAGATCTTCCTCCCCGTGTGGAAGCCCGCGCTGCGGCTTCTTCCCCCGGGGTTGAGGATCGGATGCTTAAAAGCTGGACCCGCGATCGCTGAGGCGTCTCGGTGTCACAGACCATGGGTTTCACATAGGGACTTATCAGCGGGATCTGGGACTGCTGCGGCACTTTCCCAATCCTTGTCTGACAGTTCTAAAAGATCTTCCTCCCCGTGTGGAAGCCCGCGCTGCGGCTTCTTCCCCCGGGGTTGAGGATCTGATGCTTAAAGAGCTGGACCCGCGATCGCTGAGGCGTCTCGGTGTCACAGACCATGGGTTTCACATAAGGACTTATCAGCGGGATCTGGGACTGCTGCGGCACTTTCCCAATCCTTGTCTGACAGTTCTAAAGATCCTCCTCCCCGTGTGGAAGCCCGCGCTGCGGCTTCTTCCCCCGGGGTTGAGGATCTGATGCTTATTCTCTCCGGTTCCGAGGAGCCGGATGAGTGGTGCATCAGGGCAGGTGGAGAAGCAGGAAGTGTTTCATCGCTTCATCCACTCGCCCAAGAGGAGCTAATTGAGGTTTTTTGACTCGTGTGGTGGCCAAATTGAAGACCAATTGGCCACAGGAAGTGCCGTAAATTCAGCCACCTAGTAGGCTGATGACCGGTTTCTTTCTCGCCGGGTCCAAACACCTCGCCGAGGTTTACCTTTCTTCCTGGACCTACACATCGAGGTGTGTAGGTCGTGGAGGAAGCCCTAAAGAGCTCGATGAGGGCGACGGTCCCTCTTCGGAGGATGTGCTGGAGGTACGGAGGGCTGCAGATTTGTCTCTCCGCATCACCAGGGAGATGGCCCGTGCTATCGGCCGGGCCATGGCCTCCGTGGTGATGGTGGAGAGGCATCTCTGGCTGATCTATCGGGGATGAGGGAGAAGGATAAGTCCTTCCTCCTAGTCTCCCCGATTTCGCCTTCTGGTCTATTTTTGGTGACGCGGTTGAGACCGTTGTCGCCGGGTACCAGGAGGCGAAGATGCAGTCAGCGGCCTTCCGTCAGTGCCTCTCTCGCCACTCAGAGCCTGGGAAAGCGGCCCCTAAGGGGCAGCCTCAGCCATCTACCAGCTCCTTGCACCGGCAGGTGCAGAAGGAGAGCGTCGCCTCTAGAGCCCCTCCTCCAGGAGCCTGGCAACAGAGGCGGCGTTCTCACCAGCAGTCCCAGCAGCGGTCTTTCACTCCTGGAGGCGATCTGAGGAACGTACTCCAGGGAGGGAGGCTGCTGGGAAGAAGTCCTAGCTTCGGCTGGACTTCCAAGAGCGGTCCCCCCCCCCGCGGGGGAGCAACCGAGGTTGCTTCCTCTGTGGCGCTCCGGGGAAATCGAGGTAATCCCGCCGTCTATGACGCTTCGGGCCCCATCGATTTCCCGCGAACGCATGCTGCTCCAGCCGCCTCCGGGAGGACTTGCGGCTGGGCAGCTAACGCGTCCGCACATAGAGAATCGTTCCCAACCACTTCCTGCCGGTCATCCGCTTCAGGGGGTTGGGGACGACGCTCGTGTAACACCCGAAGCCAGCCTCGGTTCCCTGAGTAGAGTATCTCGGCGCATGTAAATGCCTTCCGAATATTTCTACATGGGTCCTGCGTACTGTAGACAAAGAGCAGGGTCGGGTAAGGGAACTGGTAAAATCCTTGCTGGCGAAGGAAGCCTTAGGGTGCGTTCCTCCGCCAGAGAGGGAGTCCGGGTTCTACAGCCGGTACTTTATAGTTCTCGGAAGTGAAGGAGAGTGGCGTCCGGTAGACCTGAGGTATTTGAATCGGTCTCTGAGGAGGCTCGGTTTCAAAATGCTCATGGTCTCCATCATCGTGAGTTAGATCCAGTTCGAGGACTGGTTCGTCACGATAGATCTGAGGGACGCATACTTCCATATCTTCATCCTTCCATGTCACAGGAGGTTCTTGAGGTTCGCTTTCGGGGGCGAGGCGTACCAATATCGAGTGCTTCCCTTCGGTCTAGCTCTTCACCCACGCACATTCACAAGGTGCATGGATGCAGCTCTGGCTCTATTAAGACTCCAGGGCATCCGTGTGCTGAATTATCTCGACGACTGGCTCATATTGGCCCAGTCGTACGGGATGGCAGTTCGGCATTGAGGTGTCGCTCTGGCCCATATGAAGTGCTTGGGGCTGAGACTCAACACAACAGGTGTGTTGACGCCGTCCCGGAGGACTACGGTTCTAGGGATCGTATGGGACTCGACGACGGTGCGGGCACAATTGTCTCCCGCGCGAGTCGAGACCATACTGGCGATGGTCTCAGAAATTAGGCTAGGCCACAGCATCACTGTAGAGCACTTTCAGGAAGTGCTGGGGCTCAGGGCAGCAGCGTCCAACGGGATACCCTTTGGCCTGCTGTACATGAGACCTCTACAGTGGTGGCTGGAAACCAAGGGGTTTCCCCCAGAGGGAATCCTTTCCGTATGATCAGGGTAACGCGCAGATGCCTTCGTTCCCTAGTCATATGGAAGAAACCTTGGTTTCTGTCCCAGGGGCCAGTGTTGGAGCGTCCTGTTGCCGGAAATCCGCTTCAACAGACGCCTTCCTCACTGGCTGGGGCGCGGTCATGGACGGCCGCTTTGGGGGAAAGTCCTAGCTTTGGCTGGACTTCCGAGAGCGGTTCCCCCCGTAGAGTGGCAACCGAGGTTGCTTCCTCTGCGGCGCTCCGGGGAAATCGAGGTAATCCCGCCGTCTATGACGCTTCGGGCCCCATCGATTTCCCGCGAACGCATGCTGCTCCAGCCGCCTCCGGAGGGACTTGCGGCTGGGCGGCTAACGCGTCCGCACATAGAGAATCGTTTCCAACCACTCCTGCCGGTCATCCGCTTCAGGGGGTTGGGGAGGAGGCTCGTGTAACACCCGAGGCCAGCCTTGAGAGGCTGGTTCCCTCAGTAGATTATCTCGGCGCATGGAATGCCTTCCGAATATTTCTACATGGGTCCTGAGTACTGTAGAAGAGCAGACATCCTGTCGAGGCAGGGGCTGAGGCCCGGGGAGTAGCGACTCCACCCAGGGGTGGTGGCGTCTCGAGGGACGTCCCACTGTTTCACTGTGGTGTTCCATCACGCATCCAGCCCCGCTGGGGTTGGATGCCATGGTTCAGACGTGGCCGAGGCTGCGTCTGTACGCTTTTCCCCCGATTGCTCTGCTCCCGGGAGTCCTGGACAGAGTCCGCCAACAGGGGTCAGCCTACTTTTAGTAGCACCCCGTTGGCCGACGCGAGTTTGGGTCTCGGATATCACAGCTTTGCTGGCAGGTCCTCCATGGCAGATTCCTCTGAGGAGGGATCTCCTATCTCAGGCAGGGGGCACTATATTTCACCCCCGGCCGGAGGTTTGGAACCTTTGGGTCTGGCCCTTGAGGGGGTCAGGTACCTAGATATTGGCCTGTCGGCAGAGGTGATAGAGACTTTACTCAGTTCTAGGGCTCCATCTTTCAGGAGACTGTACAGCCCCAAGTGGTGAGCCACTTGGTGCAGGGAGCGTGGGGTGGTCCCAGTTAACTGTCCGGTGGCTTCAGTGCTGGAGTTCCTCCGAGATCGCTTCTCTGCGGGTCCAACCCCGTCCACACTCAGGGTGTTCGTGGCTGCCATAAGGCTTTCCACACTCCTTTTGGGTGATGGGCTCGGGTAGACACAATCTGTTGTACAGTTACCCTGTGGGGCTGGGAAGATGCGGCCTGTGGCTCGTTCCAGAATTCCCAACCTGGGATCTGGCAGTGGTTTCGAAGGCTGGTTGAGGCCCCCTTCGGACCACTGGAGTCGGATGAACCAGGGAACTTAGGATTGGTCAGTTCCTTGGTTCTTCAGGCATTACATCCCCCGCCTCACGTGACGGCGGAGTAAGAGACCTCACTGTGAAGCACTTTTGAGTGCTGGGGCTTAGTACAGCAGCGTCCAAGGGAGACCTTTTGACCTGCTGCACGTGAGACCTTGACAGTGCTGGTTGGACAGTCTGGGTTCCCCCAGAGGGAATCTTTTTTCGTATGATCAGGGTAACGCGCATATGCCTTCGTTCCCTAGTTATATGGAAGAAACCTTGGTTTCTGTCCCAGGAGTCAGTGTTGGGAGCGTCCTGTTGCCGGGAAACCGTTTCAACAGACGTCTCCCTCATTGGCTGGGGCGCCGAAGGCGCTTGGGTTTCCCTAGTCCTAGTTGTGCCCGGTCTCCGGCTTCACACTAGGGCAGGCACGACCCTCGGTAGGTCCCAAGGGTCAGTGTTGGAGCGTCCTGTTGCCGGGAAACCGCTTCAACAGACGTCTCCCTCATTGGCTGGGGCGCCGAAGGCGCTTGGGTTTCCCTAGTCCTAGTTGTGCCCGGTCTCCGGCTTCACACTAGGGCGGGCACTACCCTCGGTAAGGTCCCAAGGGCCAGTGTTGGGAGCGTCTTGTTGCCGGGAAACCGTTTCAACAGACGCCTCCCTTCACCGGCTGGGGCACGGAAGGAAAAGGAGTGGAGAAGTTTCTCCCTACGGTGCTGGCGCTAGGGTACTCAAGTCCTAGTTGTGCCCGGTCTCCGGTTTCACACTAGGGCAGGCGCTACCCTCGGTGTGGGCTAGTGGGTACTCGTTCCCCGTAGTGTCGTTCCGACGCAGTGGGAGTTCCCTCGAAAGGGAACTGCTCGGGTTACGTCTGTAACCCTTGTTCCCTGAGAAGGGAACGAGCACTGCGTCTCGTCACCCCACCTCGGCACGCCTGGAGCGCATGCTTCAGAGCAATAGCTGCCGTTTCAATGCGCCGGCTCGCCCTTTATACTTCCGGGTACGCCGTCACGATGACGTCATCACGCACGACCAATCAGATTGGACTAGTTTCTATACGGACTTCAGATTCGCTAGTGCTTAGGGAGTTCCCCCGTAGTGTCGTTCCGACGCAGTGCTCGTTCCCTTCTCAGGGAACAAGGGTTACAGACGTAACCCGAGCAGTTTTCATGAAGGAATGACGAAGCTCGACATGCAGGTATCACAATTCCTTTAAAAACACTCTTTGTGGATCATAGTGTAATATGTTAATATGATATAAAGCTCAAAGTATGGTTTTAGTGTGATTATGAGTGTAGTTGTAACTCTATGAGCTGCAGAAGTGGCTGCTTTCACTTTCATGCGTCACGAGGATCTAAAACACAACATATAATTATACATCTGTGAGATTCTGTATATTATAAATGTGAAATGGGAAATTATAATCAATTCTTATGGAGTGTAAAGAAGATTTTATAATTGCTGCGTATATTTTTATTACAGATTTTTAATGTTGCTTAATATAATTCTCAAACGTTTCATAAATCAAATATGTCACGTCTGTATGTCATAGTGATTTATTTAATGTGTGTGATTTAGAGAAAACTAACTCCCATACAGTATATTTTTAAACAGCAGCATATTAAAGTATGATCGATCAAATGTTGAACTCGTGCGATGACTTGCTGTAGTGAAGTAAATGTCAGTATCAGTGTAATCTCTCTCACAGACGGATGAAGAGACAGACGTCAGGAGTCAGAGAAGATGATGGACTGAAGACTGAAGGAAGAACACAATATCATCATGTCCAGCAGAGAAAGCAGAGGTCAGAGTTCATCAGTCATTTAAGTGTTTGTTGAACATCTGAAGTTCAGTTAGAACAGGTCGTATTTATCATTTATAAGTGTTTGTGAAATATCATCAGCCTCTTTGTTGCTAAAAGTTATAAGTTGTGATATATATGACCGGTTTCACAGACTTAAGATAGTCTCAGACTAAAATGCATGTTTGAGTTGTTTTAACTGAAGGACACTTGCTCTGACATGCAGTATCTTACAATATATCAGTGCCATTGTTTTTTCACAGTAATGTTTTTCTAGGGCACGTTTATAAAAGCTACGTAAATGTCCTGATTGAACTAATCCTGGCTTAATTTAAACCCGGTCTGTGAAACCAGCCCACACAGGGGCGTACATCGCGGGGGGGGACGGGGGGGACAGGACCCCCCCAATCTGAGGGCTGTCCCCCCCTAAAAACCATGCTGAGTATTGTAAATAATATAACAATATATACTTAAAGCTATGGTCTACGATTTCAAAGATTGTTCATTATTAATAACCTCGTTTAGATGCTGGTTATGGTTCTACAGTACAATCCTAACAATATGAAGAGAAAAAAGAATGAAAAAATCCATTCACTCTATTGGGTGTACACCCACAGAGAAATTGACCAATGTAAGCTGTCCGGCCGGACAGCTTACATTGGTTAACTGCTCTCATCCAATCCCCTGCTCCACTCGCGTCTCCACCCACCGCACCACACCCCGCCCCCTCCTGCGACATGAAAGTAGGCAGCGTCAACTCAGCAATGGAGAAAAACCAACAAACAGACAGCAGCAAGCGGCCCCTGCTCGCCCCAACAGTCAAGGTTGGAATAAAGAGAAAGTCAATTGAGGAAAGAGCAGAGATTAAAAATAAATGTGAAGAACGGCGGACTCAAAGCCGAATCAATATAGGGTCCACCATTGCCCGTTGGAGCAAGCTTCAGAGAAACCTGCTCGGGTTACGTCTGTAACCCTTGTTCCCTGAGAAGGGAACGAGCACTGCGTCGGAACGACACTTCGGGGATACTCCCTAAGCACTAGCGAATCTGAAGTCCGTATAGAAACTAGTCCAATCTGATTGGTCGTGCGTGATGACGTCATCGTGACGGCGTACCCGGAAGTATAAAGGGCGAGCCGGCGCATTGAAACGGCAGCTATTGCTCTGAAGCATGCGCTCCAGGCGTGCCGAGGTGGGGTGACGAGACGCAGTGCTCGTTCCCTTCTCAGGGAACAAGGGTTACAGACGTAACCCGAGCAGTTCCCTTTCGAGGGAACTCCCACTGCGTCGGAACGACACTTCGGGGAACGAGTACCCACTAGCCCACACCGAGGGTAGCGCCTGCCCTAGTGTGAAACCGGAGACCGGGCACAACTAGGACTTGAGTACCCTAGCGCCAGCACCGTAGGGAGAAACTTCTCCACTCCTTTTCCTTCCGTGCCCCAGCCGATGAAGGGAGGCGTCTGTTGAAACGGTTTCCCGGCAACAAGACGCTCCCAACACTGGCCCTTGGGACCTTACCGAGGGTAGTGCCTGCCCTAGTGTGAAGCCGGAGACCGGGCACAACTAGGACTAGGGAAACCCAAGCGCCTTCGGCGCCCCAGCCAATGAGGGAGACTTCTGTTGAAGCGGTTTCCCGGCAACAGGACGCTCCAACACTGACCCTTGGGACCTACCGAGGGTCGTGCCTGCCCTAGTGTGAAGCCGGAGACCGGGCACAACTAGGACTAGGGAAACCCAAGCGCCTTCGGCGCCCCAGCCAATGAGGGAGACGTCTGTTGAAACGGTTTCCCGGCAACAGGACACTCCCAACACTGACTCCTGGGACAGAAACCAAGGTTTCTTCCATATAACTAGGGAACGAAGGCATATGCGCGTTACCCTGATCATACGAAAAAAGATTCCCTCTGGGGGAACCCCTCGGTTTCCAACCAGCACTGTCAAGGTCTCACGTGCAGCAGGTCAAAAGGTCTCCCTTGGACGCTGCTGTACTAAGCCCCAGCACTCAAAAGTGCTTCACAGTGAGGTCTCTTACTCCGCCGTCACGTGAGGCGGGGGATGTAATGCCTGAAGAACCAAGGAACTGACCAATCCTAAGTTCCCTGGTTCATCCGACTCCAGTGGTCCGAAGGGGGCCTCAACCAGCCTTCGAAACCACTGCCAGATCCCAGGTTGGGAATTCTGGAACGAGCCACAGGCCGCATCTTCCCAGCCCCACAGGGTAACTGTACAACAGATGGTGTCTACCCGAGCCCATCACCCAAAAGGAGTGTGGAAAGCCTTATGGCAGCCACGAACACCCTGAGTGTGGACGGGGTTGGACCCGCAGAGAAGCAATCTCGGAGGAACTCCAGCACTGAAGCCACCGGCCAGTTAACTGGGACCACCCCACGCTCCCTGCACCAAGTGGCTCACCACTTGGGGCTGTACAGTCTCCTGAAAGATGGAGCCCTAGAACTGAGTAAAGTCTCTATCACCTCTGCCGACAGGCCAATATCTAGGTACCTGACCCCCTCAAGGGCCAGACCCAAAGGTTCCAAACCTCCGGCCGGGGGTGAAATATAGTGCCCCCTGCCTGAGATAGGAGATCCCTCCTCAGAGGAATCTGCCATGGAGGACCTGCCAGCAAAGCTGTGATATCCGAGACCCAAACTCGCGTCGGCCAACGGGGTGCTACTAAAAGTAGGCTGACCCCCTGTTGGCGGACTCTGTCCAGGACTCCCGGGAGCAGAGCAATCGGGGGAAAAGCGTACAGACGCAGCCTCGGCCACGTCTGAACCATGGCATCCAACCCCAGCGGGGCTGGATGCGTGATGGAACACCACAGTGAACAGTGGGACGTCCCTCGAGACGCCACCACCCCTGGGTGGAGTCGCTACTCCCCGGGCCTCAGACCCTGCCTCGACAGGATGTCTGCTCTTCTACAGTACGCAGGACCCATGTAGAAATATTCGGAAGGCATTCCATGCGCCGAGATAATCTACTGAGGGAACCAGCCTCTCAAGGCTGGCCTCGGGTGTTACACGAGCCTCCTCCCCAACCCCCTGAAGCGGATGACCGGCAGGAGTGGTTGGGAACGATTCTCTATGTGCGGACACGTTAGCCGCCCAGCCGCAAGTCCCTCCGGAGGCGGCTGGAGCAGCATGCGTTCGCGGGAAATCGATGGGGCCCGAAGCGTCATAGACGGCGGGATTACCTCGATTTCCCCGGAGCGCCGCAGAGGAAGCAACCTCGGTTGCCACTCTACGGGGGGAACCGCTCTCGGAAGTCCAGCCAAAGCTAGGACTTTCCCCCAAAGCGGCCGTCCATGACCGCGCCCCAGCCAGTGAGGAAGGCGTCTGTTGAAGCGGATTTCCGGCAACAGGACGCTCCAACACTGGCCCCTGGGACAGAAACCAAGGTTTCTTCCATATGACTAGGGAACGAAGGCATCTGCGCGTTACCCTGATCATACGGAAAGGATTCCCTCTGGGGGAAACCCCTTGGTTTCCAGCCACCACTGTAGAGGTCTCATGTACAGCAGGCCAAAGGGTATCCCGTTGGACGCTGCTGCCCTGAGCCCCAGCACTTCCTGAAAGTGCTCTACAGTGATGCTGTGGCCTAGCCTAATTTCTGAGACCATCGCCAGTATGGTCTCGACTCGCGCGGGAGACAATTGTGCCCGCACCGTCGTCGAGTCCCATACGATCCCTAGAACCTTAGTCCTCCGGGACGGCGTCAACACACCTGTTGTGTTGAGTCTCAGCCCCAAGCACTTCATATGGGCCAGAGCGACACCTCAATGCCAAACTGCCATCCCGTACGACTGGGCCAATATGAGCCAGTCGTCGAGATAATTCAGCACACGGATGCCCTGGAGTCTTAATAGAGCCCGAGCTGCATCCATGCACCTTGTGAATGTGCGTAGGTGAAGAGCTAGACCGAAGGGAAGCACTCGATATTGGTACGCCTCGCCCCCGAAAGCGAACCTCAAGAACCTCCTGTGACATGGAAGGATGAAGATATGGAAGTATGCGTCCCTCAGATCTATCGTGACGAACCAGTCCTCGAACTGGATCTAACTCACGATGATGGAGACCATGAGCATTTTGAAACCGAGCCTCCTCAGAGACGATTCAAATACCTCAGGTCTACCGGACGCCACTCTCCTTCACTTCCGAGAACTATAAAGTACCGGCTGTAGAACCCGGACTCCCTCTCTGGCGGAGGAACCAATGAGCCTCTAAGGCTTCCTTCGCCAGCAAGGATTTTACCAGTTCCCTTACCCGACCCTGCTCTTTGTCTACAGTACGCAGGACCCATGTAGAAATATTCGGAAGGCATTTACATGCGCCGAAATACTCTACTCAGGGAACCAGCCTCTCGAGGCTGGCTTCGGGTGTTACACGAGCGTCGTCCCCAACCCCCTGAAGCGGATGACCGGCAGGAAGTGGTTGGGAACGATTCTCTATGTGCGGACGCGTTAGCTGCCCAGCCGCAAGTCCTCCCGGAGGCGGCTGGAGCAGCATGCGTTCGCGGGAAATCGATGGGGCCCGAAGCGTCATAGACGGCGGGATTACCTCGATTTCCCCGGAGCGCCGCAGAGGAAGCAACCTCGGTTGCTCCCCCGCGGGGGGGGGGGGGACTGCTCTTGGAAGTCCAGCCGAAGCTAGGACTTCTTCCCAGCAGCCTCCCTCCCTGGAGTACGTTCCTCAGATCGCCTCCAGGAGAGAAAGACCGCTGCTGGGACTGCTGGTGAGAACGCCGCCTCTGTTGCCAGGCTCCTGGAGGAGGGGCTCTAGAGGCGACGCTCTCCTTCTGCACCTGCCGGTGCAAGGAGCTGGTAGATGGCTGAGGCTGCCCCCTAGGGGCCGCTTCCCCAGGTTCTGAGTGGCGAGGGAGGCACTGACGGAAGGCCGCTGACTGCATCTTCGCCTCCTGGTACCCGGCGACAACGGTCTCAACCGCGTCACCAAAAATAGACCAGAAGGCGAAATCGGGGAGACTAGGAGGAAGGACTTATCCTTCTCCCTCATCCCCGATAGATTCAGCCAGAGATGCCTCTCCACCATCACCACGGAGGCCATGGCCCGGCCGATAGCACGGGCCATCTCCCTGGTGATGCGGAGAGACAAATCTGCAGCCCTCCGTACCTCCAGCACATCCTCCGAAGAGGGACCGTCGCCCTCATCGAGCTCTTTAGGGCTTCCTCCACGACCTACACACCTCGATGTGTAGGTCCAGGAAGAAAGGTAAACCTCGGCGAGGTGTTTGGACCCGGCGAGAAAGAAACCGGTCATCCAGCCTACTAGGTGGCTGAATTTCCGGCACTTCCTGTGGCCAATTGGTCTTCAATTTGGCCACCACACGAGTCAAAAAACCTCAATTAGCTCCTCTTGGGCGAGTGGATGAAGCGATGAAACACTTCCTGCTTCTCCACCTGCCCTGATGCACCACTCATCCGGCTCCTCGGAACCGGAGAGAATAAGCATCAGATCCTCAACCCTGGGGGAAGAAGCCGCAGCGCGGGCTTCCACACGGGGAGGAGGATCTTTAGAACTGTCAGACAAGGATTGGGAAAGTGCCGCAGCAGTCCCAGATCCCGCTGATAAGTCCTTATGTGAAACCCATGGTCTGTGACACCGAGACGCCTCAGCGATCGCGGGTCCAGCTCTTTAAGCATCAGATCCTCAACCCCGGGGGAAGAAGCCGCAACTAGTTTCTATACGGACTTCAGATTCGCTAGTGCTTAGGGAGTATCCCCGAAGTGTCGTTCCGACGCAGTGGGAGTTCCCTCGAAAGGGAACTTTGGACTTAAAACCGACGCTGACATGGCTGACTTTTTGTTGAGACGGTAAACATCTATTTATACTTTTATGGTGTGTTGTATTACATAAATAGCTTTTTATCAGTCTGACAACATGATCATGCTGCCGGTCGGCATTGGAATGTTAGCCGTTTAGCATCGCCTATCACGGGTCAAAGTCATTATATTTCTTGAAGTGCTTGACTATTTCAATAGGCCTAACGTTAGCGGTTTTCTGTTCGAGCCGATAGAACTTTGCAAGCGAGGTAAAGTTAGTTTTAGGTTTGATATTCGCCGCATATCGGCATAGGCTGCTTAAGGGACCGTCTGCAAATTCACCACACAGTGCAAATCGAGTCTCAACAATGAATTCAAATAAATTTTTACAGGGCTATGTACAGTACCCTGATATTAATAGAAAATAAATAAATACAGTAACTCACTAAAAGGGTTTTTTCGTGTACTATGTGTACAATGTACTAATGTACTACAACCTTTGGAACAGGAAAAAACCCTTTTGGTGAGTTACTGTAATTGTTTTTCTATAAATATTAGTGCACTGTACGTACAGTAAGGGCGATATTGGCATAATTTCACCTGTAGTAAGTCAGTCATAAATATTTTTAATGTACTACAACTTCGAATTATTTGTATTTATTTTTTATTTTAAAAGTCATTTTAACTTATACAAATTAGACGTTTTTACGCTGTTGGGGAATTTAGAGACATTCCCTTTGTCATGAAGCCCGGTGATAGCGCGTCAAAGCATTCTCGGGTATAAATCAGGCATAAATATGCAGCTGTAATATACGTAAGTGGTTTTGAATGAATTGTTTATGTTGCTATACAGTAGTTGCATAATTGTTCAAACTATTCATGGTATTTATGTCTCTGAAAGATTGTTGACTCTTTAGAACTGTATCAAGGGAAAACGAAAATCCGGCGAATATCAAACCTAAAACTAACTTTACTCTGCTACATTGCATGTGTTACTAATCTTGGGTGGGCGTGAACTCAAATCGCACATGGTACATCTCTGTTCCGATGTTTACTCCTGCTTGACTGAGTGACGTTGTTCAGGTCGTTTCCCGGTGGGAGGGATCAGGTAGCACAGAGGGGAGGGGTGTGCGTGTGGAGGGGCGGGATGAGTTTTTTAAAAATTCAGGCTTCTTCGACTGATTTTCAACATCGTAGACTACAGCTTTAAAATAAATGTGTAAGCAGTAAAACAATACAAACGCAAACGGGACAAAAAATGCGTTTTAAGTTTAGAAACATTTTGAGTCCCCCCTCCCCGCTTACCTCAGTGGTTTGATCCACCGCACCTCAACTAACGTTACCCATAGACCGTAGAAAAACTACCACACAAGTTTGGGGAGAGGACAAGGCTCTTCAGACAGCAGTTGTGAAACACCAGTAGTAGCTGTCAAGGCTATTTTATTCACTTTAAACGTCAGATGAAGTGATTATTTTCTCTTTAATACAGATTAGGCAAAACACTGTTAACATCACTTGCCCACCGCCGCCCCGCCCCGCTCCGCTGTACAGTAATAACATCATTGAGTTCAGTTAGAGAACTGACAAAACAATTAAAAACTGAACGTGTCTGCTCAATACAGCACAAGCCGAACCAGCAAACAGCTGACAGACAAGATTATCAAAGATTTGGTTTCAAAGCGTAAAAGCGCCTATTTAAGGGAGTGTGTCATTGCACTGTTTTGTTGTTGTGTTTTTCATTACGAATAATCGGCTAATGAACCCAAAATTCAAGCAACCCGCCCCCAAAATTCTACAAATTGGCTAATTCTAAACCGAAAGTTCAGTCAGATCTGTGTAGGGTTTTGCTCAATATGATAATAAGTGGCAGATCAGAGGCTTCTGCAGTTGAATATCTAAATATCTGAATATCATAGTATAAAATACTATGTGGAGGACGCAAGATAATTTAATAATTATAATATGACTGCGTGGTGAACCTTAATCGTATTTAAACTACTATCGCTTTGTGTTGTTGGTCAGATAAAATGACAGAGAAAAAAAAAACGGACATTAGATCATTTTTCAGTTCACCAAAACGCCAAATAAGTTCGAAATGTTTTTTTTTTTTTTTTGTGGTACACATATCCTTACAAGTATGATTTTGGCTGTATTATTTGTGTCCCCTTCAAAAATTGCTCTTGAGAAATTTCATGTTTATTGCCCCCCCCCAACTTTTAGATGAAATTTACGCCCCTGAGCCCACAATGTCATTTCTACTGATTTAGAATAAATCTGCTAAAACATGTTTCCTAAAATTGTTAGACTACTATGTATTGAAATGATATGCTTCATTCTTGATGAAACACAGAATATGTTTTATGCATATAGAAACACATTATAGGCCTGCCAATGTTGCTCTTCTTGATTTATTACACAAAGATTTAGGTTTTGTTTAAGCCTCACATTTGTTACTATTTTTGAAAAAGTAAGACAACTGGCAGAAGCTCATCCTGCTTGTGTTAATGCTGACGGCTCTCGGCTGTTTAATAAAGATGATTTATTAACTCTCTCTCGCTCTGTCTCAGCACAGCTGAAGTTTGACTTGTTCATTAGCAGTCTTTAGAGATAACAGAGAGCGTTTAGCGTGTTTTATACTCATTAAAATCCGTCCCGTATGAATAAATAATAAGAATAACACACCTAGACACACGCAGCGATGTTAACATGTACTGTTTATAAGTTCATTGATTATACCTTACAGTATTACACCGTTTGACCTGTTTGAGTATAATAATGTCTGCCCCTGTACTTTACTCTATGTTTACTGCCATAACATCACAAAGTCTTTAAACTTTTTAAAAATCTGTTTTGTAGTTGTGGTATTAGTTGTTGTGTCGTATCCAAGAGTCAAATGTAAGTGTTTGTGTTTCTGCAGCTGTGGTTCGCGGTTCTGCTCGCAGGAGAAGACGGAGCAAAAACAGACCACCCGACCGTAAGTCAATAATTGTGTACAGTTTAGCTCCCACTATAAAACATTTACATTTATGCATTTGGCAGACGCTTTTATCCAAAGCGACTTACATTGCATTCAAGGTACACATTTTACATTTTTTTGTCAATTCTTGCTTTCCCTGGGAATCGAACCCATGACCTTGGCGTTGCTAGTGCCATGCTCTACTGTTTGAGCTACAGGAAGGCTAAAACATGTGTGAAATTCAGACTTAAAGATAACATGTTACTGATGTATGTGTTTCAGTGAGTGATCTGAGGATTGTCCTGCTGGGCAAGAGCGTGTCAGAAAACAGCCGAGTGGGAAACTTCCTGTTGGGACGAGCAGCGTTTGACAGTGAAGCTCCTCCAGATGTTGTAGAGAGAGTCGGAGGAAGATTAAAGGACAGACACGTGATGGTCATCAACAGTCCTCAGCTGCTCCAGACACACATCTCAGACCATCAGATCACACAGACAGTGAGAGAGTGTGTGTACCTGTCTGATCCAGGACCTCATGCGTTCATACTCGTACTGCAGTGTGAAGACATCACTGAGGAGGACATGAGAAGAGCCAAACAAGTGCTGGATGAATTCAGTGAAGAGGCGATTAAACGCACTATAGTGCTCACGACTGATGAAGAGACACATGAAGCTCAAGGGGCGCCTGTGAAACTGAATGAATTCATTCAACAGTTAACTGCAGAGTGTGGAGGAGGACATCTTCAGCTTGATAATGAAAAAGAGAGACTGATCTCTGGAGTATCCCAACGATTAGAGAAGATACTCACAGAAAACAGTGGAGAATTCCTCACATGTGATTTATATGTAGAAGGATCATCAGGGGATGAAGAGCAGAGCAGATCTGATGCTTCACTCAGAACAGAGGATGCAGAATCTGATGGTGAGGACACTCATTTAAGAAAGGAATATGTTTTCTTGGCAATTAACTAGAAAACATTAATGATAAAATATGCAGATTCATTATCACATATATTCAGTTTATTTGCCTCCACACTCAAGAGTGTTAAAGTAACTCTGAAGCAGTGTTAAAGTTAATGAGATAATTAAGACATGATTGAGCATTAGTGGTGAACACCTGATGATAACAAGCAGATTCACTGAAGGATAGAGTCACCATTTTTTTCACCTATTATGGTGATCAGTGTTAAACGCTGTGTTAACTTTAACACTGCTTCAGAGTTAACACTCTTAAGTGTGGAGTCAAATAAACTCTGAGGAGTGTTAATTTAACATTGCAGTTTTGCTGTGTACTGTCTATATTTAGACCAATCATCTGCCTTTCCACCCAAATTATCATGTGGAGTGTCAGTGACAGATACCGGACACACACAAAGTTTCAATTATGATGCATCATTGCATGTATCGGGATTTGTGTCATACTGTATAGTAGTTCATGATATCAAGTCACAGAGTAAGTTTCAGTTAAAATATTAAACAAGTAATGTTGTGAGTTTGATTCATAATGTCTTTTAAGAGTTAGTAAAGCATGAGTAGTAAACTGATTACAGACTTCCAGTTTACAATAGAAATTATTTGATAGAGTTGATTCGATAGAAATAAAATCTGACAAGCAATATCTAAATATGTTCTAGTAACACATGTTTCTGTGTTCAAGGAGGTTTAAGAGCCACAAGACAACAGACGCTGAACGTTGGGCTGTGTGGAAGTGATGAAACACTGAAGAACACTGTATCCAAAATAATAAGAGAGAAGAAAGACGTGGAGCTTCATGGACGTCTGATCAGTCTTGTGGAGCTTCCAGCTCTGTTCAACACTCGGCTCTCAGAGGAGGAAGTGATGCGTCAGACTCTCCGCTGTGTGTCTCTCTGTCATCCTGGAGTTCATGTTTTCCTCCTCATTGTTCCTGATGTTCCTCTCAATAATGAAGACAAAGCAGAAATGGAGAAGATCCAGAGGATCTTCAGCTCCAGAATCAACAAACACATGATGATCCTCATAATGCAGAATTCAGAGCGTCAGACAGCAGAACTCAATGAAGAAACACAGGCTGTCATTGAGAGGTTTGGAGGACGACATCATGTCTTTGGTCCCACCACTCAAGTGTCCACACTGATGGAGAACATTGAGCAGATGCTGGAGGAAAACAGAGGAGGCTTTTTCTCCACAGAGACATTTCTGGAGGCGCAGATGGGAAAACTGATGAAATATGAAGAAATGAAGAAGAAAATTAATTCACTAGAGACACATTTACTGCCACAAGGTAATGACCAGAATATCCGTTTAAGTCTTAATCAATAGAGCTAGATGTGACAGACGTAGACCAGTAAGAGCTGTGTGTGTGTGTAAACCTCACTCCCCTGATCTCAAGAGGGGCTCTAGCGACTAACACTAGTGACCGTGCTATTTAGTAGGGGTGCGAGAAAAAAATCGATGCATCTTGATTCTCTCTCCAACGATTCTGGATCAATTCTGAGAATTTGAGAATCGATTCTGAGCTTTTAACTGCAAATGTGGACTCACCCGCTGGTATTTTCCTTACAAATGCTCTATGAAGGCATCATTTATGGCGTTTGGAATGCAGTGGACTTATATATAAAAATGTGAAACTCACAAACAGAAGCTGCTTTCAACTTCAAATGCTCATGTGTGCTTGGCGAAGAGCACTCGCGCATGCGGCTGTGCATGAATTCGACTCTGTGTAGTGGTTAAATGTACTCGCATCTAAAAATGCTTTTATGACGTGAAATTAATGTAAACCCAGTCAGTTGTGTCTTAAGGGATTAAACAGATAGAACAACCCACATCTTATAAAATCACTCGCAGCTCCTGAATGGAAAACATTCAGATACTCTTAAATACTGAAAGCACTCTTTGTTTATTGCTTTTATTGTTTATTTGTTCCTCTTAATTGCCAATTTGACTTTATTTCTGTAATTTCTGTTTTATTGAGACTAATTGTTTATGATGGAGATGATGGAGAAACACATGATGGAGATCAGTGTTTGCTTTAGCTGGGCTCTTGACTCTTTAACTTTAGTTTTTCTCTGGCTCCTGTAACTGTGAAAATGTGATCAGATGATGTTGGCTATATAAGTCCATTGCATTCCAAACAACATAAATGATGCCTTCATAGAGCATATGTAAGGAAAATATCGGTGGGCGAGTACGCACACTGTGTGTGAGCGTAACATCAAGCAAAACACGCACAGGCGCATCTGTGTTTGTGTGTGTGAAGAATTGGAAAAAAGCAGAAAAGGGTTTTCTAAAGCACACACAGCTTCACGCATTTGCGGTTAAAGGTTCCGAATCGATTATCAAATTCTCAGAATTGACCCAGACTCATTGGAGAGAGAATTAAGATGTATCTTTTTTTTTTTCTCACACCCCAACTATTAAGCCTTCTTGTTAGAGCTCCTACCTCTCATGCAGACGGGCCTGGGTTCGCGTCTCGCTTAGAGCGGATGGTGCGAACATGAGGGGCTACGTAGAAATTGCAAAACAATTAAGTTGAATTTTACATTTAAATTCTACATTAGAGTGTTATTCTATAATTCTATCAAACATTAAATTGACATTCCAATTGTAAAAAAAAAAAACAAGATCTAAGGTCAAGCTTCAGTGAGCAACAGTTTATTCCATCCACACCCCGCGGTCATGTCCTGCTGCTGTCAAGGCAGCATGGCAACTCAGATCCTGGTGGAGCTGGTGGAGATTTGTCTTTCCTTTTCTCAAGCTTCACCCGCCAGCTCGATGCTCTCAGTGCTGCAAGCTTACCAGGCCGATTTATTGAAGGATCAGGAGCTCCACCGCACCACATACCTCTCCCTTTGGCGATCAAAGAGTGGGGATCAAAGAGAGGGAGAAATATTTAGAGTTTAGACAATGGTGCTCTTTCCTTGCCATGGTCAGGGTCCTTAAACCACCTCTTCTGACCCTGTAGCCAGCCCCTGCTGTATCAGAAGAAACAGACATTCACACACTATAGATTGTACAGATAGGAACGTTGTTGTGTTACATTGGTGCACCACTTCTCCTTATCTGTTTCCTTTCTTATGATAAAAATATAGTTTACATGTGTTTTTTAGATGCCGGAGCAGTTTTTATCACTATGAGTGTCCTGATTCCTCATCTATCATGCTTTTGAATGCTATGGGGTTAGCTAAGGGATTGGCCAATGTTGCCACATCCTTTTTTCCCTCTCTTTTTTTCACCCTCTCCAATACACAAGGTATGAAGGTGTTATCAGTATCCTTTCTTCTTTTGTAGAATACAGAGTAGGAGGGTGGGCAGTTCCACCACTTGTATCTCACTTCTTTTGCCCTTTCTGGTTCTGGAAGTTTGGAGGTAGTAGCAATAGTAGCTCTGTGGTCACATGTAGGCTGGACTGAAGAGGAGAGTGGGCAAACCCATTACTTGCCTTCCCATTACTAATAGTTCAGAGGAAGCGATGTGCTCCCTCTGTAATTTTGGAAGGACTAGTACAGGTGAAGCTGGTGGGCAATACTGCCACTTTTGCCACTTTTACTGCCAACAAAGAATATATTTGATTCATCAAAATAATGAAACAGGTTACAAGTGGGTAATTCAGGGTTCCCGCCGGGCCTTAAAAAGTCTTAAATTTGCTGAAGTATTGAGTTCTAGGTCATAATTTTAAACAGTTCTTAATTTTCCTACGTCCATGTAATGCTACCTCTATTGCTCATTGAAATGCTCCCGCAGCGCTTTAGTGTGTGTGTGTGTGTGTTTATTTTGGGGTGTTGTTGATGAGACCAACATGCATCTTATATTGCAGCCAATCAGCTTTCATGTTATTAGCGCGAGTCTCTTTCGGATTGTACCACAGACACATAAAATGGATTTTATTCTTCAGCTGACAGTTCTCCAGTTCTTCCAGTTCCACGATCGTGAAAGCGAAGACGAATCTTTCTGTAATGTACTGCTCTGAGACAGAAGGTAGAAGATCCAAATGCAGCTTTATTAAAGGGTAATCCACACTCGTAGTCATCAAACAGGCAAGAGGTCATAACATGTAATCAGTCCAATAAGGCAAACAAGACAAGAGAGACAGGCAAAAGGGTAATCCACGGAACAGGCAAGTAATCCAAAACCAAGAGACAAGAAACCAGGGAAACGCTCAGAAATGCAGTGATACAACTTACAAGACTTCACAGTGAATGACAGAGTGAACATGGTTTATATAGGCTGGGGTAATGGGGTAATGAGGTGATGAGACACAGGTGCAAACAATGAGTGATGATGAGTCTGGGCAAAGGATTATGGGTAATGTAGTCTTTGATGAAATGACAGTCCAGGTTGGAGTGCCCTCTGGTGGTGATCACGGGCACTCACACTGGTGAATTGTGACATAGCCCCTCCTCAAAGGAGCGGCTTCCAGACCCTCCTAAAATTGTCCAGGAGGGAGGTGGAGCGGAGGCGGAATTGGGGGTGGGATGGAGGGCCAGGCCCATGGAGCGGAAGAGGGCCTGGAGACTGAGGCAGAGCAGGAGGCCAGGATGGAGCAGGCTGGGCAGATAACCAGGATGGCGCAGTCCGGACAGATGACCAGGGTGGCGCAGGTAGAGCAGGCAGCCAGGGTGGAGCAGACGACCACCACAGCAGCTCAGATGAGGTTGAAGACCCCCACGGCGGAGCAGACGACCATCACAGCAGCGCAGACGGTCTTGGAGACCCCCACAGTGGAGCGGGCAGAGTAAGGCGCCTGGGCGGCGTGGGCAGAGCAGGTGGCCTGCTAGGAGTCCTCTCTGGACTCGTTACAGGAGGCAGAGTCCTCTCTGGACTCGTGACAGGAGGCGGAGTCCTCTCTGGACTCGTGACTGGAGGCGGAGTCCTCTCTGGACTCGTGACAGGAGGCGGAGTCCTCTCTGGACTCGTGACAGGAGGCGGAGTTCTCTCTGGACTCGTGACAGGAGGCGGAGTCAACTCTGTACTCGTGACTGGAGGCGGAGCCCTCTCTGGACTCGTGACTGGAGGCGGAGTCCTCTCTGGACTTGTGACAGGAGGCGGAGTCCTCTCTGGACTCGTGACTGGAGGCGGAGCCCTCTCTGGACTCGTTACAGGAGGCGGAGTCCTCTCTGGATTTGTGACAGGAGGCGGAGTCCTCTCTGGACTCGTGACTGGAGGCGGAGCCCTCTCTGGACTCGTGACTGGAGGCGGAGTCCTCTCTGGACTCGTGACTGGAGGCGGAGTCCTCTCTGGACTTGTGACAGGAGGCAGAGTCCTCTCTGGACTTGTGACAGGAGGCGGAGTCCTCTCTGGACTCGTGACTGGAGGCGGAGCCCTCTCTGGACTCGGGAGCCCTCTCTGGACGCTGGTCAGTGGCTTTACTGCATTGATGCCAGCTGCTCGCACTGACATCAGCGGTGCCTCCTCCAGACTTGAAGCCAGTCTCAAGAGCCTAGGGAAAGCCATAATGTCTTCATGTGCAGCGCTCATGACGACCGGCGTCCATTGGCGGCTGAAGACTTTGGTGAGGCACCCCTGCAGGCTGGTGACACTGGTGTGGTGTCCGTGGCAGCTGGAGGTTCTGGAAGATATGCTGAGAAGACACAAGGCTCTGGAATGGTGACAAGGGACGTTGCTGGGCTCTGAACGGTGACAGGGGATGTCTCTGGGCTCTGGATGGTGGCCGTGGCGACCATAATGGTTGGAGACTCGGGCGTGGATGCCATGACGGGATGAGACTTTGGACTGGTGGACATGACAGGAGTGCTAGATTCATCCTCTGCAACTCCCACAGTGAATGCAGAACCACTCAGTTGCAGTGCCAGATTGATATAACATTCAAGACTCCAATTAGGGTGGTGCAATGGCATGACTGAACTGAGCGGCTCAGATAGAAAAAAAATCATAAGACATAGCATGTCCATTGAAGTTACATGTGCCAGTTCAATAAACTCTATGACAAATTCCTCAATCGGGTGATCTCCCTGGTGGATGATCTGTGCGAGACCGGGCAAAGGATTATGGGTAATGTAGTCTTTGATAAAATGACAGTCTGTGTTGGAGTGCCCTCTGGTGGTGATCACGGGCACTCACACTGGTGAATTGTGACACTTTCTCACCTGTCATCTCGCATAATGACCAAATAAAAGTATGATATGCCTGATATCAAAAAAGAGTTAATAAACCACAAACTGACTGTGGATTCTGTGCACGTGTTTGCCACCTGTCAGCGCTCGCGCAAATGTGTTCTATTTCAAGGCTTATTGCCCCTGAACGATTAAATACACACATTACACACAAATACGAATAAATACACACAAATGCACATCCTTTACTTGATTACTTTGAGAACTTTTTATATTAAGCAATTGCTTAATGATGAGGTTTACTTGTAAGATTTTTGTCACATTTCCCACTTTAAGTGATCATGTTATTAAAGCTAGCACTGGACATGTTATTGTCATTCGTGACTATTGTGCATCTAACATAATAATATGGTAAATGTGTCATCCTAACTATGAAAAAAACATGCACATTTCTGGAAATGACCACCACAAAATCAGTAAAAAAAATAAAATTAATAATAAATAAATATAAAAATAATTGTGAACTTTTTTTCCAATCCTGGTGGGATTGAGTTATGAGGAAGTGCTAGTTTACTAATACTAATAAATTGATTATTTTGCTTTGCAAGTAATTTTGTGATTCCGCATTTCCTTTTGTACGTTTTTCTTTTATTGCGTGATAAATGTAATTGCGTCTTAAATTTAATTCATAATGGTCTTAAAAAGGTCTTAAATTTGACTTGGTGAAACCTGCAGAAACCCCAGTCCCTTTGTTGAATTTTTCACTTGAATGAAAGAAGAAATTAAGTTTGTTTTGTTCTGTTTATTTTTTCAGGTTTAAGAGAAAACACAGATGAAGTGAGGATTGTGCTGCTGGGAAAAACTGGAGTTGGGAAGAGTGCAACAGGAAACACAATCTTAGGAAGAAAAGCGTTTACAGCAGAAACATCTCAAGAATCAGTTACTAAAGCGAGTCAGAGAGAAACATCTGAAATCAACGGCCAACGCGTCACTGTGATCGACACTCCAGGACTGTTTGATACTGAACTTACCAATGAAGAGATCCAGAGAGAAATCAGCAACTGCATCTCCATGATCCTGCCCGGACCGCACGTGTTCATCATTGTGCTCAATTTAGGACAACGATTCACTGCAGAAGAAGCAACATCAGTGAAGATCATCCAAGAGACGTTTGGTGAGAGATCTTTAATGTTCACCATGGTGCTCTTCACCAGAGGAGACGATCTGAAGGACAAAACCATTGAACAGTGTTTGGGAAAACCTGGATCTGCTTTGATGAAGCTGATTGAAGCGTGTGGAAACAGATTCCATGTGTTCAATAATAATCAGACTGAAGACCGAACACAGGTGTGTGATCTACTGGAGAAGATAGACAACATGGTGAAGGCAAACGGAGGGAGTTTCTACTCATGCAAGATGTTCAGAGAGATGGAGAGAGAGAAACAAGAACAACAGATGAAGAGCCTGATGGACAGACTCAGAGAAACAGAAGAAGAGATGAGACAAGAACAAGAGACATTTAAAAATAAAACTGAGCAACTGAAGCAAGAAAAAGAGAAAGTAAAAAGAGAAAAAGAAAAACTTCAGATCAAATATGACACAGAAACAGAGAGACTGATGAACAGACTAGAGAATGAGAGGAAGAAAAGAGAAGAAGAGTTTAATGAGAGAGAAGAACGATATAAAACACTAATGAAAGAGAAAGAAGAGAGAGAGGAAAAGATGTGTGAGGAGATGAAGAGAGAACGAGAGGAATGGGAGAAACAGAAACTAGAGGAAAAGATGAGAAGAGAAGAGGAGGATGAGAAAAGAAGAGAGAAAGAACAGAGAGTGTGTGATGAATTTAATCAGAAACTGAAAGAAGAGAGAGAGAGAATGGAAAGAGAGAAAGAAGATCTTCAGTCTAAACATGAAGCAGAAGAAAACAAGATGAAGATCCTGATGGAGGAGAAACTGAACAGAGAAAGAGAAGAACTGATGAAGAAACATGAAGAAGAGAAAGAGAGAAAGAAGATGATGATGGAGAAACTGAACAGAGAAAGAGAAGAACTGATGAAGAAACATGAAGAAGAGAAAGAGAGAATGAGGATGAGGATGGAGGAAGAACGACAGAGTCATGATGAAGAGAGAAAGAGAAGAGAAGAAGAATTGAGAGAGAGAGAAGAACGATATAAGAGAGAAATGAAGGAACAGGAGGAGCAGATGAGAGAGATTCGAGATGAGATGAGACGAGAACGAGAATCATTTAAGCAAGACATGGAGGAAATGAGACGAGAAAAAGAGACTGTAAAGAAAGAAAAAGAAAACCTGCAGATCAGATATGACACAGAAATAGACAGACTGATGAAGAGAATAGAGAATGAACGACTGAATCATGAAACAGAGAGAAAGAGAAGAGTAGAAGAGTTAAATGCATTCAAACATCAACTAGAGGAAATGAGACGAGAAAAAGAGAAACTTAAAGCTGAATATGAGACAAAACGAGTGCAGTGGGAAACACAGAAAAGAGAAGAAGAGAAGAAGAAGAAAGAAGCAGAAACACAGAAATCTGAACTTCAGAAGAAACAGCGAAGTCCAGGAAGTGATGGCACAAAGAGTAAGAGGAAATAACTCCATCACTCATTAAACTCTGTAAAGTTCAATAGTGTGAGATCATATTTCATTCTTTATGTTCAGTGCTGTTGAAATAATTCTGCTGTAGATTCTGACTTTAGTCCTCAGAGCTCAGTTTCCATCTCAGACATCATCAGCGTTAGATCAGGGAAACATCGCAAATCATGGACAATTCACAACATTTACAACCCTCGCAAAACTAACCTTTATTTGAAGGATTTGATGTGAAATCTCATATTATTTTACTCTAATAGCAAATGATGGGAAACTGTTCCATGTGTGTTACTGTACTTCTTTTGTGTTATTTCTTTCTAGGCTGTGGAACTAAAATGGAGGGAGCAAATATGATGCCAGATCAGCATTTAAATCTGGTCCTACTGGGAGGAACAGGAATTGGGAAGAGTGCATCAGGAAACACAATCCTGGGACGACAAGCTTTCATCTCAAAGAAAAGCCACAGATCTGTCACTCAAGATGTTGCTATTGAATCTGGAACTGTTGATGGCATTACAGTCTCTGTTTATGACACACCAGGATTCTCTTACTCAGAGCTGAGAGATGATGAGATTCAGCAGAAATATCAAGAGGTTCTTCAGAGATGTGAGTCTGGTCCCTGTGTGTTTCTGCTGGTCATCAAAGCTGACAGATTCACTGAAGAAGAGAGAGAAACTGTGGAGAAGATTGAGAAGCTGCTGGGAGAAGAACGGCTGAAGAAAACCTGGATTCTCTTCACCAGAGGAGATCAACTGGAGGATGAAAACATGACAATAAAAGAGTTCATCGATCTGTCTGAACCTCTGAAGAGACTCGTTCAGAAATATGAGCAGAGATATCACGTGTTCAACAACAAGAAGAGAGGACCCAGTGATCAAGATCAAATGCTGCTTACAAAAATACTTAAGACATGCCTTCACACAATGGGTGAGTGTTTTATACCAACTATATTTTAAATATTCTGAACACTTTTTAAATCTTTCCCAGCCATTCACAGAATTGTCCGGCTATCCGTGTTCTCACTGTAGATCGGCTACATTTGAGCCCAAAATTTACAACATTGAAATAAAAATGTAAAGGGTGTACAAATACTGTATAAAATCGTGAATATAAATAATTGGTAATCATGTAAAAAAAAAAAAAAAACATTTATCATTGATCTATTATAACTGTTATGTTGGTTTGGTCGTTTAGCTGCTTCCTTATAAAGGTTCAGAAATTCGTGGGGTTTTTTGTGTAATTTGTCAAGTTTTTTTAATTATATGATGTCATTACGTTGCTGTCTTGACGCCAGCCAATCGCTGCATTGCTGATCATGGTTTCGAGTATCTGCCCTCTTCAGGGAACACAAGAACGCGCAGTGATCTTAGATCATTTAATCCAGATATTTAAATCCAAATTCGTAAATCCAAAAGCAAATTCGTTTGAAGAACCAAATTAGCCAGACATCAGTTATCACGATTAGAAGATCTGGGATCTGTCAAATCATCTCAGATGTATTAAGTGAGGTATGAAGAACGGACCCCAGGACTGTGGAGTTTTTATTGTCTCACCTTTCCAGTTCCACGCATTTGGATTCACTGTCACTTGGATTGTATGTACACGGGTGGACACGTTGCATAAGGACTATCAGCACACTGGGACTCATTCGGACTGTTTTAGGGTAGGGTGTTATGGATTCTATGCTTTTAACAGACTGAGGTTTCCTAGTTTTACTGTGCTGTTTTAAGTCTCTTGTGTACACTGTAAATACACCATTGGTTTTTCACTTTACAACTTTGTTTTATACTTTTAAACACTCTGTATAAGTGAAATATGAAATGTAGTTGCAATAAACGCGTTAAGAATCCGTACAGCTGTAGCAGCGCAGGACTTTTATTCTGCTGAGCGGAACTGAGGAAGAACCGATGACGGAAAAGTTTGATCTTCGGCTGACCAATCAGCAGAAAGGGGCGTATAATTCCCGCCCATGTGTTTATATCGAATATTCAAACTGTTTATTGATTTTTCTACCACTGAACGAAAAACAAAAAATCCAGCCGAAATCTCGTTTTATGTTTTTCTGTTTTTAATTAAAAACGGATTTGGAATGAACAAAAAAGTACACGGACCATAGATACTGTATATATACTGTCCGTTATTTTATGAGAGAGAGTTTGTCATAAACACTTTAAGAAGCCGTCCTGCAGCGGAGGACTGTTATTCTGCACAGACCTGTGGAAGAACTGAAAGCAGCACGGGTTGATCTTTGTTTGACCAATCAGAGGAAAGGGGCGTTTCATGCCTGCCCACATGTGGAAATCGAATATTCAAGCCATTTATCCATTTTCTATCCCTGAACCTAAAAATATAAAATCAAGCCGTTTTCTCTTTTTTAACTTTCAATATTAAATTGAAAAACGATAGACGGACCGGATTTAAATATGCAAACGCTATGATTGGATCATTATTCCAGTGATTATTATGTTTCTAGTAATGCTATATGTTTGGCAAGAGATCTTTTAACTCTAATTGATGGAGTGTGTAGCTTTTCATTTCTTAAACAACCATGTCACATTAAGACCATATTCCAGAATAAACAACATTAAGATTCATGAGCTCAGACTGTGAGAGAATGGTTGGGAGGGAGCATAAAGAATCATTTTCACACATGAATTGGCACGTCTGAGTCCAGAACTGAAATTGGGACATAACCCTGGGATGTGCTGGAGGAGACTTTACAGAGTGATGGACCAAAAATTGATGCAACTCTTGATGGAAATAAATGTTGTGATGTTGCATAACGTTGTTGAAACATTATTACTGCACAATGTAATCAAAGCTGAAGGCGGTCCAGCACAACTTTTTTTTGGGACAGGCAATTTATAGTTGACTCCAGCACTTCCCAAAGACTTTCAATGGGGTTAAGGTCAGGACTCTGGTGGAGGTCTTGATTAAAAGAATTGTTGCCAAAAACACAACATGCCAGAAACACATTCGTCAGAAAATATCAATTGCATAATCATTTAATTAAATCAAAATAAAAGGATAATCTCTAGCACAGTGACACTGGATGCTGGTCATTTAGATTGTATAAGAGTATTACATGTATCCTATTTCGCTCACACTTTCTATCATGTGGTCCTCAGCGGTTCCATTTCCTTTATGGCTTTCCAGATGCAGTTTATCATTGTGCAAATAAACAACAAATAAAAACAACACAAAGCACCATCTGTACCAGGTTATGATTATGTCTAGTTTAACTGTAGGAGATGAGAAAATAGTGAAATTACAATTATAGAAGTGTCATGAGCATTGATATTAACACAGGAAAAATGTGTAACCAAACACCATTAATAGCCACTTACCTATTATCTGAACTGCATGTATACATGCCCTAACAACACCTTTTTACCAACAAATTAGCTTTTTATGCGTCTGAAAGTTCAGTAATGACAGACAAAATAGACACATGGTACCAAGGCTTCTCAGTGCAGTGGTTTGATTGGCTGATGGGCTGTCAGTTATTTATCTGTTGTAAGGTCAATTTAAGATAGTAAGTAAGTAGAGTAATGTAAAAATGCTTCTTTTATTGTGTGACCTCTTTATGATTTTCAGGTGCTGATGCAGACGATCAGAAGTGTTTGAGGATTGTGCTGATCGGCAGGACAGGACATGGAAAGAGTGCAACAGGAAACACTATTCTGGGAAGAAATGAGTTTCAGAGCCAATTAAACACAGTTTCAGTGACGACTGTGTGTAAGAAGGCAGTTGGTGAAGTTGATGGTCGATCAGTCGCTGTTGTTGATACTCCAGGACTCTTTGACATGACACTGACAAATGATCACGTGGTGGAAGAAATAGTGAAATGTGTTTCAATGTCGGCACCTGGACCTCATGTGTTCATCATTGTGTTGAGTGTGGGAAGATACACCAGAGTAGAAGCAGACACTGTAGATCTGATAAAGAAGATCTTCGGTCATAAAGCTGCTCAGTTCAGCATCGTTCTGTTCACTGGAGGAGACAATCTCTGGAATGAATCTATAGAGGATTATGTTAAGAGAAGTAACTCTTCTGAACTGAAGAAACTGATCAGGGATTGTGGAAACAGATTCCTGGCTTTCAATAACAAGGAAAAACAAGACAGAACTCAAGTGATTCAACTGTTAAACATGATAGAAGAGGTGAAGAATAGTAACCAGGGCAGATACTTCACTAACAGCATGTTTGAGGAGATGTCCATTAAAAAGAGAATGGAGGATAATGAAGGAGAGAGAAAGAGAGATTCAGGAACAGAGAGAAGAATTACAAGCCAAATATGAGATGGACATGAAAGACATGATGAAGAGACTCGAGGAAGAGAAACAAAGAGCAGAGGAGGAGAGAATGAAAATGGAGAATCAATTCAGAAAAAAAGAAGAAAATCTCATAAAAGACTGAAGAAAAAGAGAAAACAGAACAGAAGAAGTGAGAGATTGAAAACCAGAAACGATCAGACGAGGAAAAACAGCAAAGAGCTGAATATCATCAGAAAATACAAGAGATGAAGAGAGAGATTGGAGAGAAAAAGAAAAATGGCTGAAAAGAAATTCAAGAGGAAATTAAACGACAGCAGAGAGAATGAGAGGATGAAAAGAAACGACAGATGAGAGAACGAGAGGAAGAAGAAAGAAAGAGGAACATGAGGAACAACAGAGAGAAAAACAAGAAGAACTGGAGAAAATCAGAAAGAGAAAAAAGAAAAAAGACAGGAACAAAAGAGAGAGAATGTGATGAAAAGAGACAGGAAATGAAAATACATCATGAAAGAGTGGAGCAAGAGAGAAAAGAGGAGTGGGAGAGAAGGAAGAAAGAAGATGATTGAAGAACGGGAAAATGAACGAGACAAAGATCAAGAGAAGATGAGAAAAGAAAGAGAATATGTAGAGAAGATTCGCTCAAACTGATGCTGGAAGAACTTGAACTGGAAAACTCACTTTTTTCGTGTCATATATTTGAGTAATTATCATAAATCAGGTTTTATTCAAGAGCTCACCAACTCAAAATTCATCCTGTGAAAACCGTTTTGAATTGGACGTTGCGTTACCATGGAAACCTTTTCTAGTTTTGACAAAACACATCTGAAAGGTTTCATATTTGGTGAATGATATGTGATAGCAGTGATATTTAGACTGAAATGTATTCATTTGTTACTGGAGAATGTATTAAAAACATGCACTGGAATGTGGATGACACCTGGTGGACATCTGTTGTACAGCACCTAAACACAATCTCAGGAGATCTTCAACTTTTGCCATATTTGTTACATTTGGAACACAACTTGGTTAGACACGTGGTTTTGATTTTATAGTCATTGTTTTGGGGGTTGTGGTTCGAATCTCATCCTCTGATTCAAATCACAATGTCTGCATAGGATTTATGTCTTCCTTTCTCTGTGTCTGGTCAATATTTTGAATTTAATTTAATTGTTTTATTGATAATATTTAATATATTTGCTAATTTGATGGTTCTGTTTAGGGCAAAATAACACGGGTTTGGTTTGGAGATCAAATTAATTTAGTAATTTTTCATCATAATAATACTTTAGATTTTGTTCTGGTTAGGGTTGGGGTTGGAGTCAGACGTCATTTACTCACCCTCTTGTTTCTTTCTTTTGCTGAACACAAAAGATGTTAACCAAGATGTTAGCAGCAGATCCTTTAAGTCCTGTAAGTTGTGAGGCACGGCCTCCATGGATCGGACTTGTTTGTTTAGCACATCCCACAGATGCTCGATTGGATTGAGATCTGGGGAATTTGGAGGCAGAGTCAACACCTCAAACTCATTGATTTGCCGCCCCATACTCCTCAAACTGAGATGCTCTGTGTATTCTGAGCCCTTTCTATCAGAACCAGCATTAACTTCTGGAGCAGTTTGAGCTCCAGTAGCTCGTCTGTTTGATCGGACCACACGGGCCAGCCTTCGCTCCCCACGGGCATCAATGAGCCTCGGCCGCCCATGACCCTGTGGCCGGTTCTCCACTGTTCCTTCCTTGAGCACTTCTGATAGAGACTGACCACTGCAGACCGGGAACACCCCACAAGAGCTGCAGTTCTGGAGATGCTCTGACCCGTCACAATCTGGCCCTTGTCAAACTCGCTCAAATCCTCACGCTTGCCCATTTTTCCTGCTTCTAACACATCAACTCTGAGGACGAAATGTTCACTTGCTCCCTAATATATCCCACCCACTAACAGGTGATGAAGAGATCATCAGTGTTACTCACTTCCCCTGTCATAATGTTATGCCTGATCGGTGTACAGTATTTTTTCCCTACTATGGAAGTCAATGGCTGAACTTATTTTGTGTTCAACAGAAGAAAGAAACTCATACAGGTTTGGAAAACATGAGTAAATGAGGACAACATGTTCATTTGTGATGAAGATAATGTGCTATTTTATTAAATAAAGCAAATACATTTATCCATCAACAGCAATGAGTTATTCCCGTTTTCTTGACAGTATTGTTAAAAATATCCCATCAGCAGCCGGCAGGTGTGTAATCCTTGAGACACGCACATCTATTTTTCTGCATGTTATGGCATGGCCTCCCTCTCCTCTTCATGGCGCTACTGGTTCCAGACCGACATTTTCAGTCTCACGTCCACTGAACCTTTTTCAGCTGTTCTCAGAGCAGCCTCCGCTCTGATTGGTTCTGTTCACTCGCTGGGGTGATTGTGATTTTATTGGGTCTTTTTGCTGAATTAATAACCTAAACCGTTTTTAGGGAGGGGAGAGAGACCCACATGAAAAAATACTATAATATATTACAGTAAAATTACTCTAGTAAATACTACAGTGTTTTTGAACCATACTATAGTAAAGATACTACAGTAAATTGTAGTATTTACTACACTTTGTTAATTTACTGTAGTATATTTACTATAGTACGGTTCAAAAACACTATAGCATTTACTAGAGTAATTTTACTGTAATATACTATAGTATTTTTTCATGTGGGGAGGAAATGTGGAAAACTTCTTTGACTAAATTGCATGTTTTTGTGGTTTTCATTTAACTCTCAGCCATACAAATGTATATATAATGATTCATAAGAGTAGGGGAATATATAGCATATCTACTGGATTTAGTGGCCCCCTGGGGACCCCTATAGTTATCACCACCTTTCAGCCCACTAGTGACGGCCCTGCACACTTAATAAATAAACTCCAGTTCTTACTAGAACCAGGAAGTATGACCATATTAGCCCAGTTCTGTCAACATTGCACTGGCTGCCTATTAAACATCGCATACATTTTAAAATCTTGCTTATTACTTACAAAGCACTAAATGGTTTAGCTCCCCAATACTTGAGCGAGCTCTTAACATATTATACTCCATCACGTCTACTGCGGTCTCTAAACTCTGGCCAGCTGATCATACCGAGAATATCCAAATCAACTGCAGGCGCTCGATCCTTTTCCTATTTAGCTCCTAAACTCTGGAACAGTCTTCCTAGCATTGTTGGGGAAGCAGACACACTCTGTCAGTTTAAATCTCTTTACTATGGCACACACACAACACATTATCACACTATCACCTGCAGCCAGAGACGACACAACAGCCCTTCAGGAAGACCTTGATGAGACTAAAGCTCAGTATTAAACTCTGGAACTGAACATGTGCTCCACTCCGGCCCTGATCTCAACACTCATTGAGCTGAAGAATGACACGATTATCTTTACATCTGATGAAGTTTGCATTATTAATTCTGTTAGTTTCCTGCTCATTACTGTGAAACTGCTTTGACACGATGTCTGTTGAATAAAGTGCTAAAAAATAAAGTTTGACTGGACATTCAGCATAGGTCAGTCCTTAAGGTTATACATTTGGATAACATAACATAACATAACATAACATAACATAACATAACATAACATAACATAAAGAAAACCAATAATCAAGAAATAAAGACTTGGATGTATTAATTATTCCGGATAAAACACCGGTTTGGAGAGAAGTTGTGTTTATAGATTAATTTCAAAGAAAGAAGCATCTGTTTGTGGAAATTAGATAGTTTTAAGGGAAGTCAAAGTGAGGTCTCACATTCATTTGAAGCTTCCTGAGCAGGGCAGAGTGTGACATCACTGACTCCGCCCACACAGGCTTCTTCCTGTTTTCATGAAGGAATGACAGAAGCTCGACATGCAGGTATCACAATTCCTTTAAAAACACTCTTTGTGGATCATAGTGTAATATGTTAATATGATATACAGCTCAAAGTATGGTTTTAGTGTGATTATGAGTGTAGTTGTAACTCTTTGAGCTGCAGAAGTGGCTGCTTTCACTTTCATGTGTTCAAAAAAATTATACATCTGTGAGATTCTGTATATTATAAGTGTGAAATGTGAAATTATAATCAATTGTTATGAAGTGTAAAGAAGATTTTATAATTGCTGCATATATTTTTATTACAGATTTTTAATGTTGCTTAACATTTCTCAAACGTTTCATACATTTCTCTTGTTTTGGGATTAAATCAAATATTTTATTAGCAAAGTGATTTATTTAATGTGTGTGATTTAGAGAAAACTAACTCCCATACAGTATATTTTTAAACATCAGCATATTAAAGTATGATCGATCAAATGTTGAACTCGTGCGATGACTTGCTGTAGTGAAGTGAATGTCAGTATCAGTGTAATCTCTCTCTCAGACGGATGAAGAGACAGACGTCAGGAGTCAGAGAAGATGATGGACTGAAGACTGAAGGAAGAACACAATATCATCATGTCCAGCAGAGAAAGCAGAGGTCAGAGTTCATCAGTCATTTAAGTGTTTGTTGAACATCTGAAGTTCAGTTAGAACATATTTATCATTTATAAGTGTTTGTGAAATATTATCAGCCTCTTTGTTGCTAAAAGTTATAAGTTATGATATATATGACCGGTTTCACAGACTTAAGATAGTCTCAGACTAAAATGCATGTTTGAGTTGTTTTAACTGAAGGACACTTGCTCTGACATGCAGTATCTTACAATATATCAGTGCCATTGTTTTTTCACAGTAATGTTTTTCTAGGGCACGTTTATAAAAGCTACGTAAATGTCCTGATTGAACTAATCCTGGCTTAATTTAAACCCTGTCTGTGAAACCAGCCCATAATGTCATTTCTACTGATTTAGAATAAATCTGCTAAAACATGTTACCTAATATTGTAAGACTACTATGTATTGAAATGATATGCTTCATTCTTGATGAAACACAGAATATGTTTTATGCATATAGAAACACAGTATACCAATGTTGCTCTTCTTGATTTATTACACAAAGATTTAGGTTTTGTTTAAGCCTCACATTTGTTACTATTTTTGAAAAAGTAAGACAACTGGCAGAAGCTCATCCTGCTTGTGTTAATGCTGACGGCTCTCGGCTGTTTAATAAAGATGATTTATTTACTCTCTCTCGCTCTGTCTCAGCACAGCTGAAGTTTGACTTGTTCATTAGCAGTCTTTAGAGATAACAGAGAGCGTTTAGCGTGTTTTATACTCATTAAAATCCGTCCCGTATGAATAATTAATAAGAATAACACACCTAGACACACGCAGCGATGTTAACATGTACTGTTTATGAGTTCATTGATTATACCTTACAGTATTACACCGTTTGACCTGTTTGAGTATAATAATGTCTGCCCCTGTACTTTACTCTATGTTTACTGCCATAACATCACAAACTCTTTAAACTTTTTTTAAAATCTGTTCTTGTGTTTTGTAGTTGTGGTATTAGTTGTTGTGTCGTATCCAAGAGTCAAATGTAAGTGTTTTTGTTTCTGCAGCTGTGGTCCGCGGTTCTGCTCGCAGGAGAAGACGGAGCAAAGACAAACCACCCAACCGTAAGTCAATAATTGTGTACAGTTTAGTTCCCACTATAAAACATGTGTGAAATTCAGACTTAAAGATAACATGTTACTGATGTATGTGTTTCAGTGAGTGATCTGAGGATTGTCCTGCTGGGCAAGAGCGTGTCAGAAAACAGCCGAGTGGGAAACTTCCTGTTGGGACGAGCAGCGTTTGACAGTGAAGCTCCTCCAGATGTTGTAGAGAGAGTCGGAGGAAGATTGAAGGACAGACACGTGATGGTCATCAACAGTCCTCAGCTGCTCCAGACAAACATCTCTGATCATCACATCACACAGACAGTGAGAGAGTGTGTGTACCTGTCTGATCCAGGACCTCATGCGTTCATACTCGTACTGCAGTGTGAAGACTTCACCGAGGAGGACATGAGAAGAGCCAAACAAGTGCTGGATGAATTCAGTGAAGAGGCGATTAAACGCACTATAGTGCTCACGACTGATGAAGAGACACATGAAGCTCAAGGGGCGCCTGTGAAACTCAATGAATTCATTCAACAGTTAACTGCAGAGTGTGGAGGAGGACATCTTCAGCTTGATAATGAAAAAGAGAGACTGATCTCTGGAGTATCCCAACGATTAGAGAAGATACTCACAGAAAACAGTGGAGAATTCCTCACATGTGATTTATATGATTATGCAGAAGGATCATCAGGGGATGAAGAGCAGAGCAGATCTGATGCTTCACTCAGAACAGAGGATGCAGAATCTGATGGTGAGGACACTCATTTAAGAAAGGAATACGTTTTCTTGGCAAATAACTAGAATTGAAGTAATCAATAAACTACACATATTGTGATGCCAGGTTATTAAACATCAGGTGCAGATAAAATATGGAGATTCAGTCTAATGTTGTATAGGTATCAAAAACATTATACAGGACATTTCTGTGCAACTGATAGCAGTGTATCGTGTGTAAAGGGGACATTACACTGTCAGTGTCTAACAAATGAAAATCGAAGTCAAGACAATGACTACAGTAACTTAATAATACAGTATAATACTGGATTCCTCAGCTAACAACTTGCAAAATGACTCTTGACAAGCAAAAACAATCAGTTTTATATAAACCTTATTGATTTAGTTGAATATGAAATCAATAAAATATTGTAGAAAAATTATTAATTAAATGCAAAACCGAAAAAACCCCCGCAATTCACAAGCGCGTATTGAACCATGAATGCCGTACCGAACGGTTCAATATTATATTGAGAATTGTGGCATCCCTAATGATTACATAACTGATTACAGATTATCAGTTTACAATAGAAATGATTTGATAGAGTTGATTCAATAGAAATGAAATCTGATACAAGCAATATCTAAATATGTTCTAGTAACACATGTTTCTGTGTTCAAGGTTTAAGAGCCACAAGACAACAGAAGCTGAACGTGGTGCTGTGTGGAAGTGATGAAACACTGAAGAACACTGTATCCAAACGTATAAGAGAGAAGAAAGACGTGGAGCTTCATGGACGTCTGATCAGTCTAGTGGAGCTTCCAGCTCTGTTCAACACTCGGCTCTCAGAGGAGGAAGTGATGCGTCAGACTCTCCGCTGTGTGTCTCTCTGTCATCCTGGAGTTCATGTTTTCCTCCTCATTGTTCCTGATGCTCCACTCAATAATGAAGACAAAGCAGAAATGGAGGAGATCCAGAGGATCTTCAGCTCCAGAATCAACAAACACATGATGATCCTCATAATGCAGAATTCAGAGCGTCAGACAGCAGAACTCAATGAAGAAACACAGGCTGTTATTGAGAGGTTTGGAGGACGACATCATGTCTTTGGTCCCACCACTCAAGTGTCCACACTGAAGGAGAACATTGAGCAGATGCTGGAAGAAAACAGAGGAGAGTTTTTCTCCACAGAGACATTTCTGGAGGCGCAGATTGGAAAACTGATGAAATATGAAGAGATGAAGAAGAAAATTCATTCACTAGAGACACATTTACTGCCACAAGGTAATGACCAGAATATCAGTTTAAGTCTTAATCAATAGAGCTAGATGTGACAGACGTAGACCAGTAAGAGCTGTGTGTGTGTGTGTGTGTGTGTGTGTAAACCTCACTCCCCTGATCTCAAGAGGGGCTCTAGCGGCTAACACTAGTGACCGTGCTATTTAGTAGGGGTGCGAGAAAAAAATCGATGCATCTTGTTTCTCTCTCCAACAATTCTGGATCAATTCTGAGAATTTGAGAATCGATTCTGAGCTTTTAACTGCAAATGTGGACTCACCCGCTGGTATTTTCCTTACAAATGCTCTATGAAGGCATAATTTATGGCGTTTGGAATGCACTGGACTTATATATAAAAATTTGAAACTCACAAACAGAAGCTGCTTTCAACTTCAAATACTCATGTGTGCTTGGCGAAGAGCACTCGCGCATGCGGCTGTGCATGAATGCGACTCTGTGTAGTGGTTAAATGTACTCGCATCTAAAAATGCTTTTATGACGTGAAATTAATGTAAACCCAGTCAGTTGTGTCTTAAAGGATTAAACAGACAGAACAACCCACATCTTATAAAATCACTCGCAGCTCCTGAATGGAAAACATTCAGATACTCTTAAATACTGAAAGCACTTTTTGTTTATTGCTTTTATTGTTTATTTGTTCCTCTTAATTACCAGTTTGACTTTATTTCTGTCATTTCTGTTTTATTGAAAATAATTGTTTATGATGGAGATGATGAAGAAACACATGATGGAGATCAGTGTTTGCTTTAGTTGGGCTCTTGACTCTTTAACTTTAGTTTTTCTCTGGCTCCTGTAACTGTGTGAAAATGTGATCAGATGATGTTGGCTATATAAGTCCATTGCATTCCAAACAACATAAATTATGCCTTCATAGAGCAGTAAGGAAAATACCGGTGGGCGAGCAGGGACGGACTGGGGCTAAAAAACAGCCCTGGACTTTCTGATGAGTCCGGGCAAAGGATTATGGATAATGTAGTCTTTGATGAAATGACAGTCTGGGTTGGAGTGCCCTCTGGTGGTGATCACGGGCACTCACACTGGTGAATTGTGACATAGCCCCCCCCCCCCCCCCCCCTCAAAGGAGCGGCTTCCAGACGCTCCTAAAATTGTCCAGGAGGGAGGTGGAGCGGAGGTGGAACCGGGGGCGGGATGGAGGGCCAGGCCCATGGAGCGGAAGCGGAAGAGGGCCTGGAGACTGAGGCAGAGCAGGAGGCCAGGATGGAGCAGGCTGGGCAGATAACCAGGATGGTGCAGTCCGGACAGATGATCAGGGGGCGCAGGTAGAGCATGCTGAGCAGATGACCAGTGTGGCGCAGGTACAGCAGGCTGAGCAGATGACCAGGGTGGCGTAGGCGGCCAGGGCGGAGCAGGCCGGGCAGATGACCAGGGTGGCATAGGCGGCCAGGACGGAGCAGGCCGGGCAGATGACCAGGCTGGTGTAGGCAGAGCAGGCAGCCAGGGTGGAGCAGACGACCACCACAGAAGTGCAGACGAGGTTGGAGACCCCCATGGTGGAGCAGAGGACCACCACAGCAGCACAGAAGGTCTTGGAGACCCCTATGGCGGAGCAGACGACCTCCACAGCAGAGCAAACGGTCTTGGAGACCCCCACGGCGGAGCGGGCAGAGTAAGGCGCCTGGGCGGCGTGGGCAGAGCAGGTGGCCCGGTAGGAGTCCTCTCTGGACTCGTGACAGTACGCGGAGTCCTCTCTGGACTCGTGACAGGAGGCGGAGTCCTCTCTGGACTCGTGACAGGAGGCAGAGTACTCTCTGGACTCGTGACTGGAGGCGGAGTCCTCTCTGGACTTGTGACTGGAGGCGGAGTCCTCTCTAGACTCGTGGCTGGAGGCGGAGTCCTCTCTGGACTCGTGACTGGAGGCGGAGTCCTCTCTGGACTCGTGACTTGAGGCGGAGTCCTCTCTAGACTCTGGTCAGTGGCTGAAGCCCTCTCTGGATGCTGGTCAGTGGCTTTACTGCATTGATGCCAGCTGCTCGCTCTGACATCAGCGGTGCCTCCTCCAGACTTGAAGCCAGTCTCAAGAGCCTAGGGAAAGCCATAATGTCTTCATGTGCAGCGCTCATGACAACCGGGAACACAGATGGGGCGTCCATTGGCGGCTGAAGACTTTGGTGAGGCACCCCTGCAGGCTGGTGACACTGGTGTGGTGTCCGTGGCAGCTGGAGGTTCTGGAAGATATGCTCAGAAGACACGAGGCTCTGGAACGATGACAAGGGACGTTGCTGGGCTCTGGACGGTGACAGGGGATGTCGCTGGGCTCTGGATGGTGGGCGTGGCGACCATGATGGTTGGAGACTTGGACGTGGATGCCATGACGGGATGAGACTTTGGACTGGTGGACATGACAGGAGTGCTAGATTCATCCTCTGCAACTCCCACAGTGAATGCAGAACCACTCAGTTGCAGTGCCAGATTGATATAACATTCAAGACTCCAATTAGGGTGGTGCAATGGCATGACTGAACTGAGCGGCTCAGATAGAAAAAAAAATCATAAGACATCCCGTGTCCATTGAAGTTACGTGTGCCAGTTCAATAAACTCTATGACAAATTCCTCAATCGGGCGATCTCCCTGGTGGAGACGCATGATCTGTGCAGCTGAGTGATGATGAGTCCGGGCAAAGGATTATGGGTAATGTACTCTTTGATGAAATGACAGTCTGTGTTGGAGTGCCCTCTGGTGGTGATCACGGGCACTCACACTGGTGAATTGTGACACTTTCTCACCTGCCATCTCGCATAATGACCAAATAAAAGTATGATATGCCTGATATCACTAAAAAAAAGAGTTAATAAACCACAAACTGACTGTGGATTCTGTGCACGTGTTTGCCACCTGTCAGCCCTCGCGCAAATGTGTTCTATTTCAAAGCTTATTGCCCCTGAACGATTAAATACACACATTACACACAAATACGAATAAATACACACAAATGCACATCCTTTACTTGATTACTTTGAGAACTTTTTATATTAAGCAATTGCTTAATGATGAGGTTTACTTGTAAGATTTTGGTCATATTTCCCACTTTAAGTGATCGTGTTATTAAAGCTAGCACTGGACATGTTATTGTCATTCGTGACTACAGTATTGTGCATCTAACATAATAATATGGTAAATGTGGCATCCTAACTATGAAAAAAAGCATGCACATTTCTGGAAATGACCACCACAAAATCAGTAAAAAAAAGTAAAATAATAATAAATAAGTATAAAAATAATTGTGAATTTTTTTTCCAATCCTGGTGGGATTGAGTTATGAGGAAGTGCAAGTTTACTAATACTAATAAATTGATTATTTTGCTTTGCAAGTCATTTTGTGATTCCGCATTTCCTTTTGTACGTTTTTCTTTTATTGCGTAATAAATCTAATTGCGTCTTAAATTAATTTTTTTTATTGCGTCTTAAATTTAATTCATAATGGTCTTAAAAAGGTCTTAAATTTGACCTGCAGAAACCCCAGTCCCTTTGTTGAATTTGTCACTTGAATGAATAAAGCAATTAAGTATGTTTTGTTCTGTTTATTTTTTCAGGTCCAAGAGTAAACACAGATGAAGTGAGGATTGTGCTGCTAGGAAAAACTGGAGTTGGGAAGAGTGCAACAGGAAACACAATCTTAGGAAGAAAAGCGTTTACAGCAGAAACATCTCAAGAGTCAGTTACTAAAGCGAGTCAGAGAGAAACATCTGAAATCAACAGCCGGTGCGTCACTGTGATCGACACTCCAGGACTGTTTGATACTGAACTTACCAATGAAGAGATCCAGAGAGAAATCAGCAACTGCATCTCCATGATCCTGCCCGGACCGCACGTGTTCATCATTGTGCTCAATTTAGGACAACGATTCACTGCAGAAGAAGCAACATCAGTGAAGATCATCCAAGAGACGTTTGGCGAGAGATCTTTAATGTTCACCATGGTGCTCTTCACCAGAGGAGACGATCTGAAGGACAAAACCATTGATCAGTGTTTGGGAAAACCTGGATCTGTGATCAGGAACCTGATTGAAGCGTGTGGAAACAGATTCCATGTGTTCAATAATAATCAGACTGGAGACCGAACACAGGTGTGTGATCTACTGGAGAAGATAGACAACATGGTGAAGGCAAACGGAGGGTGTTTCTACTCATGCAAGATGTTCAGACAGATGGAGAGAGAGAAACAAGAACAACAGATGAAGATCCTGATGGACAGACTCAGAGAAACAGAAGAAGAGATGAGACAAGAACAAGAGACATTTAAAAATAAAACTGAGCAACTGAAGCAAGAAAAAGAGAAAGTAAAAAGAGAAAAAGAAAAACTTCAGATCAAATATGACACAGAAACAGAGAGACTGATGAACAGACTAGAGAATGAGAGGAAGAAAAGAGAAGAAGAGTTTAATGAGAGAGAAGAACGATATAAAACACTAATGAAAGAGAAAGAAGAGAGAGAGGAAAAGATGTGTGAGAAGATGAAGAGAGAACGAGAGGAATGTGAGAAACAGAAACTAGAGGAAAAGATGAGAAGAGAAGAGGAGGATGAGAAAAGAAGAGAGAAAGAACAGAGAGTGTGTGATGAATTTAATCAGAAACTGAAAGAAGAGAGAGAGAGAATGGAAAGAGAGAAAGAAGATCTTCAGTCTAAACATGAAGCAGAAGAAAACAAGATGAAGATCCTGATGGAGGAGAAACTGAAGAGAGAAAGAGAAGAACTGATGAAGAAACATGAAGAAGAAAAAGAGAGAAAGAAGATGATGATGGAGAAACTGAAGAGAGAAAGAGAAGAACTGATGAAGAAACATGAAGAAGAGAAAGAGAGAATGAAGATGATGATGGAGAAACTGAAGAGAGAAAGAGAAGAACTGATGAAGAAACATGAAGAAGAGAAAGAGAGAATGAAGATGATGATGGAGAAACTGAACAGAGAAAGAGAAGAACTGATGAAGAAACATGAAGAAGAGAAAGAGAGAATGAAGATGAGGATGGAGGAAGAACGACAGAGTCATGATGAAGAGAGAAAGAGAAGAGAAGAAGAATTGAGAGAGAGAGAAGAACGATATAAGAGAGAAATGAAGGAACAGGAGGAGCAGACGAGAGAGATTCGACATGAGATGAGACGAGAACGAGAATCATTTAAGCAAGACATGGAGGAAATGAGACGAGAAAAAGAGACTGTAAAGAAAGAAAAAGAAAACCTGCAGATCAGATATGACACAGAAATAGACAGACTGATGAAGAGAATAGAGAATGAACGACTGAATCATGAAACAGAGAGAAAGAGAAGAGTAGAAGAGTTAAATGCATTCAAACATCAACTAGAGGAAATGAGACGAGAAAAAGAGAAAGTTAAAGCTGAATATGAGACAAAACGAGTGCAGTGGGAAACACAGAAAAGAGAAGAAGAGAAGAAGAAGAAAGAAGCAGAAACAGAAATCTGAACTTCAGAAGAAACAGCGAAGTCCAGGAAGTGATGGCACAAAGAGTAAGAGGAAATAACTCCATCACTCATTAAACTCTGTAAAGTTCAATAGTGTGAGATCATATTTCATTCTTTATGTTCAGTGCTGTTGAAATAATTCTGCTGTAGATTCTGACTTTAGTCCTCAGAGCTCAGTTTCCATCTCAGACATCATCAGCGTTAGATCAGGGAAACATCGCAAATCATGGACAATTCACAACATTTACAACCCTCGCAAAACTAACCTTTATTTGAAGGATTTGATGTGAAATCTCATATTATTTTACTCTAATAGCAAATGATGGGAAACTGTTCCATGTGTGTTACTGTACTTCTTTTGTGTTATTTCTTTCTAGGCTGTGGAACTAAAATGGAGGGAGCAAATATGATGCCAGATCAGCATTTAAATCTGGTCCTGCTGGGAGGAACAGGAATTGGGAAGAGTGCATCAGGAAACACAATCCTGGGACGACAAGCTTTCATCTCAAAGAAAAGCCACAGATCTGTCACTCAAGATGTTGCTATTGAATCTGGAACTGTTGATGGCATTACAGTCTCTGTTTATGACACACCAGGATTCTGTCACTCAGAGCTGAGAGATGATGAGATTCAGCAGAAATATCAAGAGGTTCTTCAGAGATGTGAATCTGGTCCCTGTGTGTTTCTGCTGGTCATCAAAGCTGACAGATTCACTGAAGAAGAGAGAGAAACTGTGGAGAAGATTGAGAAGCTGCTGGGAGAAGAACGGCTGAAGAAAACCTGGATTCTCTTCACCAGAGGAGATCAACTGGAGGATGAAAACATGACAATAAAAGAGTTCATCGATCTGTCTGAACCTCTGAAGAGACTCGTTCAGAAATATGAGCAGAGATATCACGTGTTCAACAACAAGAAGAGAGGACCCAGTGATCAAGATCAAATGCTGCTTACAAAAATACTTAAGACATGCCTTCACACAATGGGTGAGTGTTTTATACCAACTATATTTTAAATATTCTGAACACTTTTTAACTCTTTCCCAGCCATTCACAGAATTGTCCGGCTATCCGTGTTCTCACTGTAGATCGGCTACATTTGAGCCCAAAATTTACAACATTGAAATAAAAATGTAAAGGGTGTACAAATACTGTATAAAATCGTGAATATAAATAATTGGTAATCATGTAAAAAAAAAAAAAAAACATTTATCATTGATCTATTATAACTGTTATGTTGGTTTGGTCGTTTAGCTGCTTCCTTATAAAGGTTCAGAAATTCGTGGGGTTTTTTGTGTAATTTGTCAAGTTTTTTTAATTATATGATGTCATTACGTTGCTGTCTTGACGCCAGCCAATCGCTGCATTGCTGATCATGGTTTCGAGTATCTGCCCTCTTCAGGGAACACAAGAACGCGCAGTGATCTTAGATCATTTAATCCAGATATTTAAATCCAAATTCGTAAATCCAAAAGCAAATTCGTTTGAAGAACCAAATTAGCCAGACATCAGTTATCATGATTAGAAGATCTGGGATCTGTCAAATCATCTCCGATGTATTAAGCGAGGTACGAAGAACGGACCCCAGGACTGTGGAGTTTTTATTGTCTCACCTTTCCAGTTCCACGCATTTGTAGTCCTCTCACTTGGATTGTATGTACACGGGTGGACACGTTGCATAAGGACTATCAGCACACTGGGACTCATTCAGACTGTTTTAGGGTAGGGTGTTATGGATTCTATGCTTTTAACAGACTGAGGTTTCCTAGTTTTACTGTGCTGTTTTAAGTCTCTTGTGTACATTGTAAATACACCGTTGGTTTTTCACTTTACAACTGTCGTTTGTCTTATACTTTTAAACACTCCAATTTCTCACACAGTATAATCTGACCCCATTTTACTACAAGTAACTTCTACCAATAAGGCCGAGTGTTACACCATTCGTTAGTCTGGTTGTTTTATGAGAAATATGAAATGTAGTTGCAATAAACGGGTTAAGAATCCGTACAGCTGTAGCAGCGCAGGACTTTTATTCTGCTGAGCGGAACTGAGGAAGAACCGATGACGGAATAGTTTGATCTTCGCCTGACCAATCAGCAGAAAGGGGCGTATAATTCCCGCCCACATGTTTATATCGAATATTAAACTGTTTATTGATTTTTCTACCACTGAACGAAACATTTTCTGAAAAAAATAAAAAAACGAAAAACAAGCAGTTTTTTCGTTTTCTGTTTTTAATTAAAAACGGATTAGGAATGAACAAAAAAGTACACGGACCATAGATACTGTATATATACTGTCCGTTATTTTATGAGAGAGAGTTTGTCATAAACACTTTAAGAAGCCGTCCTGCAGCGGAGGACTGTTATTCTGCACAGACCTGTGGAAGAACTGAAAGCAGCACGGGTTGATCTTTGTTTGACCAATCAGAGGAAAGGGGCGTTTCATGCCTGCCCACATGTGGAAATCGAATATTCAAGCCATTTATCCATTTTCTATCCCTGAACCTAAAAATATAAAATCAAGCCCTTTTCTCTTTTTTTAACTTTCAATATTAAATTGAAAAACGATAGACGGACCGGATTTAAATATGCAAACGCTATGATTGGATCATTATTCCAGTGATTATTATGTTTCTAGTAATGCTATATGTTTGGCAAGAGATCTTTTAACTCTAATTGATGGAGTGTGTAGCTTTTCATTTCTTAAACAACCATGTTCCATATTCCAGACCATATTCCAGAATAAACAACATTAAGATTCATGAGCTCAGACTGTGAGAGAATGGTTGGGAGGGAGCATAAAGAATCATTTTCACACATGAATTGGTCCAGAACTGAAATTGGGACATAACCCTGGGATGTGCTGGAGGAGACTTTACAGAGTGATGGACCAAAAATTGATGCAACTCTTGATGGAAATAAATGTTGTGATGTTGCATAACGTTGTTGAAACATTATTACTGCACAATGTAATCAAAGCTAAAGGCGGTCCAGCACAACTTTTCCAAAGATTTTCAATGGGGTTAAGGTCAGGACTCTGGTGGAGGGCTTGATCATTTGAGCCTTGTGAAATCTACACACTGCATCCGTTAGGGGTAAAAGAATTGTTGCCAAAAACACATGCCAGAAACGCATTCATCAGAAAATATCAATTGCATAATCATTGAATTAAATCAAAATAAAAGGATAATCTCTAGCACAGTGTCACTGGATGCTGGTCATTTAGATTGTATAAGAGTATTACATGTATCCTATTTCGCTCACACTTTCTATCATGTGGTTCATGTCATTTCCTTTATGGCTTTCCAGATGCAGTTTATCATTGTGCAAATAAACATCAAATAAAAACAACACAAAGCACAAGCTGTATCAGGTTATGATTATGTTTAGTTTAAAAAATGTGAAATTACAATTATAGAAGTGTCATGAGCATTGACATTAACACAGGAAAAATTTGTAACAAAACACCATTAATAGCCAGTTATTATCTGCAACAAGGCTTCTCAGTGCAGTGGTTTGATTGGCTGATGAGGCTGTCAGTTATTTATCTGTTGTAAGGTCAATTCAAGTTAGTAAGTAACTAGAGTAATGTAAAAATGCTTCTTTTATTGTGTGACCTCTTTATGATTTTCAGGTGCTGATGCAGATGATCAGAAGTGTCTGAGGATTGTGCTGATCGGCAGGACAGGAAGTGGAAAGAGTGCAACAGGAAACACTATTCTGGGTAGAGATGAGTTTGAGAGTGAGTTAAGCTTAGATTCAGTGACGACTGTGTGTCAGAAGGCAGTTGGTGAAGTTGATGGTCGATCAGTCGCTGTTGTTGATACTCCAGGACTCTTTGACACAACACTGGCAAATGATCACGTGGGGGAAGAAATAATGAAATGTGTTTCTCTCTCGTCACCTGGACCTCATGTGTTCATCATTGTGTTGAGTGTGGCAAGATTCACAAAAGAGGAGATGGACACAATTGATCTGATAAAGAAGATCTTTGGTCATAAAGCTGCTCGGTTCAGCATCGTTCTGTTCACTGGAGGAGACAAACTGAAGAAGCCCATAAAACAATTTGTCAGTGAAAGTAAAAATGCAGAACTAAAAAAGCTGATCACAGACTGAGGAAACAGATTCCTGGTTTTTAATAACACAGATAATCAAGACAGAACTCAAGTGATTCAACTGTTAAAGATGATAGAAGAGCTGAAAAACACCAATGAAGGTCGATACTTCACTAACAGCATGTTTGAGGAGGCAGAGATGTCCATTAAAAAGAGAATGGAGGATAATGAAGGAGAGAGAGAGAGAGAGATTCAGGAACAGAGGGAAGAATTACAAGCCAAATATGAGATGGTCATGAAAGACATGATGAAGAGACTCGAGGAAGAGAAACAAAGAGCAGAGGAGGAGAGAATGAAAATGGAGAATCAATTCAGAGAAAAAGAAGAAAATCTCATAAAAGACTTTGAAGAAAAAGAGAAAACAGAACAGAAGAAGTGAGAGATTGAAAACCAGAAACGATCAGACGAGGAAAAACAGCAAAGAGCTGAATATCATCAGAAAATACAAGAGATGAAGAGAGAGATTGGAGAGAAAAAGAAAAATGACTGAAAAGAAATTCAAGAGGAAATTAAACGACAGCAGAGAGAATGAGAGGATGAAAAGAAACGACAGATGAGAGAACGAGAGGAAGAAGAAAGAAAGAGGAACATGAGGAACAACAGAGAGAAAAACAAGAAGAACTGGAGAAAATCAGAAAGAGAAAAAAGGAAAAAGACAGAAACAAAAGAAGGAGAATGTGATGAAAAGAGACAGGAAATGAAAATACATCATGAAAGAGTGGAGCAAGAGAGAAAAGAGGAGTGGGAGAGAAGGAAGAAAGAAGATGATTGAAGAACGGGAAAATGAACGAGACAAAGATCAAGAGAAGATGAGAAAAGAAAGAGAATAAGAAGAGAAGATTCGCTCAAACTGATGCTGGACGAACCGCAGAAAGAACTTGAACTGGAACTTTCGTGTCATATATTTGAGTAATGATCATAAATGAGGTTTTATTCGAGAGCTCACCAACTCAAAATTCATCCTGTGGGAACCGTTTTGAATTGGACGTTGCGTTACCATGGAAACCTTTTCTAGTTTTGACAAAACACATCTGAAAGGTTTCATATTTGGTGAATGATATGTGATAGCAGTGATATTTAGACTGAAATGTATTCATTTGTTACAGGAGAATGTATTAAAAACATGCACTGGAATGTGGATGACACCTGGTGGACATCTGTTGTACAGCACCTAAACACAATCTCAGGAGATCTTCAACTTTTGTCATATTTGCAGTGTTGTGCCAGTTCACAGCTTTTCTGAACTAGTTCAAGTTCAGTTCATACATGCTCAAAGTGAACAGTTCACGTTCAAAGTTCACAATTTTAATTCTGAACTAGTTCAAAGTTCAGTTCATTTTACTTTTTTCGTGAGATATTCAAATAAATACTTTTTTTCACACTACGAGCTAGAAATTACTATACGTTGTTTGAAGCTGCTCATTGTAGACATTTGCTCATGACACTGCAATTGTGGGTTTCTTACCAGGTGATGAAACTTGCAGCAGTACAGACAAGACCAGTTCTATACTTAGTGCAATGAAATCTACCGGCATTTAATTAAAAAAAGTATATAATATGAAATATGTATATATTATTTAAGGAGAATCGGTGTCCGTCTCCGTGCCATCATTTCCACTAGCCATTTAGTTTTAAATTGCAGCGCTTTCTCTCACTCTCGTCTTTGGTCTGTCTCTCTCTCTCTCTCGCTCCTCTAGCCCTCCGCGCTCTCGTCGTTGCCTGCTACGCGGCATTGCTATGCCTACCCCGCTCTGCTGCAATTCATCACGGGTAACGTTGTGCGGAAGCCAGTATGCTATTCAACTATTTTCAGCCGGACACTACGTTGCCCGCAATGCATTGCGCACACAATGTCAAAACCATTTCTGTCTGGTGATACATGATTTAAGCGGCACCAGCGAGAATACAGGAGGGAGGAAAACAGATGTCACTTAGTTTTCAATGGAAAACAAATTCCAACGTTCATTTACAGTGATGTCTGCCGTGTACTCATGACACATAATGTGAACTAATTCACGTTCAAGTTCTTTATTAAAAAATGTGTTGCGTTCAGTTCAACGTTCACGAAAAAATGAGCGTGTTCAATGAACGCGTTCTTTTGAACTCGTTCACGCACAACACTGCATATTTGTTATATTTGGAACACAACTTGGTTAGACATGTGGTTTTGATTTTATAGTCATTGTTTTGGAGGTGTTGTGGTTCGAATCTCATCCTCTGATTCAAATCACAATGTCTGCATAGGATTTATGTCTTCCTTTCTCTATGTCTGGTCAATATTTTGAATTTAATTTAATTGTTTTATTGATAATATTTAATATTATATTTGCCAATTTGATGGTTCTGTTTAGGGCAAAATAACACAGGAGTTTGGTTTGGAGATCAAATTAATTTAGTAATTTTTCATCATAATAATACTTTAGATTTTGTTCTGGTTAGGGTTGGGGTTGGAGTCAGACGTCATTTACTCACCCTCTTGTTTCTTTCTTTTGCTGAACACAAAAGATGTTAACCAAGATGTTAGCAGCAGATCCTTTAAGTCCTGTAAGTTGTGAGGCGCGGCCTCCATGGATCGGACTTGTTTGTTCAGCACATCCCACAGATGCTCGATTGGACTGAGATCTGGGGAATTTGGAGGCCAAGTCAACACCTCAAACTCATTGATATGCCGCCCCATACTCCACAAACTGAGATGCTCTGTGTATTCTGAGCCCTTTCTATCAGAACCAGCATTAACTTCTGGAGCAGTTTGAGCTCCAGTAGCTCGTCTGTTTGATCGGACCACACGGGCCAGCCTTCGCTCCCCACGTGCATCAATGAGCCTCGGCCGCCCATGACCCTGTGGCCGGTTCACCACTGGTCCTTCCTTGAGCACTTTTGATAGAGACTGACCACTGCAGACCGGGAACACCCCACAAGAGCTGCAGTTTTGGAGATGCTCTGACCGTCACAATCTGGCCCTTGTCAAACTCGCTCAAATCCTCACGCTTGCCCATTTTTCCTGCTTCTAACACATCAACTCTGAGGACAACATGTTCACTTGCTGCCTAATATATCCCACCCACTAACAGAGATCATCAGTGTTACTCACTTCCCCTGTCATAATGTTATGCCTGATCGGTGTACAGTATTTTTCCCCTACTATGGAAGTCAATGGCTGCCATCAACTGTTTGATTACCAACATTCTTCAAAAGAACTTATTTTGTGTTCAACAGAAGAAAGAAACTCATACAGGTTTGGAAAACATGAGGGTGAGTAAATGAGGACAACATGTTCATTTGTGATGAAGATAATGTGCTATTTTATTAAATAAAGCAAATACATTTATCCATCAACAGCAATGAGTTATTCCCGTTTTCTTGACAGTATTGTTAAAAATATCCCATCAGCAGCCGGCAGGTGTGTAATCCTTGAGACACGCACATCTATTTTTCTGCATGTTATGGCATGGCCTCCCTCTCCTCTTCATGACGCTACTGGTTCCAGACCGACATTTTCAGTCTCACGTCCACTGAAACTTTTTCAGCTGTTCTCAGAGCAGCCTCCGCTCTGATTGGTTCTGTTCACTCGCTGCGGTGATTGCGATTTTATTGGGTCTCTTTGCTGAATTAATAACCTAAACCGTTTTTAGGGAGGGGAGAGAGACCCACATGAAAAAATACTATAGTATATTACAGTAAAATTACTCTAGTAAATACTACAGTGTTTTTGAACCATACTATAGTAAATATACTATAATAGTAAATTGTAGTATTTACTACACTTTGTGTCACGTACAGGAGATGAGGACCCAAAAGCAGAAGGTGATTTGACAAAGTTTTAATTCAGTTCAGGGCAGAATAACTCAGGTAGCCACAAGGCATTTAAATCCAACAGAAAGTTCATCAAGCGTAAGGGAACAGAACCGCCTGGTCAGGAACGGCAATGGGGAATCCCCGGAGGCAGAGAGATAGGCTGGGTCCGAAGAGAGCAAGGAATGCCAAGCCGTAAACCACTCACGTAGCTGGAGACTTTGAATAGAGCAGATACGAGGTGAAAATAAATCAGTCAGGAATGAACATGCACCGGACGGGACTAAGACGGGACAGTGATAGAAAAACAGGTACGTAACATCTAGGCAATAATCTGACGAAGGACCAGAGAAAGGAACGACCAGAAATAGAGAAACCAATCAGAGAAAGTGGGCAACAGATGAGAATGATAGAGATAATGAACAAGAATGTGAGTACGTAAGGAATGAGGTGATGAGAGACAGCTGACAACGATTGAGTAAATGAATGCAAATGTGTGTGCGTAACAGAATGTAATAATGAGTGTGACCAGAAGAGGGAGAAAAGAGAAAGGAGAAAAAGGAAAGAGCCAGGATCATGACAGTACCCTCTCCTCAAGAAGCGCCTCCTGGCGCAACAGAGGAGGACTGGCGGGAGCGGTAGAAGTCCTCGATCAGCGAGCGGTCCAGGACGTCCCGGGACGGAATCCAACTCCTCTCCTCCGGACCGTATCCCTCCCAATCGACCAGGAACTGATGACCACGACCCCGAGGGCGAACATCGAGAAGTCTACGAACCCTATAGGTGGGAGCGCCCTCAACACGAACCGGAGAAGAAAGAGAACGAGGCGGAATATGACTAACGGGCTTAATACATGACACGTGAAAGACAGGGTGAATGCGTCGGATATTGGCAGATAATTTGAGTCTGACTGAGACAGGACTGAGGATCTTAAGGACCCGAAATGGTCCAATAAATTTAGGTGCCAGTTTACGCGAAGCGGATTGAAGAGGTAGATTAAGGGTGGACAACCAAACCCTCTGCCCAACAGAATACCGAGGACTCTTAACTCGACGCCTATTAGCGGCCCGCCGTGTACGAGAACGAGACTTGCAAAGGGAGGATCTGACCGCTCTCCAAGTACGCTTAGCACGTCGAATAAAGACCTCGACGGACGGCATCCTAGCGTCAGTCTCTTGTGAGGAAAAAAGCGGAGGTTGGTAACCAAGACAACACTGAAAAGGCGATAGACCCGTCGCAGAGGACGGAGCGGAATTATGAGCGTACTCTGCCCAGGGAAGCTGTTCTGACCAGGAAGCCGGATTGCGAAAAGCTAGACTACGGAGGATGCGCCCGACTATCTGATTGGCTCGTTCGGCCTGGCCATTGGTCTGAGGATGAAAACCGGAGGAGAGACTAGCCGAAGCCCCAATAAGACGACAAAACTCCTTCCAAAACAAAGAAGAGAATTGGGGACCTCTATCGGACACGATGTCGGAGGGGAGACCATGTATCTTAAAAATCTTGTCGACGACTATCTGGGCGGTCTCTCTAGCGGACGGGAGCTTTGGCAAGGGGACAAAGCGAGCAGCCTTAGAAAAACGGTCCACGACAGTGAGTATCACTGTGTTCCCCTCAGAGGCAGGAAGACCCGTGATAAAATCCATGGCGATGTGCGACCACGGGCGAGAAGGTAACGGGAGAGGACGCAGCAATCCCGCCGGGGGCGCATTACCAGACTTAGTCTGAGCGCAGACAGTACACGAAGCGACGTAACGCCGTACGTCGCGCTCACGAGAGGGCCACCAGAACTTCTGGCGGATGGCAGCGACGGTGCCCCTAACACCAGGATGAGCGAATAATTTGGAAGAGTGACCCCATTGAAGAACTGCGAGACGAGTAGAGGGCGGAACGTACAGAAGACCTCTAGGGCAGAGACGAGGAGTAATGGCATGAGCCAAAGATCGCTTGACCAAACGCTCTATTCCCCAGACAGCTGCGCCCACCACCATACCCTGAGGAAGAATCTCCTCGTTAGTGGGTACAACCTCTGGAGAAGTGAACTGTCGCGAGAGAGCATCTGGCTTAAGGTTCTTAGAGCCAGGACGGTAGGAGATGGAAAAGTCAAAACGTGTAAAAAAAAGTGCCCACCGAGCCTGACGGGCATTGAGTCTCTTAGCAGAATGAATGTACTCTAAATTTCTATGATCAGTCCAGACAATGAACGGAACCGAAGCACCCTCAAGCCAGTGACGCCACTCTCCGAGAGCTAGACGGATTGCCAATAATTCGCGATTACCAACATCATAATTGCGTTCGGCGGGAGAGAGGCGATGTGAAAAGTAAGCGCAAGGGTGAACCTTCTCGTTAGAGGATGAGCGCTGGGAAAGGACGGCTCCCACACCCACCTCTGACGCATCAACCTCAACTATGAATTGTCTGGAGACGTCTGGAGTTCTTAAAATAGGCGCAGTCGTAAAAAGGGATTTGAGGCGATCGAAAGCAACCTGAGCCTCATCAGTCCAGGAGAAACGGACCTTGACGGATGTGAGCGCCGAGAGAGGAGCGGCGATCTGACTAAAATTACGGATAAACCGACGGTAAAAATTTGCAAAACCCAAAAAACGTTGAAGGGCGACACGCGAGTCGGGTACCGGCCAATCGGTGACAGCACGAACCTTGGAAGGGTCCATGCTAACCCCCTCCGAGGAAATCACAGAACCGAGAAAAGAAATAGATTGAGCGTGGAAAGTACACTTCTCTGCTTTAACAAACAATCGATTCTCAAGGAGACGTTGAAGAACTTGACGAACGTGCTGAGTATGTACTTGGAGAGAGGGAGAGAAAATCAAAATATCGTCGAGATAAACAAAAACAAAAATGTTCAGCATGTCTCTAAGAACGTCGTTAACTAACGCTTGGAACACGGCAGGGGCGTTGACCAACCCGAACGGAAGAACGCGATATTCGAAATGCCCTAAAGGAGTATTAAACGCCGTCTTCCATTCGTCCCCCTCCCTTATGCGTACAAGGTGGTAAGCATTGCGGAGATCTAGCTTAGAAAAAATCTTGGCCCCCTGCAGGATCTCGAAAGCAGATGACATCAGCGGCAAGGGATAGCGATTCTTGACCGTGATGTCATTCAACCCTCGATAATCAATGCAGGGGCGCAATGAACCATCCTTCTTCTTAACAAAGAAAAAACCCGCACCGGCAGGGGAGGAGGAAGGTGCAATGGTACCGGCGTTAAGCGAGTCCGATAAATATCTCTCAAGTGCTTCGCGCTCGGGAGCGGACAGAGAATAAAGTCTCCCACGAGGGGGAGTGGTACCCGGAAGAAGGTCGATACTACAGTCATAAGGTCGATGCGGAGGAAGAGAAGTGGCCCTGGAACGACTGAAAACCGCCCGAAGATCATGGTACTCCTCCGGAACCCCAGACAAATCACCCGGCTCCTCCTGGAAAACAGAAATAGAAGAGACAGGAGAAACAGCAGACGTCAAACAGTTAACATGACAAGACAAATTCCATGAAAGAATGGAGTCTCTGGACCAGTCAATCTGAGGGTTATGCACTACTAACCAGGGATGTCCTAAAACAACAGGGTAATAAGGGGAATGAAAAACAAGAAAAGAAATTGTCTCTTGATGATTGCCAGATATGGTGAGACTCACCGGAACTGTGGCAAAGCGCACTCTAGAGAGGATACTACCATCGAGAGCGTGTACAGGGGTGGAGTCTTTAAGTTCAATGAGGGGAACCCCCTGTTCACGAGCCCAAGTCTCATCAACAAAACTTCCCTTGGCTCCTGAATCGATCAAAGCCGGGCAGGAAACGGAACCTCCCGACCAGCGGATGAGAGCGGAGAAAGTAGTGCGTGTGCGTGGCGGAGGGTCTAAAGTTGAAGCGCTCACCAGTAACCCTCTCTCTACGGGTGAGCTCTGGCTTTTACCGGACAGGTGGCGACTCGATGAGATGCAGACCCACAGTACATACATAGGCGCCCCAAGATGCGGCGCTGGCGCTCAGCAGCGGAGATACGCAGACCACCCAGGTGCATTGGCTCGGAGTAATCAGCCGAAGGAGATGGTGGAGAAGAGAGCACCGGAGAGGAAAGAAGCGATCCATCCAGAGTGCGACTGCGGCGACGAATCTCAAAACGCTTCTCAATGCGAATGGCTGAGTCAATAAGAAGATCCAGTAGAGTCGGTGGCTCACGAGCAAGGATCTCGTCCCTAATCTCGCCATTAAGCCCCTCGAGAAAACGAGCTACCAGGGCTGACTCGTTCCAGTCACAGGAGGCGGATAAGGTACGGAACTCAATTGAGAAATCGGCTGCTGAACCTCTCCCCTGGCGAAGCGTAGACAGGAGCCGGGAAGCCTCTGCTCCGAACGCGGAGCGGTCAAAAACCCGCAGCATCTCTTCCTTGAAGCTGATATAACGACTGAGACAGTCGGCCTCAGAATTCCATACCGCTGTTCCCCACTCCCGGGCGCGGCCAGTCAGCAGTGAGATGACAAAGGCGATGCGAGAGCCCTCGGACGCGTACGTGGAAGGCTGCAGAGAAAAGACCACCTCACATTGGGTCAAAAATGATCGGCATTCCCTTGGCTCACCAGAATAACACGGCGGGTTGTTGACTCTGGGCTCTGGAACACCCTGACCACTGGAAGAAGAAAACTCAACCCGGAGGTGATGAAGCTGTTGCGCAATCTCGGTCATGCGAGCTGCAAGGGAATCCATGGCCTCACGAGCAGCAGCCAGCTCCTCCTCATGACGGCCCAGAAAAGCTCCCTGAAGTTCGAGCGCTGCTTGAAGATGACTCTCCTTCGCTGGGTCCATTCCTCTTGGTCAGATTATTCTGTCACGTACAGGAGATGAGGACCCAAAAGCAGAAGGTGATTTGACAAAGTTTTAATTCAGTTCAGGGCAGAATAACTCAGGTAGTCACAAGGCATTTAAATCCAACAGAAAGTTCATCAAGCGTAAGGGAACAGAACCGCCTGGTCAGGAACGGCAATGGGGAATCCCCGGAGGCAGAGAGATAGGCTGGGTCCGAAGAGAGCAAGGAATGCCAAGCCGTAAACCACTCACGTAGCTGGAGACTTTGAATAGAGCAGATACGAGGTGAAAATAAATCAGTCAGGAATGAACATGCACCGGACGGGACTAAGACGGGACAGTGATAGAAAAACAGGTACGTAACATCTAGGCAATAATCTGACGAAGGACCAGAGAAAGGAACGACCAGAAATAGAGAAACCAATCAGAGAAAGTGGGCAACAGATGAGAACGATAGAGATAATGAACAAGAATGTGAGTACGTAAGGAATGAGGTGATGAGAGACAGCTGACAACGATTGAGTAAATGAATGCAAATGTGTGTGCGTAACAGAATGTAATAATGAGTGTGACCAGAAGAGGGAGAAAAGAGAAAGGAGAAAAAGGAAAGAGCCAGGATCATGACACTTTGTTAATTTACTGTAGTATATTTACTATAGTACGGTTCAAAAACACTATAGTATTTACTAGAGTAATTTTACTGTAATATACTATAGTATTTTTTCATGTGGGGAGGAAATGTGGAAAACTTCTTTAACTAAATTGCATGTTTTTGTGGTTTTCATTTAACTCTCAGGCATACAAATGTATATATAATGATTCATAAGAGTAGGGGAATATATAGCATATCTACTGGATTTAGTGGCCCTCTGGGGACCCCTATAGTTATCACCACCTTTCAGCCCACTAGTGACGGCCCTGCACACTTAATAAATAAACTCCAGTTCTTACTAGAACCAGGAAGTGTGACCATATTAGCCCAGTTCTGTCAACACTGCACTGGCTACCTATTAAACATCGCATACATTTTAAAATCTTGCTTATTACTTACAAAGCACTAAATGGTTTAGCTCCAGTACTTGAGCGAGCTCTTAACACATTATACTCCATCACGTCTACTGCGCTCTCTAAACTCTGGCCAGTTGATCATACCGAGAATATCCAAATCAACTGCAGGCGGTCGATCCTTTTCCTATTGAGCTCCTAAACTCTGGAACAGTCTTCCTAACATTGTTGGGGAAGCAGACACACTCTGTCAGTTTAAATCTCTTTACTATGGCACACACATTACACATTATCACACTATCACCTGCAGCCAGAGACGACACAACAGCCCTTCACGAAGACCTTGATGAGACTAAAGCTCAGTATTAAACTCTGGAACTGAACATGTGCTCCACTCCGGCCCTGATCTCAACACTCATTGAGCTGAATAATGACACGATTATCTTTACATCTGATGAAGTTTGCATTATTAATTCTGTTAGTTTCCTGTTCATTACTGTGAAACTGCTTTGACACGATGTCTGTTGAATAAAGTGCTAAAAAATAAAGTTTGGCTGGACTCGGTTACATAAAGAAGAGACAGTATTCTGCACTATTTCTGTATAATTACATAATCAAGTTTGTGATTCAACTCGTTCAGATTTAAATTGAACTTTTATGAGTTTTTATGTAACAATTAACTATATACACAGAATATTTATTCATAATTGGCATTTTGATAGCGGGGTTCCTATTTCTCGGCCTTGGGATTGCCCTGACCTATCGGAAGATTGGTAAGACAGCTGCCAGTAAATTCACCCAGCCGCCGTCTGTGGAAATCAAAGAGTGCTTCGGGGATGTGTGTGACCGGCTGAAGGTATTAGATCAAAGAGTGACACAGATTGAGGAACTGTATCGTAACATCTCAGCCCGGACTGTGGAGACGCAGGGAAGAGTGGGCTCCATCAGGGGGTCAGGCTAGTGAACTGCTACGCAGTATGTCTGGTCTGATCATGAAATTGGATGAAATGTTGAAGTCAATTCACGAACCGGACGCTCGCCACTGACGCTGAGGATCAGAACGGATTGATTGATTATGGTCTGGAAAATTACTGAAGATCAGCTAAATGGATTAAGATATTGACCCCCTCCTTCCCTCACCTCATCGGCTACCCTGTATCTCTCTCGGTTGGGAGGTCAGCTTGACAGCTGGGTCCTGCTATCTTGCTAGCGTTCCCTGTGCACTGCCATATCTCCCTTCAAGGACAAGCCACTGAACTGAACTCGAAAACATCTTAAGTTATGGCTAACATTCACATTCACACAACACAAGCTCACACAACACAGGACTCTTCAGACTCCTACTCGCATCATACATACCTCACCCCTATCCCTGCCCCCATCCAACCCTTCCTTTCCTCCTTCCTATCTCCCTTACTCAGACCCAACAAAAAATCCCATCACGTGACCACGTGTACTGTGTTATGTATGTTATGTTTTTTTGCATGTATTCTTTGCAATCTGCATTTCTTTTTTTCTGGAGAGCATGTGGCGGCGCTTTAAATAGCTGCGGGTCGGAGGCTTCCTCCAAACTCATTTCGTTGCATTATACTTGTGCATGTGTAATGACAATAAACTTGAATCTAATCTATAATACACTATGTATTTCTAGTTTATATTATGTATTTTTAAAAATGATATAAACTACCATTATAATTTTTTTGAAAGAAGATTCACCAAAGCTACATATTTGATCCAAATACAGTAAAACGCTAATTTTGTGAAATATTCTATAATATTCTATCTTTTATGTTAAAAGAAGCCCTTCAATAATATTCTCTAAACATCTGTGTGGTGTTATTATATTAACACAGAGCTGAATATCACATGTTCATGTTCCTCAAATTCATTTGAAGCTTCCTGTGCAGGGAAAAGTGTGACATCACTGACTCCGCCCACACAGGTTTCTTCCTGTTTTCATGAAGGGAATGACAAACCTCGACATTGCAGGTATCACAACTCCTTTAAAAGCACTCTTTGTGGATCATAGTGTAATATGTTAATATGATATACAGCTCAAAGTATGGTTTTAGTGTGATTATGAGTGTAGTTGTAACTCTATGAGCTGCAGAAGTGGCTGCTTTCACTTTCATGTGTCACGACGATCAAAAACACAACATTTAATTATACATCTGTAAGATTCTGTATATTATAAGTGTGAAATTGCAATCAATTGTTATGTGTAAAAAAGATATAAAGTGTAAAGAAGATTTTATAATTGCTGCATATATTTTTTATAACAAATTTCTTTTTCATGCTGCTTAAAGGATTAGTTCACCCCAAAATGAAAATTTTTCTGATAATTTACTCACCCCCATCTCATCCAAGATGTTGAAAGTCGAAAAGAAAATTAAATCTAAGATCACGCATTTCTCTTGTTTTTTGATTAAATCAAAAATGTCAAGTTATAATACATCTTTTTGTAAATTGAATGTGTAATGGGAAAAATACAACTTTCAAAATAACAGGTTTTCATAAATGTAAACAAATTTATTGTACAATGAGGGCCATTTAACATGAGCACAAATTGCCAAAATATATTTGGAGATGAAACTGCTGAATAAATGAAAGGCATTAGCCTTAGAAATACTCCAAAAAAGAAAAGAAAAGAAAAAGATTGCTTCCTTCCTCATCAAAAACCACTGAGAACAGCAGCATTTCATTATCAACAATAAAGGGAACACATCCCAACAGTGTTATAATGTTCTGAACTGAGCCTACCTTTAAACTGCCAAATCAAAGTCCATTAGCTTTTGTAGCAGTGTGCATACATGAGGGTTCATTCCATGCATTTTCTCGCTTTCCAGCAGCAACTTTTGATCCAGTTTCCGGGTTAATGCCCACAATTCCTCTGTGAAAAACACACACACAACATTCAATTATCAAAAAAACAGCATATACTCAAACAATAAAATACAAAATTTGTCAGACAAAACTAAATGAAATTTTAAATCACATTTCATTTGATTTAGGGTCATATTTAACTATCAGGAATTTAAATATGAAAATTTTACTTCCATTGTCATTACTCTACAGATTATGTGCAGAACTTAGCATTGCGTATTGTCTACAGACGGAGCTCTATCCTGGGTTTCCTTGTGTTTAACATTTAAAAAAGCACATTTCTGTGCTTCTATGTGGCTATAGAAAATGTAAATCATTGCACAGTGCTATCCATTACATCTAGTGCAGTGGTTCTCAACCCTGTCCTAGGGACCCCCACCACTGCACATTTTGCATGTTTCCGTCATCAGACACACCTGATCCAACTCATCAGCTCATTAGTGGAGACTGCAAGACCTGAAGTGGCTGTGTCTGATGAGGGAGACATACAAAATGTGCAGTGGTGGGGGGGTCCCTAGGACAGGGTTGAGAACCACTGAGCTAGTGCATTGTCTAAAGCAGGGGTGTCCAATCCTGCTCTTGGAGGGCCACTGTCCTGCAGAGTTTAGCTTCAACCCCAATTAAACACACCTGAATCAGCTAATCAAGGTCTTATTAGGCATACTAAAAAACTTCCAGGCAAGTTGGAGCTAAACTCTGCAGGACAGCGTCCCTCCAGGACCAACTTTGGACACCCCAGGTCTAAAAGGAGCCCGCCGTGATAATGGAGCAGTTAAGTGCACACACTAATTGCGTGGGCCACATATTAAAGGGATAGTTCACCCAAAAATGAACATTTGATCTTTTTCTTCTTACCCCCATGGCATCCAATATATAGGTGTGTTTGTTTCTTCAGTAGAACACAAATGAAGATTTTTAACTCCAACCGTTGCTTTGTGTCAGTCGTATAATTGATGTCACTGGGAACAGTTTATAGTATGAGAGCTATGAGAATAAAAAACACAGACATACGAATCCATATTAAACCCTGCGGCTCGTAACAATACATTGATGTCTTAAGACACGAAATGATCGGTATGTATATACATAGATATATACATAGATTGGTCGGTCGCGGTTCGGTCGAATGAGGCATCTATATATATATATATATATATACATATATATATACCACCAGTATTTTGACCTTACTCGCTGGAAGGCGAAAATGAGATTTGTCTGATAAGAGGTCAAACGATAGCATAAATACTGCTCGGTTTCTCGCATAAACCGATCGTTTCGTTTCTTAAGACATCAATGTATCATCACGAGCCGCAGGGTTTAATATGGATTCGTATGTCCATGTGTTTTTTACTCTCATAGCTCTCATACTACAGGCAGTGCAGAATTATTAGGCAAGTTGTATTTTTGAGGATTAATTTTACAACATTAATAATTAAACAACAACCATGTTGTCAATGAACACAAAAAACTCATTAATATCAAAGCTGAATATTTTTGGAAGTAGTTTTTAGTTTTAGCTATTTTAGGGGGATATCTGTGTGTGCAGGTGACTATTACTGTGCATAATTATTAGGCAACTTAACAAAAAACTAATTTATACCCATTTCAATTATTTATTTTTACCAGTGAAACCAATATAACATCTCAACATTCACAAATATACATTTCTGACATTCAAAAACCAAACAAAAACAAATCAGTGACCAATATAGCCACCTTTCTTTGCAAGGACACTCAAAAGCCTGCCATCCATGGATTCTGTCAGTGTTTTGATCTGTTCACCATCAACATTGCGTGCAGCAGCAACCACAGCCTCCCAGACACTGTTCAGAGAGGTGTACTGTTTTCTCTCCTTGTAAATCGCACATTTGATGATGGACCACAGGTTCTCAATGGGGTTCAGATCAGGTGAACAAGGAGGCCATATCATTAGATTTTCTTCTTTTATACCCTTTCTTGCCAGCCACGCTGTGGAGTACTTGGACGCGTGTGATGGAGCATTGTCCTGCATGAAAATCATGTTTTTCTTGAAGGATGCAGACTTCTTCCTGTACCACTGCTTGAAGAAGGTGTCTTCCAGAAACTGGCAGTAGGACTGGGAGTTGAGCTTGACTCCATCCTCAACCCGAAAAGGCCCCACAAGCTCATCTTTGATGATACCAGCCCAAACCAGTACTCCACCTCCACCTTGCTGGCGTCTGAGTCGGACTGGAGCTCTCTGCCCTTTACCAATCCAGCCACGGGCCCATCCATCTGGCCCATCAAGACTCACTCTCATTTCATCAGTCCATAAAACCTTAGAAAAATCAGTCTTGAGATATTTCTTGGCCCAGTCTTGACGTTTCAGCTTGTGTGTCTTGTTCAGTGGTGGTCGACTTTCTGCCTTTCTTACCTTGGCCATGTCTCTGAGTATTGCACACCTTGTGCTTTTGGGCACTCCAGTGATGTTGCAGCTCTGAAATATGGCCAAACTGGTGGCAAGTGGCATCTTGGCAGCTGCACGCTTGACTTTTCTCAGTTCACTGGCAGTTATTTTGCGCCTTGGTTTTTCCACACGCTTCTTGCGACCCTGTTGACTATTTTGAATGAAACGCTTGATTGTTCGATGATCACGCTTCAGAAGCTTGGCTATTTTAAGACTGCTGCATCCCTCTGCAATATATCTCACTATTTTTGACTTTTCTGAGCCTGTCAAGTCCTTCTTTTGACCCATTTTGCCAAAGGAAAGGAAGTTACCTAATAATTATGCACACCTGATATAGGGTGTTGATGTCATTAGACCACACCCCTTCTCATTACAGAGATGCACATCACCTAATATGCTTAATTGGTAGTAGGCTTTCCAGCCTATACAGCTTGGAGTAAGACAACATGCATAACGAGGATGATGTGGTCAAAATACTCATTTGCCTAATAATTCTGCACTCCCTGTATAAACAGACCCCAGTATTATCAATTATACGACTGACACAAAGCAACGGTTGGTGTTAAAAATCTTCATTTGTGTTCTACTGAAGAAACAAACACACCTACATGTTGGATGCCCTGGGGGTAAGAAGAAAAACATAACATTTTCGTTTTTGGGTGAACTACCCCTTTAATGTTTAATATTTTTTAAAATGTAAACGAAAAGAGGCAGGGTTGTGTTTTATATTTAGTTTTGCTATAATAAATATATGCAGTGAAGATAATCAATGTACGTGTTCGCTGAACCACATTTGTGTGGCTATTAACATGTTTAAGAATTTTTTTTTTTTTATGAAAACAAAAAGAGGCAGAGTGGTGTTTAACATATTTAGTTTTTATTGTTTAACATATTTAGTTTTTATTGTAGCCTCAAATATACAAACAGAAGCCAGAGAGAGCTCAGTGACGCTATCAAGAACGCTGCAGTTACGTTTGCAGAATTACCAGACTTGCGTCCTCCGGGAGTTTGTCCTCCTGAGTTGAACTTGTCAAGTCTGAACTAAAATATTTTATTCACTGCTTAGTGCAAAAAAGTGCACAGTGCATGTGGATTAAAAACTAGACGAGCACAAGCAGACATTTCAGCAAGTTGCAAACCCTGGCCGTTTCTCAAAACCAAGGACGCAAGTCCGAAGTTTGCGTACTAGTTTAGTAGTCCACATGCGTCTTGCACTTTTTTGCATTAAGCAGTGAATAAAATATTTTTGCAACTTAGTCTGTACTTTATACAGTGTGTGGTTAGCAATTGTTTCTTGTTTGTTTGAAAACGTTTCATTAAAAAAAATCTATTCCAGATAAACCATCCTAACCTGAAAACTGAAAAAAGTCAAAGAAATTTGAACATCTCAGAGTTTATGCTCTGACATACCTCTGAATAAATTCCAGCGTGCAGGCAGCTTCCCCCTGATAGGCAAGGTTCAAGTTATAATAGGTTGCGAAGAATGCTGCCAAGACCCTCAACAAACGCCTCTGAACATGGGCCCAGGACAACTTCCCTCTCGACTGACATCATCCACCTGCTTGGGGTCAGGGATTCACCTATAAAAAAATAAAAATAAAATAAGGGCATTTATTAATAAGTGTTAAGAGAATGGTTCAAAGACAATAACAAAAAAACAGCGCACTTGGAGAGCTAAATATGGAAGGAATATAGGAGTGAGACTAGAACTGTAAAATAGAAAACAGGAACAGAGGTGGCAAAAAAATGTTTTAAAATGGATCATAAAAGTGAGGAAAAAACATTACAGGACAAAAGCAAAGAATAGTGTGTGTATAATGGAGACACTGAGACATAAAGTAAAGCAAATGACCTTGGATGATCAGTGCAGGTGAATCTGGTAATCCATCTTTTTCGATGTCGGCTGCCGTTGCTGCTACCTAACCCCCCCCTAACCCAAGGGTTAAATTTCTTAGAAAGAGAGATTAATCCACAGCTTCAGGAAAATTGTGCTCTACAGTCTGTGAATTCTCACTCTCAGACACAACATCAGAAACTGTAGTTCCCTTTCGTTCAGTCACTCCGAGTAACGTCAGTGACTGACGAAATTTCGCTTAGAAGCCAATCGCCTTTGAGATCTAACAAAACGAGCCAATGGCATGAAAATGCCATGGGTCTGCGGAATTTGAATAATGTAAGCCCGCCCCCCCGCGTGGGTATAAAAGGCGTCGCATAGCAATCTCGCTTTATGTTTCTGCTTCAGAGCCGATATTACAGCCTGAGCGTGTTTACCTCTTTCAAGACGAGCAGCTTCCCAGAGTGTTGGTGTGACGGCGCGTTCCAGCGAGACTCATATTCCTGTCTGATCTGTGCAGTGATTAGCACAGCGTGTGTTTCTCCCTGGGAGCTTCAGCATCTCTGCGCAGCAAAACTCCTCACAAAAAGACGTCTTTTTAAAGATGGCTCACCCTTGCAACGTTTCTGGGTGTGGTCGTATGGTTTCTCCACTTGACGGGCACGGACGCTGTTTAGTATGCTTGGGCATCGTGCATGCTGAGCGTGCGTTCGTGGATGTCTCATGTTCTCACTGCGGGAACATGACCATCGCAGTGCTGCGGTCGAGACTCAATGATCTCCGTGCTGGAGGGAGAGTCCAATCTGTTCCCACCACGAGTGGGACCACTTTGGCTGGTGGTCAGGGTGACTTGAGGGTTATGGTGTGGAACAACCCGACAAATATTCCTCGGGCCGCACTCCCCTCATGCACGCTGCAACCCGTGGTGTTGCCGGATGTTGACGCTGGTGTTTCCCGTCCTGGGCCCAGCGTGTCATTCGGAGCGCCGGCGGATGAAGTCATGTCGATCGCCGCATCACAGGGTGGGCTGGACTCCTCCGGAAATGACAATTCGGTTATGCTGCCTCCCTCGGGAGTGCCAGCATTGCCCGAGTCAGATCCGAAGCTGACCTCGCTCTCCGAGCGACGAAGGTGACTGCATGCTCTCTTGGTCAGGTGATGTCCACTTCGGTGGTTCAGGAGCGCCATCTATGGCTCATCCTGCCATTCCCCCATTTCCCAGGCTGGGCTATTCGGCGGGGCGGTTGGAGACTTCGCCCAACAGTTTTCAACCGCTCAGAAGCAGACTGAGGCTATCAAACACATCCTGCCCCGGCGGTCCTCTGCTGCCTCCACCCAATCGCTGGCTCAGGTGCCTCAGCCTGCTCCCCGCCGAGGCTGCCCTCCAGCGACTCCCGCCCGGCCCCAGCAGCAGCCTGCAACCGGGCTGAAGCGCAGAGGACATCACAGGAAAGCGGCCTCATCTGCCCCAGCACTGCAGCCCGCTAAACGGCGGTCAAAGCGGCGGTCCTGAGACAGGCGGCTCAGAGGTGATATCGGTTCTTCCTCAGGAGATGGACCACTCCTTCCCCCGGTGGAGGGCCGGGGGGGAATCTTTTGTTTCCATTCAAATGCGCCGCTGGCCTCACGGTCGGTGGCATCCTTTCTATGGTTAACCGATTACACCTCTGAGCCCCAAGAGGGCGCGGCTGGCAGTGCGTGACGCCCACAAGCCTCGCCACTCTCGGCCCCCTCTATCGCCAGCCCCCAGGCAGACGAGACCACGGTGGGGCGCTCGGTGGGTGTTTCAGCTCTGGGAGCCTGTATAAAGCTTCCAGGCTGTTCAGTCGGCTCGTCACAGGTTCGGCTATGCAGGTTTTTTCCGCTCGATCTCCTCCCCGGTTCACGGGAAGTCCGTTATGTTGTGTCAGGTGGCAAAGCCCTTGTCATGCATACGGAGGTCGACACCCTACTGGCAGATATATCAATACGCAGTTTTCCCATTCGGGTGGCCCTGTCATCTCGCGGCTTCACCAAGGTCGTCGAGATGGCCCTTGTGACCAGGCACACGGGGTTCGCACCCTGAGCTCTCGATGACTGGCTAACTAGTCACTCTCTGGACCAGGCTTTGTGAACACAGGGACCTCATGCTTCGGCACCTCACCCGTTGGGCCTTCAGGTCACCTGAGAAAAGAGATACTCTTCCCAGAGGAGCATCTCTTTTCTCGACTCGGTCACCATGCATGTGCATGTGCGAGCACGTGCAGTCAATGCTGGCTTGTTCATTCATTTGGGGCAAGAGTGCGGTTCTCTGAAAAAAAAATGTCAGTGTACTTCAGTGTTATTGACTTGTGAAAAAGCAAAACTTTTATTAAAAACTTTTGCAACAGTTGGCCTTTTCTTTTTTAATAAATAAAAATATAGCCTTACAATTGTATACATGTAGCATTTACTGCTTAATCATGTTCCCAGAAGAAAAGCATTAAAAGCTATAGGCTATAGATATTGGGTACTGTAAATTTACAGCAATGGATGCTCCCATGTAGCAAAATACAGTAAAACTGTAAATTTCAAATTACAGTAGTATTATTGTAAATATTAACTGTAAAATAATATTAAATCAAATGTTGAACTCATTAGTAGTGAAGTAAATGTCAGTATCAGTGTAATCTCTCTCACAGGATGATGAGGATTCAGACGTCAGGAGTCAGGGAAGATGATGGACTGAAGACTGAAGGAAGAACACAATATCATCATGTCCAGCAGAGAAAGCAGAGGTCAGAGTTCATCAGTCATATCAGTCGTCTACTCTAAACAATGGCTTTAAAAGAAAATCACAGTAACTGAAAAATCACAAGTGTTTGTTAAACATCTGAAGTTCATTTAGAACAGGTCATATTTATCTTTGTCTATTGTGAGATGAACAATGGGCATGATTTGATCTATTTAGGGTATTTAATCATTCAGTGTCAGTCTTGTTTCTGTTGGTCATGATTCAGTTCATGAGTGTTTGTGAAATATCATCAGCCTCTTTGTTTCTACAAGTTATAAGTTATGATAAATATAACCGGTTTCACAGACTTAAGGTAGTCTCAGACTAAAATGCATGTTTGAGTTGTTTTAACTGAAAGACACTTGCTCTGACATGCAGTATCTTACAATATATCAGTGCCATTGTTTTGATCAGTAATGTTTTTCTAGAGCATATTTATAAAAGCTACGTAAATGTCCTAATTGAACTAATCCTGGCTTAATTGTAATCTGTGGAACCCAGGCCATAATGTCCTTTCTTCTGATTTAGAATAAATCTGCTAAAACATGTTACCTAATATTGTTAGACTACTATGTATTTAAATTATGTGCTTCATTCTTGATGAAACGCAGAATATGTTTTGTGCAAATAGAAACACATTATACCAATGTTGCTCTTCTAGATTTATTATTTAAAGATTTAGGTTTTGTTTAAGCCTCACATTTATTGCAATTAAAAAAAAAAAGAAAAAAAAAAAGTAAGACAACTGGCAGAAGCTCATCCTAATAAAGATTATTAATTTATACATTGTCATTATTCCATACAGTATTACCTAGTTTGAGTCTAATAATGCCTGTCCCTGTACTTTACTCTGTTTACTGCTATAACATCACAAACTCCTTTAGAGGATCATTCAATCTGACCTTTTTAAAAATCTGTTCTTGTGATTTGTAGTTGTGTTATTAGTTGTTGTGTCATATCAAATGTAAGTGTTTTTGTTTCTGCAGCTGTGGTTCGCGGTTCTGCTCGCAGGAGAAGATGGAGCAAAAACAGACCACCCGACCGTAAGTCTTCATGTAGATGAATATTGATGAACATGATGAACAACACGCAATTATTGTGTGCAGGTTTGGTCTGACTAAAAAACAAATGTGAAATTCAAACTTAAAGTTTACTGATGTATGTGTTTCAGTGAGTGATCTGAGGATTGTTCTGCTGGGCAAGAGCGTGTCAGAAAACAGCCGAGTGGGAAACTTCCTGTTGGGACGAGCAGCGTTTGACAGTGAAGCTCCTCCAGATGTTGTAGAGAGAGTCGGAGGAAGATTGAAGGACAGACACGTGATGGTCATCAACAGTCCTCAGCTGCTCCAGACACACATCTCTGATCATCAGATCACGCAGACAGTGAGAGAGTGTGTGTACCTGTGTGATCCAGGACCTCATGCGTTCATACTCGTACTGCAGTGTGAAGACTTCACTGAGGAGGACATGAGAAGAGCCAAACAAGTGCTGGATGAATTCAGTGAAGAGGCGATTAAACGCACTATAGTGCTCACGACTGATGAAGAGACACATGAAGCTCAAGGGGCGCCTGTGAAACTGAATGAATTCATTCAACAGTTAACTGCAGAGTGTGGAGGAGGACATCTTCAGCTTGATAATGAAAAAGAGAGACTGATCTCTGGAGTATCCCAACGATTAGAGAAGATACTCACAGAAAACAGTGGAGAATTCCTCACATGTGATTTATATGCAGAAGGATCATCAGGGGATGAAGAGCAGAGCAGATCTGATGCTTCACTCAGAACAGAGGATGCAGAATCTGATGGTGAGGACACTCATTTAAGAAAGGAATACGTTTTCTTTGCAGTTAAAGGGGCACTTCAGTGCTGGGAAGATGAATGTGTAATTAAACTGTATTTAAAATTTATGTAGTAGAATTGTGAAATTATTTTAGAATTTTGTGCCTTCTAGACAGAAAAGACAGAAAATGTATTTTTGTCTCATGTGGATGAAAGACAACAACTCCCAGAATGCACTTGCTTCGCTGCCCTACGAGGCCACTCCCAAAGCCACGGCTATTGGTTATCACTTGCCCACCATGACACCGCCCCACTGTCGTTTTGATATTCATAATAATACAATCATTTCGTTCAGTTAGAGAACAGACAATAAAATTAAAAACTGAACGTGTCTTTTCAATAAAGTGTGAGTGAGCCGAAGGAAAGTCACATCACAGACGCAGCAGGAGTCAGATTTCATTCATTAGAGAAGAGCTGAGCAGAGCTGAGGTAAGCGCGACTGTCATTCTCAGTGCGTGTCCAGTCTTGCGCGTTTTCAGTTCATGCCTATGGAAGCTAAACTTTCATAGGAATTCAATGAAAAGTTGAAACACTCTCTTTGCTCCGTACCGCTCCGTTATAAATGCCTGATCTGAGCGTCCGTGCGCATTTACATTCTGTGAGGGAGATCTCTCTCCTATGTGCAGGTTGATAACAAGCGGAACATCTCCATCTAGTGGCTGTAGTCTTTGCCTCTGGCCAAAAAATCCTCCGATGACACAAAATGACAATATTTGCATCATCAGAGGATTTTTTCCAGAAATAAAATGCATAATTCTCTTGTCTCAGGGGGATATGAGGGGGGAAAGTACCATAATTTGAATATACTACCTGGTTTCTACTGATACAAAGCTTAATGCTAATCGCTGAAGTTACCCTTTAACTAGTATTGAAGTTTTTCCTACTTTTGAAAAAAACTAAACATTAATGAATTACACATATTGTGATACCAGGTTGTTAAAAATCAGGTGCAGATCAAATTTGCAGATTCAGCCTAAGGTGCAGATTCAGTATTGCGTGTATTACGTTTATTTGACTCCCCACTCAAGAGTGTTAAAGTAACTCTGAAGAAGTGTTAAAGTTAATGAGATAATTAAGAGATTAATTAAGTGATGAGTGAGCATTAGTGATGAACACCTGATGATAACAAGCATGAAGGAAAGAGTCACCGTTTGTGTCACTATTATGATGATCAGTGTTAAACACTGTGTTAACTTTAACATTGTTACTGAAGTCAAATAAACTCTGGGGCGTGTTAATTTAACACTGGAGTTTTTGCTGTGTACTGTCTAAATCTAGACTAATCATCTGCCTTTCCACCCAAATGATCATGTGAAGAGTCAGTCAGTATGTTTACATAGACAACAATACTCCAATATTAATCTGATTAAGACCATACTCTGATTAAGACACTACCATGTAAACAGCGATTTCTAATTACCTTAATCCGGTTAAAGCCATACTCGAATTAAACAAAAATCGAATTAAGACGTGGAGTATGCCTATTTTAGTCGCATTATCGGAGAGCATTACAGACATGTACACACCTTAATCTAACTATTAACGTTGTGGAGGAGTTTTCGCCGCATTTTGTGACAGGACACACACACACACACACACACCAGGCAAGTGCAGCAGAGGGGTGGGGGGCTCGAGCCCCTGCCCTTTTTAAAAAGTAATCAAAAGTGCCCCTCTCAACAATCATCAATAATATTGTGGCCAATAAAACAGAATTTGAATTATAATTAATATAACAACGCGTACAAAACAGTAACGCTCAAATGTCGGGAAATTTCCGTTTATCCTTTACGTATCTGTTAGTTTGAAATGTCGTTGCCATGACGTGTTGCTATAATTGTGCATGTCTTGCTTGACTGTTCATTCTAACACCGCCTCTTCTATATGTTTTTCTTTTTGTTGTAATTATTCTGCTCATTGTAAAAGTAAAATACAATAAATTTGTATCTGTAATCCCATATTCATAATTGTGACGGAACTGCCTGCTTACAACAGCGGCCGGGAACCTCTCTCGCGAGCCATATGGGTCATTCAGTGAACTCCTGTGGCTCGACGGCAGGAAAAAATTATCCAAACAGTCACGACTTTGAAACCTTTTTCATCATTAATCAAAACTATTATTCGAAATGTAGATTGTCAAGAAGGAGGCAAGAGGGGCAGTGTCTCTTCAAAAAAACTGAAAGAGACAATATATAATATTACAAAAATAAAACAATGTAAATAAAATATTTATATATAAAGAAAAATTACATTAAAAAGTATAAAAATCACTCGTTTTTATAAAGTAACACTGTCCAACGGCGACACCCGCAGGTAAAGTTACAGAGGTTGCCTGAGCCCATTGAATATTAACAGACGCGTAATGACGTGCCAATAATCGAGCTATGTTTTATAACATTTAAAACGGGACCATGAAAGGAATATTTATATAGCGCTTTTCACAATGCAGATTGTATCAAAGCAGCTTCACAGTGTTAAACAGGAAAATAATGCAACAGAATTTGACTCGGCTGTACAGCCGCTCCGGAGAAAACGGTGATGTCATCAGTTCATTTCAATTATCATACAGTGAAAATGTGGGCAGATCAGTAATTTAGTTTATATAAGTAATTTAGTTAAGTAATTAAATTTATTTGGATATTTAGTGAAATTTTAGTGTCCCCAACTGAGCAAGCCAAGCCAGAGGCAACAGTGGCAAGGAAACCCAAACCCCATCAGGTGACCTAATGGAGAAAAATAAACCTTGGGAGAAACCAGGCTCAGTCGGGATGCCAGTTCTCCTCTGGCCAATTAACAAACAGCGTATGATTATTATTCTGGCAACTTTACAGGTCAGAGGTCATATTAGATCGGAATATTCAAAGGATTGGAGTCAACACGCTGGAGACGGGTTTATTGAGGATAACATATCGATTAAACAATTATTAAAAAGGAATATTTGAAAGATCTGAGAAATCACGCCAGAGACGGGTTTATTGAGGATGCCGTGTCAATGAGGCAATTTCAGGGGGAGGCTAATTGACACGGTCTCTGCGGACACTTCGGGGTCCTGTGTTGGTCTTCTCTGGGCGCAGGTCCAGCATCTGATCTGGATACGGCCCGGATCTGGCTGACTGCAGTAAACCTTGGGATAAAACAGAGAGACTATCATTAGCGTAGATGCCATTCTTCCGATGATGTAACGAGTACATCAGGTGTAATGGGAAGTGTTCCCGGTTCCGGCTGACCTAGTTAATGCAGCCTAACAATCATTTCATTGAGAAAGTGTTTTATGTATATGCCACAGTAAAGAGATGTATTTTTTGTCTAGATTTAAACTGACAGAGTGTGTCTGCTTCCCGAACAATGTTAGGAAGACTGTTCCAGAGTTTAGGAGCTAAATAGGAAAAGGATCGACCGCCTGCAGTTGATTTGGATATTCTCTGTATTATCAACTGGCCAGAATTTAGAGATCGCAGTAGACGTGATGGAGTATAATATGTTAAGAGCTCGCTCAAGTACTGGAGCTAAACCATTTAGTGCTTTGTAAGTAATAAGCAAGATTTTAAAATGTATGCAATGTTTAATAGGTAGCCAGTGCAGTGTTGACAGAACTGGGCTAATATGGTCATACTTCCTGGTTCTAGTAAGAACTCGAGCTGCTGCGTTTTGGACCAGATGGAGTTTATTTATTAAGTGAGCAGGGCAACCAACCAGTAGAGCATTACAATAATCTAGCCTTGAGGTCATGAACGCATGAACTAACTGTTCAGCATTTTGCATTGAGAGCATGTGCCGTAATTTAGATATATTTTTAAGATGGTAGAATGCAGTTTTTTACAGATGCTAGAAACGTGGCTTTCAAACGAAAGATTGGTATCAAAGAGCACACCCAGGTTCCTCACTGACGACGAGGACTTGACAGAGCAGCCATCAAGTGTTAGACAGTATTCTAGCTTACTACTTGTGGAGCTTTTTTGTCCAATAATTAAAAATTCAGAGTTCAAGAGGTGCAGCATGATTTTAAACAATGAGACAGAGAATACATCATATAGCACAGCTCATGGTTTAGGAATGTGATACATATCAAACAAGTCTAAATATGGTCATCTCTCAGTCAGATATCCAGACTTTCCTAGGGATCCTAAAGCTCTTGCAATAGAAAACCAGGGACCATTTTCCTGACTACCATTCTACCCTAGTGGAGCCGTATTACTTATATGGAAATGGTTCCCGTACATAAAATGTTTAGATTCCTTATATGCTGAGACCAATATAAAATCTATCAACAATGTAGACTTGAATTGGGTGGTCAATCTGCATTTGAAAGTTTGAAAGGGTTTTAAATTTTCTGAATCAAGTCAAATGTAATCAAGTAATTGACATAAGCATGCCAAAGTCAACTTTAATCATATAAAACATGTAATTTCCAAACAGCAAAATTGTGGCCAGTGAAAATGCTGAGTGGCTAGTAACTTTGGAAAACCACTAGCCATAGTGGCTGGTGAGCAAAGAAGTTAATGTCAAGCCCTGGACACAAACAATATCTAAATATGTTCTAGTAACACATGTTTCTTTGTTTAAGGAAGTGTAAGAGCCACCAGACAACAGAAGCTGAACGTGGTGCTGTGTGGAAGTGATGAAACACTGAAGAACACTGTATCCAAACTAATAAGAGAGAAGAAAGACGTGGAGCTTCATGGACATCTGATCAGTCTAGTGGAGCTTCCAGCTCTGTTCAACACTCGGCTCTCAGAGGAGGAAGTGATGCGTCAGACTCTCCGCTGTGTGTCTCTCTGTCATCCTGGAGTTCATGCTTTCCTCCTCATTGTTCCTGATGCTACACTGACTGATGAAGACAAAGCAGAAATGGAGGAGATCCAGAGGATCTTCAGCTCCAGAATCAACAAACACATGATGATCCTCATAATGCAGAATTCAGAGCGTCAGACAGCAGAACCCAATGAAGAAACACAGGCTGTTATTGAGAGGTTTGGAGGACCACATCATGTCTTTGGTCCCACCACTCAAGTGTCCACACTGAAGGAGAACATTGAGCAGATGCTGGAGGAAAACAGAGGAGGCTTTTTCTCCACAGAGACATTTCTGGAGGCGCAGATGGGAAAACTGATGAAATATGAAGAGATGAAGAAGAAAATGAATTCACTAGAGACACATTTACTGCCACAAGGTAATGACCAGAACATCAGTTTAAGTCTTAATCAATAGAGCTAGATGTGACAGACGTAGAGCAGTAAGACCTGTGTGTGTGTGTGTGTGTGTGTGTGTGTGTGTGTGTGTGTGTGTGTGTGTGTGTGTGTGTGTGTAAACCTCACTCCCCTGATCTCAAGAGGGGCTCTAGCGACTAACACTAGTGACTGTGCTATTTAGTAGGTGTGCGAGAAAAAAATTGATGCATCTTGATTCTCTCTCCAATGATTCTGGATCAATTCTGAGAATTTGAGAAATTATTCTGATCTTTTAACTGCAAATGTGCGATGAACAGGAGTGCCGACGTGCTATAAAAGGGCACCTGAAGAACTTGCATCAGCTTCTTTGTCTTCAGGAAATCGTTTGTTTGTAGTATGTGTAGTGCTTTTACTAAGCAAGGTAGTGATTGGTACTCACGTCCACGCTGACATTGTGATTTTTGGATAACATGTCACTTAAGGTCACTAGTCAAGGTCTTTTATCTTGGCTGTATGAGTACACTCCAAACAGGAGGCGGTTCAATCATTTAGATTGAATGTAAAGTGGGGAGAGTTGGTCAGCTGATTTATCTGAAAGATTTGTGAGATTTCTAACTTGTAGAGCCTCTTCTGTATTATCAGAATAAGGAATAAAATACATGTTATTAATAAAGATAAACAAGAATAACTAACACAACTACCAAATGAATGCAATGAATGTTAAAGGAATAAAGTGCATAATATACATAAAATACATGTGATTAAGTTGAGTGTGGCTATGGAAGAGTTGCACTTTCTTATGGAAAGATAAACTGTTGTTTCTCTGCAACTAAGGTGAAGAACATTGTTATGCATCAAACAAATAAAAGATGATTTGTTATTAACTAGCATCAGTTAAATTACCTCTAATGTAAATTAGAAAATCATATACTGATATATACAACAATGCCAAGTTTCTGGAAAGAGGGTTGGTTAAGTGAAATTTACGTTCCACTTGGTTGAGTAAGCAGTCCGATGGAGGTGACTTCTTCCACTGGTTGTGCTGGGTGACAATGCAGTGGGAAAGGAGCTGGAATTTGTTTTTCACAGCCTTGGACACAAAGATCTGTGGGATGCCGATCTCCTGGAGCACCAAACGGTCCTAAAATCTGGAACACGCAGATGAGGCCCTGAAGTAGGTGCAGAAGGTCCTTAATCTGGAACTTGCAGACGAAGGAACCTCGAAGTGAAGGTTTGCTCTCCTGAGCTTAACCTTGTTGCAAATGTCTCTGTGTGTCTTCTGACTCTCTGGGCCAGACACTCAGGACTTGGTTAATCTGCTTTGGTCTCTCTGGCATGGAGACTCGGGATGTGCTGTATCGTAACTGTCTCACTGGACTAAAACTCTGAACATAGTGTTTGTTAATGTCTCTTTCCTCACAGGCTGTAGCCTCAGATCTTTTGTTGTTGCTCTGGATTAACCAGAGGCTCAGAATGTTACAGTGTATCTGTTATGTCTGAACCTTGGTGGACAGACTTTAGAACATGGTGAACTGTTTATCTCTCTTGAGGGGAGACTCAGAACACCCTTCTTTTCCCCGTGGAACTCATTTCCATACTGTACACAGTTAGAAGTCTTTAAAGTTTACCAATGCATTCCTCACTTTTCAAACCTCCACCAGAATGCCCATGACAATATTCTAAACAAATAGACACCAAAGATGATGGAAAAATATTGAACTGTCATGCATTCATTAATTTGTTCATTAACAGCTGAATCTGTGTAAGATGTTGCATTCCAAGTAGCTGTCACTGAGAATACTTATTTCTCTGAATAAGTATGAAATGGATGTGTGTAGTTTACATCAGTCTTAAGGTTTCCAAACATAGTTATGCATGGATTTGGATGGATCATTGTGATCTTCTTTTGTTTCACCTACTACTGCTGAGGTCCTAAAGGAATTTTTATTGCAGTCACAGACCAGGACATTATGGATTAGTCTCTAGATGGGTGAAGGGCAGAAACTGCATATGGACCAATGAGAAGTCCTATCCTTCCTGTGCTTGGAACCAGAGGTCTTTTTCTTTCCCTAGTTGTCGTGCTGTTGTCCTAGCATCTTTATCTGATGGTGTTGGACAGTTTGTTTGTGTTAGTCAACCAAGATCTAATCAAAATATAGCAAACCTTTTTCCACTGAAATGGGCAGAGAGGGGTCCGGCCATAAACTGGGCCCTGGAATGTGCTGTCCCCTACATATGTGTATGTGACATCTCAGCCCATGTGACATCTAAGTGTCTGTCTGGGTTTGTTTGGAAAAGAGTATCAGACACTATGGGTAGAAAGGGTAGCTTTAGGAGATGTGCAATGCCATGTCCTTGTTTTACTACGGAGATTGTAATACACACAATATGTGCCCTCTGTCTTGGAAGTCAGCTCTCGAGGGGGCTGGCTGTGATCACTCACTGTGTTTGCTTCACAGTAAAAAATCTCAGCTCCCACCTGGCTCTATATAAGTGGGGGTGGGACCCAGGCATCTACACCCACTGTCATGTCCTGCTGCTGTCGAGGCAGCATGGCAACTCTGATCCTGGGGCTCACAGGTGGAGCTGGTAGAGGAGTAAGAGATGGATTTTTCTTTTTCTCAATCTTCCCCTGCCAGCTCCGATGCTCTCATGCTGAATCCAGAAGCCCTTTCGCCAGCCTCTTGTGCAGAGTTAATCAAATGTTAATCAAATGCTTCACTGGGAACCAAGCTCAGTTTCACGTCCAGCAGTGGTGTTGCTCAGGGTATGCCTTCTCTTTAGTTGGAGTAATACAATTCTCCCTGATGCAAGGAAGTGGTAGGACTTATTCTTATATTTATAACTATTCATGGGATGATGCAATGGGGTGTTGCATTCTCTCTCTGCTTGAAATCTTTTAAACATGTTTTTACACATGTAATGGACTGCTTCAGATGAAACAAGGGGCACCAGAAATGCCTCACTGTTTTATCTGTATGGCATTCACACACTATAGGTTGTACAGGCAAGGCAAGGCAAATTTATTTGTATAGCACATTTCATACACAATGGCAATTCAAAGTGTTTTACATAAGACATAAGAATACCATGTGTAAGAATTAAAAATAAAAACAAGGATAATTAAAACAGATGTAAAGAGAACTAAAAATAATTAAATGATGAACAATGAACAAAGGAAACTAAAACAGTTAATAAAAGAATAAAAAGATGATGCATAGATAAGATAAGGTACAATCAGTCGGACGTACAGTAGCACAGTGCTCATTCAGTAAATGCACAGCTAAACAGATGTGTTTTGAGTCTGGATTTGAAAGTGGCTACTGTTGGAGCACATCTGATCTGTTCAGGAAGCTGGTTCCAGCTGCCACTGGCATAATAGCTAAAAGCAGACTTTGAGTGAACCCTTGGTACTTCTAATTGACTTGATCCTGATGATCTGAGTGATCTGTTGGGTTTGTACTTAATCAGCATATCTGCAATGTATTGAGGCCCTAGGTCATTGAGTGATTTATATACAAGTAATAGTACTTTAAAATCGACCCTACATGTAATTCAAAACCAGTGTAAAGACCTGAGGACTGGTGTGATATGGTCATATGTTCTGGTTCTACACAGAATCCTGGCAGCAGCGTTCTGTATGAGCTGCAGCTGTCTAATGGTCTTTTTGGGAAGGCCGGTGAGAAGACCATTACAATAGTCAACCCTACTGGTGATAAAAGCATGAACGAGTTTCTCTAAGTCTTGCCTGGAAACAAAGCATCTAATTCTTGCTATATTTTTCAGATGATAGTATGCTTATTTAGTTATTGCTTTGACATGACTACTGAAACTCAGGTCTGACTCCAAAATCACACCAAGATTCCTGACTTATTTTAGACCTTTAGCCTCAAGATATGCGTTCACCTTCAATGAGAATTTCATCTTTGTTTCCAAATGTAGAGATTTCAGTTTTGTCTTTGTTTAACTGAAGAAAGTTTTGGCACATCCAACTGTTAACTTCTTCAATGCATTTGCACAGAGAGTCAATGGGGCTGTAGTCATTAGCTGATTGGGCTAAGTAGATCTGGGTGTCGTCAGCATAGCTGTGGTAAGCCATTTTGTTATTTTTCATTATTTGGCTGAGTGATAGCATATACAGGTTGAATAGGAGTGGTGCAAGAATTGACCCTTGTGGGACTCTGCATGTCATGGATGTCCACTCAGACTTATGGTCACCTATACTCACATAATAACCTCTCCCTTGTATGACCTGAACCATTTGAGGACCATTCCAGAAAGCCCGACCCAGTTTTCTAGCCTGTCAAGAAGTATGTTGTGGTCAACAGTGTCGAATGCAGCACTGAGGTCGAGTAGTACCAGAATTGATGTTTTGCCTGTATCTGTATTGAGGCGAATATAATTTATTATCTTTATGAGTGCTATCTCTGTGCTGTGATGCGGTCGGAAACCAGATTGAATATTGTCTGTTTGAGCTTAAGAATTTGTTCAGCTGACTGAAAACAACTTTTTCAATGATGCGCAAAAAACCCCTAAATAACGACTTATATAGTGTGGACCGATTTCAAAACACTGCATCATGAAGCTTTGAAGCGCTATAAATCAGCGAGTCGAATCATGAATCGGATCGCGTGTCAAACCACCAAACTGCTGAAATCATGTGACTTTGGCGATCCAAACCGCTAAATCAACTGAATCGACTGATTCATAATGCTTCGAAGCTTCATGATGCAGTGTTTTGAAATCGGTCATCACTATATAAGTCGTTATTTAGGGGTTTTTTGTGTGCACAAAGACTATTCTCGTCACTTCATAAAGTTATTGTAGAACCACTGTAGTGAGATGGACTTTATAACGACGTCTTTAGTACCTTTTATGGGTCTTGAGAGTGTAAAGTGTATTGTGCCAATGGAGGCCTTTCTGAGCCATCGGATTTCAACTAAAATATCTTCATTTGTGTTCCGAAGATGAACAGAGGTCTTACGGGTGACAAACGACATGAGGGTAAGTAATTAATGACATCATTTTCATTTTTGGGTCAACTAACCCTTTAAGCCCAAGTAGCCGTGAGAACCTATTTGTTCCTCTTGCTGGAAGTGGTCCACTGATGAACGGCTGAACTTTCAGTTTTATTAGTGTTTCAAAAAGTTAATTGAAATCCCTCTTAAGGAGTTCTGACTGTTCTCTCTGAATATGGTTCTTCCCCACATGAATGATAAGTCGATTTGCAGTCTTATGTTTCATCAGAATGTTCTGAAGATCCCTGTTTACATCAGAGACTGTTGCTTGTGGAAGGCAGCATGTAGTTGTATCCCTGCTGCTAATGTTTCTGACTGTGGAGTCACCCACTATCAGAGTCCTGGGCTCGGCTGCGGTCACATTCATCACGTTTGGGGATTCCTCACCCATATTCATTAATACTTCAAATCTGTTTTCAAGATGTATATTTGGTGGTACGAAACAAGTGTTTGCAATCCTTGAGTCTGGGGTAGAGCATGCTACTGCGGCAATATGTGATGCTCGTGACAATCTGATGTCTCGAGTGCCTTTGGGTCTTTTTCCCTGTTTGTGCCATCGATTAGTGTGTTGATCAGTTACTTGTTTCTCTAGCTGTTGAGTAGCACTACATTTATGGGACTCACTGGCAGTGTGCAGATGGCGTTCATGATGAAGCTCTGCTGTGTGATTCGTCTGGTTGAGTGGTTCCGCAAATAACTTTGTTTCAAGAACTGCAATCCTTTGTAAAAGTCTGTGGCAGTTTGTGCAGCAAGTAGATTCTAGAAGAGGCATTTTCTTATCCTTTTGAATGTAGGCAGCTGTGTTTTCTCTTCTCCTGAATGTAAGCTGAAGGCAGTGGGAGGCTGGTCAGTTGAAATATTCCACTTTATTTTTGTAATCCCTTCTAATTGTATCATTGGAGTCAAGCTTTGTCGTTTGAGCACTGTGCTGATTTGCTGAAGTTGAAATTATGAGATAAAATATAGAAGCAATAGAGCAAAGCACGTTGCAGTAAGCAAGAACGTCCGAACAGTAGCTAAGCAGGAAGCACTATCTTAGCTTCCTAAGGTAGGTAGCTTCCTGCGAAGGTAGGTACGTTGTTGTGTTACATTTGTGCACCAATTCTCCTTATCTGTTTCTTTTCTTATGATAAAAATATAGTTTACATGTGTTTTGTAGATTCCGGAGCAGTTTTTATCACTATGAGTGTCCTGATTCCTCATCTATCATTCTTTTGAATGCAATGGGGTTAGCTAAAAGATTGGCCAATGTTGCCACATCATTTGTCCCACTCTTTTTTCACCCTCTCCAATACAACCTCATAATAAGGTGTGAAGGTGTTATCAGTATCCTCTCTATTTAAAAAAAAAAAATAGAGTAGGAGAGTGGGCAGTTCCACAACATGTATCACACTTCTGTTGCCCTTTCTGATTCTGCAAGTTTGGGTATAGTAACAATATGCTCCCTCTGTGGTCACATGTAGGCTGGACTGAATAGGAGAGTGGGCAAAACCGTTACTTGCTTCTCACTGTCTCATCAGTCGCCTTCCCATTACTGATAGTTCAGGGGTATTGATGTGCTCCCTCTGTAATTTTGGAAGGACTAGTACATGTGAAGCTGGTGGGCAATACTGCCACTCATGTGCCACTTCTTCATTTGTCGTCCTCTCTGGTACTGGAAGTATGTTCCCTGTGTGATCATATAAAGGTGCTTTCATAGAGCGGGCAATACTGCCACTTGCGTCCTGCTTCCTTATCTGTTGCCCTCTTCAGTACGAGAGGTACAAAGTTATGTGTTCCCTTTGTATTCACATATAATAGGCTGGGTTGAAGATGGGAGTGAGTACTGGCAGTTCAGATTCACATTTCAGTTCATATTTCTAATGGCTTTACATGGAGTTGTAAACATTATTATTGCACTTCCCCTATGATAAGGGTAAGGGAATGGACTGTTCACAAAGGGGAAGAAATGGGTATGACAGCCAGTTTTCCCACTTTTCAATCGTGTCGACTGGCTACTGTAAACACGCTCTGTTGATTGGCGATGGAGAGCATAGAGGTGTAGAGCTACCACTCTCTGCGCTCTCTTGCCAGATTTCCCAAAAGTACTTTTATTGTCTCTTCCTTGGTAAAAACAGGCAGTTAAGAGCCATGGCTCTCTCCTGAGACCTTAGTCTGCCCTCTTCCTGTTGGGGGTGCTGGCGGATACAGTAGAGCTTTGGCCTAGCTAGCTAGCTCTGTCCCTGAGTCAGTTAAACAGGGGGTACTAAACTGCGGACCTTGCACCTCAGGCACTTAAGCTCCTTTGTCACTTGGTTCACTGTATGGCATTTGTTCAATATGATGCAGTGGGTATTGCGTCCTCATAGCGTCAACTCCAAGACACCCCTTTTATACAACATTTCCTCCAACCAATACACCTATATAGGTTACTTCCCTGAAATGCGACCCATATGAGTACTTACAAAGTTGCGCCCCTATCGACAACAGGACACTTTCATTTTAATTCATGAAATACGACCCACATGATTGTTTACTCAAGTTGTGCCTCTGTCGACACTTTCATTTGAATGCTTTGTTTCCTTTTCTTTGCATCATATTTCAGGTTTTGCATAGGTAAATTGATAGAGCATTGCAAAATACAACATGTAATCATGTGTCATGCAATCGTGGGTTAGATCCCAGGGAACGCATGTGCTCATAAAGTGTATATGCACTATAAATCATTGGGTAGGTTTAGGGGTGGGGTGGGTGTAGTTGTTAATATAAAATTATTTTTGCTAGAAATATGGAAAATGGAAATATGACAAATGGTGGTAAAAAGTCCACACATTGCATTTAAATGAACACCCATTTTGATTGGTAATGACAGTCATACGTCATTTCATGATGACGTGTAACATGACACTGACATTATTTTTACACCAGCTAGAGGGCGCATGACTTTAAAACATAAATAAAGGATGTAATAAGGTGCTTGAAAAACTACCTATAGAGTCGTTTTTTTTGGAGGACAGTCTGCTTTTATAGCCTGTTGGCGTGCCAGGGACATCACCTGAATGCCATAGCCAATCAAGATTGACATGTATTCACACGTGGTTCACACACTGATTCATGCAGAAGATTTACATTTTACATTTAATCATTTAGCAGACGCTTTTATTCAAAGCAACTTACAAATGAGGAAAGCAATAGAAGCAACTAAACAAACAAGGGGCAACTGCATGCAAGTGCTGTAACAAGTCTCAATTAATCTAGTGGAGTACGCATAGTTGTCAGGCAACGAACAGAAACAGAGGATCGAGTGAACTCAAGGTGAGGTTTATTATTAAACAGAGACACAAACACAGGTAACTTGCAGAGAATGATGAAAGTCAGATGAAGCACTTGATTGCAGTCACTTAGCTGATGGTAATGGAATGGTTGTTTGCAGGAATCTGAACACGAGGAACTAGGAACAGGAGATGAGTTAGACAAGGAACTCTCAGGTGAATATCAGGTTGGAAGTCCAGGTACGTAGTGACGAGACTAGACATGGAGCTGAGTGTGAGGTGAGTGTTTATAGTGTTTGTGATAATGGGGTGCAGGTAATCAGTACTCCGGGGAGAGTGAACAAGTGGGCTGAGTGTGGAGATCTGGTGACGATGCGTGTGTGAAGGTGGGCGTTGGCTGTGACTCTGTGACAGTACACCCTCCTCCATGGGTGGCTCCTGACGACCAGATGGGGTGATGATGACGGGGTCTACCTCGACCCGAGGAGCAGGATGATCTGGATAATCTGCATGGAACTGAGTGAGGAGTGAAGGGTCGAGGATGTCGTTACGGTTGACCCTTGACTGTTCCTCTGGGCCGTAGTCCTCCCAGTCAACAAGATACTCAATGCGGGGACCCCGTCGCTGTGAGTCGAGAATCACCCACACCCGGTAGATGGTTTTATCCTCCATGACTTCGGGAGGAGGAGGTACCACATCATCACCCAGATCTGTGGGAGGAGAGAACAAGGGTTCAGTGTAGGGTTTAAGCAGTGAGACATGAAAAGAAGGGAAATGCGGTACTGTGCAGGGAGGTTGAGACGATAGGTGACTTTGTTGAGCCGCCTCTGTATCATAAATGGACCTATGAACCGGGGACTCAGCTTATGGCAGGGCAATCGGAGACGGATGTCCCGTGGTTGAGAGCCAAACCTTCTGTCCAGGTTGATAACAGGGAGTGGGACCTCTTCTGGTGTCGGCTTGTTGCTTATGTCTCCAAACTGCCTGCTGGAGATGGACATGAGCCGAGTCCAACACCCTCTCGCTCTGCTGGAACCAGTGGTTGACAGCTTAAACTTCTGAGGGCTCACCCGACCAAGGGAAGAGAGGAGGTTGATATCCCAGGATACATTGGAACAGGGTGAGCCCTGTGGTGGTTTGCCGAAGGGAGTTCTGCGCATACTCGGTCCAGGGTAGGAACTGGCTCCAGCTATCCTGGTTCCGGTGGCAATAAGACCTCAGGTATCTCCCGATCTCCTGGATCTTATGCTCAGTTTGGCCGTTAGTCTGCGGGTGGTATCCAGAGGAGAGGCTGACTGACACCCCTAGGAGCTTGAAGAAGGCGTTCCAAACCTGGGAGATGAACTGTAGTCCTTGGTCGGACACAATGTCCTCAGGGATACCGAAGTGATGGAACACATTGTTGAAGAGTGCTTCGGCGACTTCGAATGCCGTAGGTAAGCCTTGGAGAGGAACAAGTTTACAGGCCTTTAAGAATCAGTCCACAATTACCAGAACACAGGTGTAGTTGTTAGAAGGTGGTAAGTCCGTCATGAAGTCTATCCCCAGGTGTGTCCATGGCCGCTGAGGAATCGGTAATGGGACCAGTTTACCTTCGGGGAGTCTCCTAGGGGTGTTAGCCATGGCACAAACTGAGCAACCCTTCACATAGCGGGAGACGTCCTGAGGCATGGAGGGCCACCAATAGCGTTGACGTAAGAGAGAGAGGGTTCGGTTGCTCCCTGGGTGACCAGAGGCCGGAGACGTGTGCGCTAAATCCACGAGTGGCTAACGAAGGGCCAGAGGAATGTAGAGAAGCCCCTCAGGACCTCCCGGTGGAGCAGGTTCAGCGTGATTGTCTTGGGCAATGTGTTGGTCGATGGACCATTGTATAGGACTCACGATCATGGCTGGAGGGAGAACAGGTTCTGGTTCGGGATTCTCAGGATCTGGCTGATAAAGACGGGATAAAACGTCTGCTTTGCAGTTCTTGGGTCCAGGAAGATAGGAAACTGTGAACTGGAATTCTGTGAAAAAGAGGGCCCAGCGGGCTTAGCAAGGGTTCAGTCTTTTAGCATCACAGAGGTATTCCAGATTCCTATGATCTGTGATCACCTCAAATGGATGGTGAGCTCCCTCCAGCCAGTGTCTCCACTCCTCCAGGGCTAGTTTAATGGCCAGAAATTCTCTTTGAAGTCTTTGCAGTGCAAAGCGTCCTGCTTGAGCGCACTGGACCATCTTAGATGGTACGGAAGTCAGGGTTCCAAGCAGGGAGGTCAGTCACTGCTGTTTCTGCAAGACCCAGTCAGTGTAACTATTGGATAACGCTGGGAAAGCATGCCCGTCTCGGGAGATGGTACACTGTGGAGCCACGTCCATCAGCGGAAGGATTGGTGGCAGAATACACATAAGGACTAACCTGGCAGGGTAGTGTAACATATGGCAGTCTCTAGGGTGGTTCCAGCCTGGTTCCAGGGGGGAAAAGAACATGCCCAGAGATGACAGAGCGGGCTCCGTCAAGGGAAAGACACGGGGCTAACCAAATAGGGTAGCAGGTACCGTGGAAAAATACACATATGGGGTTGCAGTGAGGGAACCGCTACATATGGAACCCAGCCTACACACACGTTTCACAAGCATACGGGTGCAGGCCTAGCGTCAGACGGCCGCAACGTCTGGCACCGAAGGGGTGACATAAAGCTAGGGCTGGGTCTGCCTCCTCCGAAGGCAGCGCTTGCAGGTTCACCACCTGGTCCCGAAAGGGAGTGGTAGGAACCTTGGGCACGTATCCAGGCCGGGGTCTGTCCGGCCCGAATTCTAGGCACGTTTCGTTGACCGAAAGTGCATGCAGATTCCCTACCCTCTTGATAGAGGCTAAAGCGGTCAGGAGCACTGTCTTCATTGACAGGATTTTGTGCAAGAAGGCTTACTGGGGGAAACGCATACTTGCGCAGGTCCCTGGGCCAGCTGTGCGCCAGTGCATCCGTGTCGAGGGTGCCCCCGGTCAGGGAATATTACCAATGGCAATGGGTTAAGTCCGGAGGGGCAAACAGGTCTACCTCTCCCGGAGGTGTCGGCTGCCGTGAGAGCTTGTCGGCTGTCCGGTTGAGCGCATCTGGGATGTGAATGGCACGAAGCGACCTCAGATGCTTCTGACTCCAAAGGAGGAGGTGGCGGGCAAGTTGGAACATGCAACGGGAGCGTAGACCACCCTGATGGTTGATGTACGCAACGGCCGCAGTGTTGTCCGTACGGACCAGTACATGCTTGCCACGTAGCGGCCCCTTGAGGCGGCGCAGTCCCAAGTGTACTGCTAACAACTCGAGGCAATTGAAATGCCAATGCAATTGAGGTCCCTTCCACAGACCTGAAACTGCATGCCCGTTGTAAGTGGCCCCCCGTGGAAGGGGAGGGGTGTGGACTCCATCTCCCTGAAAGCAGCTCCTCCTCTCCCTGGGCTGCCTGTCTCAGGGCCGCTTGCCCTTGCGTTTGCCTGCCGACTTAGCTGGGCCCTGAGCGGGTTGGGCGCCTCCCTTAAGTCCGGCACCCTGCTTCCCCGATGGAGGCTGCTGCTTGGGTTTCGCAGGGTCGGAGGCGGGCGCAGGGGGACGCCCTTGGCGACGAGCAGGCAGAGGTGCTGCCGGCGACGACTGGGTGGAGGCAGCAGCGGGTCGTCGGGGCAGGATATTTTTGATGGCCTCCGTCTGCTTCTGAGCCACCGAGAACTGCTGGATGAAGCTCTCGATGGCATTGCCGAAGAGGCCGGCCTGACAGACAGGGGCGTTGAGAAACCGGACCTTGACTGAATCACGCATGTCTGCCAGGTTCAGCCACAGGTGGCGTTCCTTTACCACTAAGGTGTAAGCCTTTCCCGTTAGTGCGGATGAGAACTTACACACCCGGGAGGGGAGACGCGGGACACCCCACCAGTCCGCAGTGGTCTTGGGACACAGCTGCATCGCCACAGACTGCTCGACTGGGGGGATTCCCACATAACCCTTAGCCATCATCGAGGGTAGTGAGGACGGAGGAGTCAGTTGATCAGTTTCGAGCGTTGTAAGGTGATCTCCTGATGCACTTCCGGGAAGAATGGCACCGGGGCGGGGCGCTGAGAACCAGCACGGGACATCCCGAGATACCACTCATCCAACCGCGAGGGTTCGGGACATGGTGGAGGGCGACACTTGAGCCCGACACTCGCTGCGGCCCGGGAAAGCATAGCCGTAAGCTCTGGGTCGGACTCGGGCAATGCTGTCACACCCGAAGGAGGCAGTGCAGCCGAATCTTCATCCTCAGAGCACATTAGCTCGTCCCCCGATGCTGCAACCGGCATAAAAAAGTAGAGGGGCCTCTAGAGGGGCCAGCGCGCTCTTCCGGAAACTCCACCGGCGCAGCGGAGGGGGGAGGGGCCCGAGGACCCGTTTGACCCGTCGGGGATGCCCTCACAGTAACCCTCAGTTCGCCACCAAAGTTATCAGCCAAGCTCTGCTTTGCAGCGGGAGAGCCGCTAGATTGGGGGATACGCAATGGCACTCCACCCCTTTCAAGGTATTGGAGTCTGGACCGTAGAACTGCGATGGTCATGTTCCCGCAGTGGGAACATGAGTCATTCACGAACACTGCCTCAGCGTGCTGCTCTTTTAGAAAGGAAACTGCTTTTTTTATGTGCTGAAGCACTCAGGGAGATGACCGCGGCACACACAGTACAAAGGTGCAAGTCTGTGTGAGCACTCAAAAAACGGAAATGCCCAGCGAACCAACTCTTTGATCTCTGTTGAAGCACCCACCCGCTGAGACGCGCCGTCACACCCGCACTGGAAGCAGCAGTCGTTCCTCTCACGAGACTCGTAGTCACACTCTTTGTAGAAACAGGAATACACACTGTTCGGCTCCGAAGTAGAAAGCAATGATCAAGCATTCCACTTCCATATTTATACCCGCACCGGAACGTGGAATGCGTGAATCGCATGCCAATCTCCATTGACTCATTTTTAACACACTTGAAGTAGATTGGTCTCTGAGATCAGATCCCAATTCGTCGGTCAGTTCCGACGTACGTCGAACTTGACCGATTGAAAGGGAACTTATCACACAAACATGAGACATACAGTGAGGAAAATAAGTATTTGAACACCCTGCTATTTTGCAAATTCTCCCACTTGGAAATCATGGAGGGGTCTGAAATTGTCATCGTAGGTGCATGTCCACTGTGAGAGGCATAATCAAAAAAAAAAAATCCAGAAATCACAATATATGATTTTTTAACTATTTATTTGTATGATGCAGCTGCAAATAAGTGTTTGAACACCTGTCTATCAGCTAGAATTCTGACCCTCCACTCCATTTATTATTCTAAATTAGATGCACCTGTTTGAGGTCGTTAGCTGCATAAAGACACCTGTCCACCCCATACAATCAGTAAGAATCCAACTACCAAATACTAACTGGCCAATACCAAAGAGCTGTCCAAAGACACTAAATTGTACACCTCCACAAGGCTGGAAAGGGCTACGGGGAAATTGCCAAGCAGCTTGGTGAAAAAAGGTCCACTGTTGGAGCAATCATTCGAAAATGGAAGAAGCTAAACATGACTGTCAATCTCCCTCGGACTGGGGCTATATGCAAGATCTACCTCGTGGGGTCTCAATGATCCTAAGGAAGGTGAGAAATCAGCCCAGAACTACATGGGAGGAGCTGGTCAATGACCTGAAAAGAGCTGGGACCACTGTTTCCAAGGTTACTGTTGGTAATACACTAAGACGTCATAGTTTGAAATCATGCATGGCACGGAAGGTTCCCCTGCTTAAACCAGCACATGTCAAGGCCCGTCTTAAGTTTGCCAATGACCATTTGGATGATCCAGAGGACTCATGGGAGAAAGTCATGTGGTCAGATGAGACCAAAATAGAACTTTTTGGTCATAATTCCACTAAACGTGTTTGGAGGAAGAAGAATGATGAGTACCATCCCAAGAACACCATCCCTACTGTGAAGCATGGGGGTGGTAGCATCATGCTTTGGGGGTGTTTTTCTGCACATGGGACCGTGCGACTGCACTGTATTAAAGCTACACTGTGTAACTTTTTTAGTTTATTCTTAGCTAAAAACACTTAGTTCTTTCAAAAATATAAGTGCTCATTAATGTATATTTACTTATTTCAAGTTCTAAAGTATTCTCGTAAGTTTATAATATGCCATTGAAAATACATACGGGTAAGGGGTTCGAATGGGGGTCGCCATGTTGCCCCTCCATCTTGAAAGTACATTATCCAAAGAGGGACATACCCGTAAATTCAAGCTTCGCCTTTCGCGTTTTAACACTCGATGGCACCGTGTCTGGATTGAACTGGAAGCCATGTTAATCTTGGACTAAAACGGCCACCGTAGGAGTTAAAACGAAATCGGAATTGGGAGGAACAGAACCTAATATTTACTGGATGGTCATATACCTTTTCATTGCTAGATGGGGGAAAATATCACACAGTGTAGCTTTAAGGAGAGGATGACCGGGGCCATGTATTGCGAGATTTTGGGGAACAACCTCCTTCCCTCAGTTAGAGCATTGAAGATGGGACGAGGTTGGGTCTTCCAACATGACAATGACCCGAAGCACACAGCCAGAATAACCAAGGAGTGGCTCTGTAAGAAGCATATCAAGGTTCTGGCATGGCCTAGCCAGTCTACAGACCTTTTTTTTTTACCAACAATTTTTATTTTCAAACATTGTCAAACAGTTTATAACAACTGTTAAATTTTCATTATAACTGGGTAAAAATAAAATAAATAAATGAATAATAATAATGATAATAATAACAAAATGTTAAATAAAAATAAATAAATGATAATAATAATAATACACAAATGAACAGAGAAAACTCAACATCTTTTAAATAATAAAATAAAAATAAAATAAAAAATAAAAAATGGATTACAGCAATAACATACTTGTCTATATACCTTCAATGTCCATCAATTCCACAAAGGAGTCACCATCTAAACTCTGCAAAAAGTCATAGAACACTTTCCAGATGGACCAAAATACATGAAGTTTGTTTTTCAAAAAATAGGTAATTCTTTCTAAGGCAAGACATGAAGTCATCCCCTTCATCCACTGAGACACACCAGGACTTTCTTCTTCTTTCCAAGAACATGCAATTACTCGTTTAGCTTCCAACAAACAGATAGTTAACAACAATCTTTCATTTTTGGTATTTTTAAAATTCAGAGGACAGATATGTAATATACACAGCCTGGGATCGAGAGGAATTACTTTACCAATGATTTGACTTGCAATATTCAATATTTTAACCCAAAAACAATTAACTTTAGTGCATTCCCACCAGTGTTGGGGGTAACGAGTTACAAAATAACGGATTACAGTAACGATATTACTTTTTTGGGTAACGAAGTAAAGTAACGCATTACACTAAAAATATTGGTAACTACACTACTTTACTAGACTATAGGAACGCGCTTTCCTGCGTTACTCAAGCCGCGTTTGCCTGTGTGTAAAGATCTGATATGTTTAAGTGCTGCGTGCACCGTTGCCATAGAACAGTGTTTCCCAACCGAGGTGCCGTCTGACAAGAGCATGGATGCCGTGTAAAAGTCCTTCAAATTCTCTCTTTGTAAACTTTGTTCAATGCATATAGTGCTGCAGTATGTTCGAATACCAGTCATTTTCGCCGTCATCACAACTGAGAAGTTGCGCGCGCTGTGAGAATATTTTGTCTATGTGCACTCATCCGAAAGCGCGCACACGTCTCACAGTGCACAAATATTGAGTTCTCTTTCAAGTTTGGCTCTTGAACGGACAAACGCACACAAAACTATGTCAACATGCCCATCTTGATGAGTATCCTAGCAGACATAGTCTGTATATGCCTTAAAACGACGCATATCCGAGCATTAGGTCTTAAAGGGGCAGTATTATTAGGTCTTAAAGGGGCAGTATTATTAGGTCTTAAAGGGGCAGTATTATTAGGTCTTAAAGGGGCAGTTTTATTAGGTCTTAAAGGGGCAGTAGCCTTTACTGCTGTCTGTTTAATGTCAAACAACAAAAGACAAGGGCATCACTCACTGCTCTTGATTGAATAGATTTTGTAAATTGAATAGGATTAATGTTTAATTTATACAGTCAAATATGCAATGTTATTTTACATTTGATTTCTGTACCTGAAAACTAATGTTAGACGTACCTGAAAAACCTGAAAAGCATTGTTTATTTTATTAGTGTCTTTGCTCAATAGTATTTATTTGTGCTGCTGCTTGTATTTAAATTATTTGTTCTTATTATTTTCTTTATCTTTATTTGACAGTAGTCCTTTTTGTTTGTTTGGGGAAACACTGCCATAGAGCCATGATGTTTGTCCATATATCTACACGGTAAATTAAGAAATGGGAAAGTAAAGTAATAAGTAGTGTAGTTACTTTTCAAATACAGTAACTAGTAAAGTAATCTCATTACAATTTACAGATGTAACTAGTAACTAATTACTTTTTTTGAGTAACTACCCCAACACTGATTCCCACATACAATGAAATAGAGTTCCCTTCTCTTGTTTGCATTTGTAGCATACATCAGGGATATTCGGGTTGAAGTGATGCAACTTAACTGGAGTGATATATTGTCTACTTATCCATTTATAGTGAAGCAGTCTCAAATGGGTGTTCATTGTCTGAGTTTGGGCTTTTAAACATACTATTTGCCATTCTTCCTCAGTTATCTCAGCCTGAAGGTCAGACCGCCATGCTTGAAGTCTGTCATTAAATGATTCTTTAGATTTGGTCACAAACTGTTTATATAACAATGATATCTGACCTCTACCTTTCAAACAGTTAAGTGTAATATTTTCCAAAGTAGAAAGAGGAGGCTCAACCAGACTTTGGCCTTGTCTTGTTTGAATGAAGCTACGTACTTGTAAATATTTGAAAAAGTGCTTTTGCGGAATTCCAAACCTTGTCCTAATTTCTTCAAAGGACATAAAATTTCCTTCATTATAGAGATCAGACACCTTACTAATACCTTGAATTGACCAGATTTTAAAACCTGGATCGGCTCTACCAGGACGGAAATTTTCATTACCAAAAACTGGCGAAAAGCATGAGAGTTGTGGTAATTCACCTAAATGACTAAGAGCCTCAAACCAAACTGTTATAGTATTTCTGGTATATGGATTTTTAGTACACTTAATTAACTTTTTAACATCTGCTGAATATAAATATAAATTCAAAGGAATTAGAATAGAGTGAGCCTCTATAGATACCCAGGACGGAGGACAATCTTTCTCAAAATAAAACATTGCTGCTCTAATTTGAGCCGCCCAGTAGTACCATTTTAGGTTTGGTAGGTTTAACCCCCCCCTTTCATAAGGCAAGTAGAGCAAGGAGAGTCTGAGGCGAGGGCGCTTGTTGTTCCAAATGAAGTTTGTAAATGTTTTTTTCATCAGGACAAAAAAAGAGGAATGTGGAGGGAGGGGGATGGATTGAAAGATATATAACAATTTAGGCAAAATTTACATTTTTAATATATTAACACGGCCAATCATAGAGATGGGGAGTTTTGTCCATCTGTTCAACAGACCAGATATAGAATCTGATATGGGCTTATAATTAGCAGATACAATTTCATTAACGGTTGGTGTAATTTTAATTCCAAGATAGATAAAACCATCTTGTGAGATTCTAAAGGGTGTCTGAACTGGGGGGAGAAGCCTTTCTGCTTTATGGAGGAACAGCAACACAGATTTAGAATTATTAATTTTATACCCTGAGAATCCTCCAAACATTTCAATCAAATTTAGCAATGCTGGGATAGACTGTTTTAGATTGGAAAGATATATAATTATATCATCTGCGTATAATGAAATGCGATGTTCTGAGGGGCCAATTGTAATACCTGAAATTTGTGTATGATTACGAATTGCCATAGCCAGTGGTTCGATCGCTAGAGTGAAAAGCAAGGGAGAGAGCGGGCAACCCTGCCGTGTTCCCCTGCAGAGTCTGAACGGAGCAGATATTATTCCATTCGTTAGTATCTCAGCTGAAGGGTTAGAATACAGGATCCGAACCCATTTCATAAACTTATTCCCAAACCCCATTCTTTCCATAGTTTTGAACAGATACTGCCACTCAATCCTGTCAAACGCTTTTTCAGCGTCTAGTGATAAAAGTGCATTATCACAAATATTACATTTCTCATGCAATATATTTAATACTCTACGAATATTATGCAAACCTTGTCTCCCCCAAACAAAGCCATTTTGGTCCATATGAACAAGCTTAGGTAAATGTATTTCTAATCTCTTTGCTAGCACCTTGCAAAGAATTTTTAGATCATTATTTAGAAGAGAAATTGGTCTATATGAACCACAATCAGTTGGCGGCTTATCTGGTTTTAACAGCAGAGTAATTATCGCAGTATTCAGAGAGGGAGGCAGAGCTCCATTTTTCAAGGATTCCTGATACATGTCCAAAAGGGGGCGAATTAATTTGTGATGGAAAATTTTATATAACTCTATCGGTATACCATCCGGCCCTGGGGTCTTCCCTTTTTTCATATTGATAATGGCCTCAGACAACTCCTCAGACTTTAGGTCATCCTCAAGGGATACCATGAAATCCAAATCTGTGGACTTAAAGTCCAAAGCATCCAGGAAATCTATTTGTCTCTCTGCGGCACTCTCCGAATATTCAGAGCTATAAAGAGCCTGGTAGTAGTTCCTAAAGACCTCGTTTATCTCAGTTTGATCAAATGTTACCTCACCCTCCTTTATTTGAATGGAATTTATGGCTCTTTCATTTTGTAACTGCTTAATACGCCAGGCTAGTAACTTACCCGCCCTCTCCCCACCTTCATAATAAGTCTGTTTAAGTCGCATCAAACTTTTCTTTGCATGTTCTAATGAAAGCTCATTATATTTCATCCTCAATTTGTGCAGATCCAAAAGAAGATCTGGTGTAATTTTTTGGTATATTTCAGATTCAATTTCCTTTATTTTGTTTTCAAGGTCTACCATCTCCACTTGACAGTGCTTATATTTATAATTTGTATGGCTAATCATTTGTCCTCTTATAAAAGCTTTAAATGCTTCCCACCGGACTGAGGCAGATGTTTGATTTGTGTTTATTTCAAAATAATAATCTATCTGTTTATCAATGAACTCCAAAAATTCAGGATCTCTCAACCATGTTATATGCAAGCGCCATCTAGGGGATCTGCACAAAAAGTTTGGAAAGTTTAATGTAAATGAAACTGCTGCATGATCCGAGATTAATATACTATCATACCAGCAATTCCTAACTTTGGAAATTAGATTAGTAGATAAAAGAAAATAATCAATACGGGAAAATGATTTATAAGTACTAGAGTAGCATGAATAAATTAAACTATCCGGGTGCCTGTTCCTCCAAATATCTATTAAATTGAAATCTTGCATAAACTGTTTTATCTCTAATCTGGTCTGTACATGAGAGAGATCTGATTTAGTTGATCTATCCAATTCTGGATATAAAGCACAATTAAAATCAGCCAATATTAAAAATATATTTCTGTAAAAAATAGGATTATCCACATTGGGCCCGTAAACATTTACTAAATTCAGTCTAACAGAAAGGATCTCAGTTTGGATAATTATATACCTCCCAAGACGGTCCTCGATAGTGTTAATTATTTGAAAAGGTATGGATTTATGTATAAGTGTAATAACTCCCCTAGATTGTGAATTAAAGGAGGCAGAAAACACTTGCCCTGGCCATCTCTTCCTCACCATAGCCACATCTTCTGGAACTAAATGAGTTTCCTGGAGGAACACTATTTTAGCTTTCATTTGACGAATTCTATTCATCACTTGTTTTAACTTTACAATTTTATTTAGACCTCTTACATTCCAGGATGTAAACTGAATATCAGATAGGGGAGCCATTATTGTATATGCAGCATATTCCCATTCTTGCAAAAAGTACTAAAGTAAATATATAGACTATTATTGTGACGGAAGAGAGAGAAAAAAAAAAAAAAAACGGCAACAACATAGTAAAAGCAAAATACAGCCAAACAGAACAACTGGCCAACAATCAGGTATTTCCCCAAATGAAATACCATCACCCCCCCCCCCTGTTAAACACTTCCCAAGGTCTTCTCGAAAGAGCCTGATTATGGAGCAACGCTGGTCCACCCGCGATCCCTTCACGGCGAGGAACAGCTCCACTGATGGTCGGGCGAGTCCGCAACAGTCAGAGAAGTAGACCCAACATCAGAGGGAAAAATGAATGACATCAGTGATAAACCATAGGATTGCCTATATTCATGCAACTGATCCCAAAGAGAAACGCCATCCTTTAAGTCCCGCTAAACATTGTCTTTCAGATCTTGCAAAAATCTCTGAGCATCTGAAGGGTTCTCGAACAAGTGGCACTTTCCCTTGTATGTCACACACAGAGTAGCTGGATGCAATATGCCATACCACAATTCGGGGAGGTTAAGATCGCGAAGGTCTTTCTTCACAGCGTCAAATCTTTTCCGTTTCTTGTGCAGTTCAGTTGACACGTCAGAGAAGAACATAAGCTTTCTTTTGTCTAACATCACGGCGCCATGTGCTCGAGCTGCTTTCAGGGTACCGACTTTGTCAGCGTAATTTAGAAATTTCATTATCACAGGTCCTGGTTAGAGTCAGACCGATCTTCGGAGAATCTGCCGATTCGATGAGCTCTTTCTATTACAAGAGGGCCAAGAAAGTTTTCCGGGCCGAGGATCTCAGGAAGTAATTTCTCTAGAAAGGCACACATATCCTTCCCCTCAATTTTTTCTGGAAGTCCCACTAATCGTAGATTGGACCGCCGGCTGCGATTTTCAAGGTCATCGACTTTTGATGAGAGAGATTCTATGGTAGTTTTCAATTTTGCGTTTTGCGTTTGCAACTCTGTGACGTTATCTTCTTGGGTGCTTATTCGATCCTCGGCTTCTGTTACCCGTGTTAAGTTCGCACTGCACTCCGTTAATCGCCTGGAGCAATCCATCAAATCGCACACCAAAGTCCGATTTCAGTGAGTGGATGGCCTCGAGAATTGCAGACTCTTGGCTACCACCCGACGGTCCCTCTTCGCTATTAGCTTCGTTGGATTTAGCATCTGCCTCAGCCTCTCCAGGTACGGTCGATTTAACTTGTTTCTGTGTCGTTTTCATTGGTTTCGGTGGCATCTTGAAACGTTAGGATGTATCCGCGTTCGAAATTAAATCAGTTTGCCAACATTTATTGGGTTAGATGATACAGTTTAAGTCAGAATTTGTAGCGGAGCTCCGATTCACGTCCACTCAGCACCGCGCCATAACCGGAAGCTCTAGTCTACAGACCTAAACCCAATAGAGAGTCTTTGGAGGGAGCTCAAACTCCGTGTTTCTCAGCGACAGGCCAGAAACCTGACTGATCTAGAGAAGATCTGTGTGGAGGAGTGGGCCAAAATCCCTCCTGCAGTGCAAACCTGCTGAAAAACTACAGGAAACGTTTGACCTCTGTAATTGCAAACAAAGGCTACTGTACCAAATATTAACATTGATTTTCTCAGGTGTTCAAATACTTATTTGCAGCTGTATCATACATATAAATAAATATAAAGTTAAAAAATTATACACTGTGATTTCTGGATTTTTATTTTTTGATTATGTCTCTCACAGTGGACATGCACCTATGATGACAATTTCAGACCCCTCCATGATTTCTAAGTGGGAGAACTTGCAAAATAGCAGCGTGTTCAAATACTTATTTTCCTCACTGTATGTCTAAAGAAACGTTAAAATGTCAATCAATAATGTAAATCAAATCAAAAACAAATATTCTGTGTTTATGTAATTTGTTTGAAAACAGAAAGATGTCAGTTGTTCGCGAGCCTCTTCATTATCCGCTAATGCGACACGCCCACGGAGTGAAGTGAAGCTCCACACTTCAGCTACATCGTTTTGAGACGCGTTGAGGAATAATTCTCCTCATGGAAAGCTATTCGTGTTCTGTTCATAGCAATCTGCAGAAGAGTGTGTGTTGTGTCAGGAGTCAGTATGAGGTTAAGAGTGATGAGAAAGTGGTCTGAGGTGTGCAATGATTTGTGAGTAGCCGCAGTAGATACTCGCTTAAGGTCAAAGGAGGTCAGTAGAGTGGTGAAGTCCATGGCCTGGTGTTTTTCAAGGTGGATGTTGAAGTCACAGAGTACTACCAGAGGAGTAGCCTGGCCCTCCTCCGTACTTCCGCTCAATTTTCATTTTCCCTCAGTACTCCGTCTGGGACTGCGGTATATTCTTATGTTTTCTCAGAACAAATTTTTACTGGTCAATTCAGCGAACAGAGGGAGTATCTGAGAATGATGACGTTGATGTTGTTCGCTAGTTTGAGTTGTAGTTCAGTAAAGGTGGCGGAGAAAGACACGAGCGAAGCCATTCACTTCACTGTAATTTGGATGCATTTCTAGACTTGTATTTTTTTAAATGCTGGCAAGTATTTACAAGAGCAATATATTTCATCACCGCTCAAAAAATAAAAATAAGAAAAGCATGTAAACATTTGAATTGGGCCGTTATTTACGGCAGCATTTATTCTTATCATACCAAGCATATGACATTTTATTTACAACATACAACCATGTTACGAACCACGTGAACAGTGCGTTCCCGATCACAAAACTCTGTCCTCCTCTGGGTAGATCCAATAGTTTTAAACTTCAACAGAGTAACCTCCTTCAAGGAAGTAAACGCTTGTCAATGGAGAGTGGCCAGACTCTATGTACAAATGAAATGTACGAGAGTCTGGTAAGACCAGGCTACCAGAGGAGTACCATCCTCAGGGAAGTTAGAGAGTAACACTTCCAACTCCTACAAGAAGTTACCCAGTTGACCTGGAGGACGATAAATAACTACAACATGGATTTTAACAGGGTGAGTGATAGTGATTGAGTGTGATTCAAATGAACTGTTGCCAGATAGTGATGATAAGGGATCAAATTTCCAATCATTTGAGAATAGCAAACCAGTAACTCCACCCCTCCCAATCGGGCAAGGGGTGTGTGAAAAAGTGAAATTAGTTGAGAGGACCGCAGGAGTGGCAGTGTCCTCTGGTTTGATCCAGGGCTCAGTTAGGGCCATGAGGCTGAGACGTAACTCACGTAACGTGTGCCACGAGAACAAACGCTAACTCACCAGACACCGCAAGACTACAACAGCACGGCCATAACACGACAATACACTAAACAGACAAACTTTCTAACAACAAATGAGCTCAAAATCAACTGAGAAAGGATACAAAAACTTACACAGTAGCTGCCTTCCCTGATGTTCGGATGCTTCTCTCCCGTAGTGTCAACACTATGACACAGCATCTCATTCTTCTTCTCAGGGAACCGAGTTACATTTGCAACCTAAGATTCAAGGATTAATTAATATGATCATTTGCAAAAGGAAAAATGCACTACATTTTAAATATTGATTTAGTATAAATATAACAAAGAATCTATTTGATTAATCAAAATAATGAAACCGGTTAAGTGGGTCATCTTACCCCAACCCCTCTGTTGAACTTGTCACTTGAATTAATTAAGAAATTTTCTTAAATTTCAATACGTTTTGTTATGTTTTTCATTTTCAGATTCAAGAGAAAACATAGATGAAGTGAGGATTGTGCTGCTGGGAAAAACTGGAGTTGGGAAAAGTGCAACAGGAAACACAATCTTGGGAATAAAAGTGTTTACAGCAGAAACATCTCAAGAGTCAGTGACTAAAAAGAGTCAGAGAGAAACATCTGAAATCAACGGCCGACACGTCACTGTGATCGACACTCCAGGACTGTTTGATACTGAACTTACCAATGAAGAGATCCAGAGAGAAATCAGCAACTGCATCTCCATGATCCTGCCTGGACCGCACGTGTTCATCATTGTGCTCAATTTAGGACAACGATTCACTGCAGAAGAAGCAACATCAGTAAAGATCATCCAAGAGACATTCGGTGAGAGATCTTTAATGTTCACCATGGTGCTCTTCACCAGAGGAGACGATCTGAAGGACAAAACCATTGATCAGTGTTTGGGAAAACCTGGATCTGCTTTGATGAAGCTGATTGAAGCGTGTGGAAACAGATTCCATGTGTTCAATAATAATCAGACTGGAGACCGAACACAGGTGTGTGATCTACTGGAGAAGATAGACAACATGGTGAAGGCAAACGGAGGGAGTTTCTACTCATGCAAGATGTTCAGAGAGATGGAGAGAGAGAAACAAGAACAACAGATGAAGATCCTGATGGACAGACTCAGAGAAACAGAAGAAGAGATGAGACAAGAACGAGAGACATTTAAAAATAAAACTGAGCAACTGAAGCAAGAAAAAGAGAAAGTAAAAACGGAAAAAGAAAATCTTCAGATCAAATATGAAACAGAAACCGAGAGACTGATGAACAGACTAGAGAATGAGAGGAAGAAAAGAGAAGAGGAATTTATTGAGAGAGAAGAACGATTTATTACACTAATGAAAGAGAAAGAAGAACTGATGAAGAAACATGAAGAAGAGAAAGAAAGAATGAAGATGATGATGGAGGAAGAACGACAGAATGATGACAAAGAGAGAAAGAGAAGAGAAGAAGAACTCAAAAGAGAAATAACAGAACAAGAGAAACAACAGAGAGAGATACGAGACGAGATGAGACGAGAACGAGAGACATTCAAACATCAAATAGAAGAAGTGAGACGAGAAAAAGAGAAAATAGCAAATGAAAAAGAGAAACTTCAGGTCAAATATGACACAGAAACAGACAAACTGATGAACAGAATAGAGAATGAGAGGAAGAGAAGAGAAGAGGAATTTAATGAGAAAGAAGAGAGAGAGGAAAAGATGCGTGAGGAGATGAAGAGAGAACGAGAGGAATGGGAAAAACAGAAACTAGAGGAAAAGATGAGAAGAGAAGAAGAGGATAAGAAAAGAAGAGAGAAAGAACAGAGAGTGTGTGATGAATTTAATCAGAAACTGAAAGAAGAGAGAGAGAGAATGGAAAGAGAGAAAGAAGATCTTCAGTCTAAACATGAAGCAGAAGAAAACAAGATGAAGATCCTGATGGAGGAGAAACTGAACAGAGAAAGAGAAGAACTGATGGAGAAACTGAACAGAGAAAGAGAAGAACTGATGGAGAAACATGAAGAAGAGAAAGAGAGAATGAAGATGATGATGGAGAAACTGAACAGAGAAAGAGAAGAACTGATGAAGAAACATGAAGAAGAGAAAGAGAGAATGAAGAGGATGATGGAGGAAGAACGACATAATGATGACAAAGAGAGAAAGAGACGACAAGATGAATTGAGAGAGAGAGAAGAACGATATAAGAGAGAAATGAAGGAACAGGAGGAGCAGATGAGAGAGATTCGAGATGAGATGAGACGAGAACGAGAGACATTTAAGCAAGACATGGAGGAAATGAGACGAGAAAAAGAGACTGTAAAGAAAGAAAAAGAAAACCTGCAGGTCAGATATGACACAGAAATAGACAGACTGATGAAGAGAATAGAGAATGAACAACAGAATCATGAAACAGAGAGAAAGAGAAGCGTAGAAGAGTTAAATGAGAGAGAAGAACGATATAAAACACTAATGAAAGAGAAAGAAGAGAGAGAGGAAAAGATGTGTGAGGTGATGAAGAGAGAACGAGAGGAATGGGAGAAACAGAAACTAGAGGAAAAGATGAGAAGAGAAGAAGAGGATAAGAAAAGAAGAGAGAAAGAACAGAGAGTGTGTGATGAATTTAATCAGAAACTGAAAGAAGAGAGAGAGAGAATGGAAAGAGAGAAAGAAGATCTTCAGTCTAAACATGAAGCAGAAGAAAACAAGATGAAGATCCTGATGGAGGAGAAACTGAACAGAGAAAGAGAAGAACTGATGGAGAAACATGAAGAAGAGAAAGAGAGAATGAAGATGATGATGGAGAAACTGAACAGAGAAAGAGAAGAACTGATGAAGAAACATGAAGAAGAGAAAGAGAGAATGAAGATGATGATGGAGGAAGAACGACAGAATCATTCTGAAGAGAGAAAGAGAAGAGATGAAGAGGATAATGCATTCAAACATCAACTAGAGGAAATGAGACGAGAAAAAGAGAAAGTTAAAGCTGAATATGAGACAAAACGAGTGCAGTGGGAAACACAGAAAAGAGAAGAAGAGAAGAAGAAGAAAGAAGCAGAAACACAGAAATCTGAACTTCAGAAGAAACAGCGAAGTCCAGGAAGTGATGGCACAAAGAGTAAGAGGAAATAACTCCATCACTCATTCATTAAACTCTGTAAAGTTCAATAGTGTGAGATCATATTTCATTATTTATGTTCAGTGCTGTTGAAATAATTCTGCTGTAGATTCTGACTTTAGTCCTCAGAGCTCAGTTTCCGTCTCAGACAGTCGGTGACACTGAGACATTTGACTGCACATCACATTTTTGACATTGTTGATACTTCTTGCAATCGTAATGCAATGGACTATGGCCTACATTAAACCTTTAAATAAAAGGGTAAGAGCAAATTGTATAAAATAAAATGAACGCAAAAAACCTGCCTACCTTACCAGAGCATCTGGATGAAGCTCATGAACTCCACTCATGAGTCATGAACAGCTCACCGGTAAAACGACGCTCCCGCTCCTACATGAAATGTGTCTGTAGCCTACTGTAGCATAGCCTACTACACTTGTAGCCATTAAAACACGTATTTAGTTTTATATATTTAAATATTATAATGTTATATTTTATTTCATTTACATTGATGATTATGAAAAGTGAACAAGACACATAAGATGCAAAATATGTCAGAAGACATGGGGGTCAGAAATGATTTTGACCACTTCATTTGTTGAAAGCATTTCTTTAAAGTGAATTTCATTTTGAATAAATTGTATCTTAATTTTAATACATTTTTTATCAACCGATTGCTTTGATTTAATAAACAATAAGCATATATAGCAGACAATGACATGGAGCCGCCGGCGCTGCGTGAACAACGGCTTAAATGAACAACAACTACTTGAAAAAAAACTTTAGTTGGAGGCAGCCCTAGCTACTTATTTCAGATAGGCCTATATTCAAAACAGCATATGTCACAAATGGCATTCTGGGTTGAGCTTGTGGTGCTGAGCGGAATGAGCTTCAGAAATTAACGGAATCTTCAGAAAGGCGCTCTCACTCTGGAGGAAATATTTTAAAAACATAATTCAACATATAAATAATATTTTTTAATGGAACACTTAAAGTGTTTATTACAAATAAATTACTAAATGCAAAAAAAGAATAAATGTAAATGAACAAAAATGTGCATTGCATTTGCAATGCTGTGAAACCAGGCATTGCTGCAGCACCCCCACTTCCCGGTGAAATTTAATAGCTTTAAGTTACACTTATACTTAACGTTTTAGTTATATTCATACAATTAATGTATTTGTTAAGTAGGCTACAGTGGAACATTACTTGTGTGTCATCATTTTTTATTAAATAAATCTGCTTGTTTTTTTTAAAACATTATAGTAAATGGTAAAATGAGTAGATTATTTCTGACTAGTCAGTGCAGACATTTATTTCATTTTAGTTTACTCAGGTTTGCAAAACTGCTCTAAAGAAAACGTGAAGCCAATGTATAAAGTGTTTCCCTGGGCGCTTCGGCACTGCTGTGAAGCTTCCTCTCACAAAAAGAGCTTGCATGTTGGCACGTCCTTTTCAGGATGTCTTGCTGGTGCACTTCTGGGTGCGGCTGGTCGTTATCGCCTTCTGATGGGCATTATCACTGCCTGACGTGTTTGGGGTTTCAGCACGCTCAGGCAGTGTTTTTGGATGTATCATATTCTCACTGCAGGAACATGACCATCGTGGTGCTGCAGTAGAGACTCGATGAGCTTCGTCCTGGAGCGAGAGTCCCCTCTGCCACACCCCAATCTACCGTCTCCGCGAGAGGCGGTACTTTGGCTGTTGGCCAGGGTGACCTGAGGGTGATGGTGTGGAACAAAGCCCAGACGCTAGTTCCTCGAGCCACGCCCCCCTCTTGCACACTGCAACCCACGAGCTTTGGGACTGAAACAGTTGAAAATGCACGAGGGTAGAGCTGACACAGGGCTCATGGATGAGCTGCATGCCACCACCGACCTTGCCCCCCGGGAGACGAAGGTGACCGCATGCTCCCTGGGCCAGATGACGTCCACAGCAGTGGTCCAGGAGAGACACCTGTGGCTAAACCTTTTCGAATGCGTTCGTCCAGCAGATTGGCTTGCAGCGATCGACCTGAAGGACGAGTACTTCCATGTCTCCATCCTTCCTCGACACAGACCATTCCTACAGTTTGCTTTCAATGGGCGGGCATATCAGTACGCCGTTCTCCCATTCGGGCTAGCTCTGTCCCCTCGCATCTTTACAAAGATTGTCGAGTCAGCCCTTGTGCCACTCAGACAACACGGGGTTCACTTCCTGAACTACCGCAACGACTGGCTGATCCTGACTTACTCTCGAGAGCAGGTGTGCGAACACAGAGACTTGGTACTCCGCCATTTAGCCCGTCTGGGCCTTCGGGTCAACTGGGAAAAGAGCAAACTCTCCCCAGTGCAGAGGATCTCTTTTCTCGGTATGGAGATCGACTCGGTCTTTCGAGCGTTCGCAATCACTACTGACTTGCCTCCGCCAAGTCGAGACCAAGAGTGTGGTCCCACTGAAGTTATTTCAGAGGCTCCTGGGGCATATGGCATCCGCAGCCGTGGTCACGCCACTCGGATTGCTTCATATGAGACCGCTTCAGCACTGGCTTAGCGATCAAGTCCTGAGGTGGGCATGGCACACAGGCATTCTCCGAGTCCCAGTCACTCTGGCCTGCCTTCAGACCCTCACTCTGTGGTCGAACCTCAGTTTTCTACAGGCCGGTGTTCCCTTAGAATGAGTTTCCAGGCATATTGTTGTTCGACAGATGCCTCCACCACGGGCTGGGGTGGCATGTGCAATGGACATGCTGCCGCGGGCTCCTTGACAGGACCCCAGTACCACCTGCATTGTCAATTCGCCCTGCACCGCTTCCGAGCGTTGTTCAATGGTCAACATGTTCTAGTCCGCTCAGACAACACGGCCACAGTAGCGTACATCAACCACCAGGGTGGTCTACGCGCCCGCCGGATGTCGCAATTCGCCCGCCACCTACTCTGATGGAGTCAGAAGCATCTGAGGTCGCTTTGTGCCATTCACGTCCTGGGAGACTTGAACTGTGCAGCCGACGAGCTATCTTGGCTCCAGCCACTTACGGGGGAATGGAGACTCCATCCCCAGATGGTCTAGCTGATTTGGGAACAGTTTGGCGACGCGCAGGTAGACCTGTTTGCCCATTGCCACCTGTTTTACTCCTTAACTGAGGGAACCCTTGGCATGGACACACTGGCGCACAACTGGCCGCAGGGCCTACTCAAGTATGCGTTTCCCCCAGTGAGCCCTCTTGCACAGTGTCTGTGCAAGATCAGGGACGACAAGGAGCAGGTTCTTTTGGTCGCCCCGTATTGGCCAGGCCGGACCTGGTTCTCCGAACTCATGCTCCTTGCGACAGCCCCTCCCTGGTCGATTCCTCTGAGGAAGGACCTCCTTTCTTAGGGACAGGGCACCCTTTGGCACCCGCGTTACGATCTTTGGAACCTCCACATGTGGCTCCTGGATGGGACGCAGCAGGTTTGAGTACCCTACCACCTCAGGTGGTGGCTGCCATTGCTTCTGCTAGGGCCCTAGGGCCTCCAACGCCTATGCGTTGAAGTGGAACCTTTTCGTCACCTGGTGCTCTTCTTGCCGAGAAGACCCCCGGAAATGACCGATCGGGTCTGTGCTCTCGTTTCTACAAGGTTGTCTCACTGGATAGTGGATGCCATTGTTTTGGCTTACCAGATGCAGGGATGTCCATGCCCCCTAGGGGTGAGGGCTCCTCCTGGGCTCTAGCGCATGGCGCCTCGCTAACAGACATTTGTAGAGCTGCAGGCTGGGCGACACCCAACACATTTGCCAGGTTCTATAACCTCCGAGTGGAGCCAGTCTCCTCTCATGTACTCGCCCCAAGCAGTAGCCGGTAGCTGGACAGGCTCAGGTGTCTTCGCTTGCTCGCAATTCCACTCCACGGACTGGATACATGCGATATTCTCCTCAGGTGAGCTTCCCTGAAGCCCTGAGTTCCTCCAGCACTGTCGATGCCAACACCAGTGTGCATGGCCGATCCGGTCAGCCCTCGTGTCTAGCTAGGAGCCTCATGTGCATGGTTCCCCCTCTGGGCGACCCCCACATGTGTATTTCCACTGTAAGTCTCTCCGAGCATGTGTCTTCCCTTGGCAAGCTTGCTAGCCCTGGGGGTAAAAGTTTTCCACCTTCGGCTGGTTTCCCCAGAGTTCTTCCCTATGCAGCCCCTTTACGAGCCATATGTGTGTCTCTAAGTCCTCTCTACAGGCAGGCCTTTGGTGCATGTTTCCACGTGGAATATGCTTTCAGTGTACCTTGGTATTCCTGTGATAAGTTGGAGTCCTTTGTCCGTACTAGTCTTACGCAGGGCACTGGATGACAGCCGAGTGGCGTGATAAAATTGGGACCCCCATTCGTCAGTCACTGACGTTACTTGGAGTGACTGAACGAAAGGGAATGGCTCAGTTACGTATGTAACCCTCGTTCCCTGAGGAAGGAACGGAGACGTAACATCCCTCTGCCACGTCCCCTGTACCGCTAGAACGGCCGGGAGTTCAGTCTCGGTTCCTCAGCAGGTAACATACATCATATACCAACGAGGTGGGGCGGAGTTACGCTATGCAAATTCCGCATGCCCACGGCATTGCATCGCCATTGGGCGTTTTTTTACATCTCGAAGATGATAGGCTTCTAAGCGAAACCCCCATTCGTCAGTCATTGACGTTACGTCTCCGTTCCCTCCTCAGGGAAAGAGGGTTACATACCTAACCGAGACATTATTATTGCTGGTGCCTGCCATGAACCCTGACCCACAGCAAACAGAACCAAGCTGAACCAAACTATGGCTTCAAAACTGTGATGTGAACCGAACCGTGGCATAGGTGTATCGTTACACCCCTACTATATATCCATGTATAAATTATTATAATTTTAACGTACTACAATATTATTAGTTAACATTTTTGTGTATGTAAGAAAATCACAAAACAATAAAATAAAATAAAAATTATGTACTTGAAAATGACTGGCGGAGGAAAAGTGAATAAACATTAATCCCAGTGAGTGAGAGTTGGTATGTGATAATGTAATGGTATTTTTTTTTTTGTTCATACAGTAGGAGGAGAAGAGATGCTGAAGCAGAATCCACTGAAGAGAAAAATACCAAAAAATGCTGAACCAGTCACTCCTGTCTCCAGTCTCTCATCCAGACGGATTGTTCTTCTGAGTAAAATTGGTGTTGGGAAGAGTGCAGCTGGAAACACAATACTGGGACAGAAAGAGTTCAGATCTGAGTTTAGCATGGATTCAATCACCAGTGTTTGTTCAAATGCTCACGCCACTGTTTCAGGCAGATCTGTGTCTGTAGTTGATACTCCTGGATTATTTAACACACAGATGAAACCTGAAGATTTAGCTGAGGAGATCATGAGGAGTGTTTATTTATCCAATCCTGGACCGCACGCTTTCCTCATTGTGTTTAGAGTAGATGACAGATTCACTGAACAGGAGCAGCAGATTCCTCAGCAGATTGAGATGATGTTTGGAGAGGGAGTGTTAAAATACTCCATCATTCTCTTCACTCATGAAGATCTGCTAGAAGGACAGTCTGTAGAGGAGCTCATCAAGGAGAACAGTAAATTAAGAGATCTAGTTGATCAGTGTGGAGGCAGATTTCACGTCTTCAACAACAGAGATGAGAATAACAGAGAGCAGGTGAATGATCTACTGCAGAAGATTGACTCAATGATAGAGCAGAATGGAGGCGGACACTACAGTAACTTGAATGAATCGTAAATTCACGAGTTCAAACTTACATCAAATTAAATAGAGTAAAGATTATGCATATTTGGTGTGCTGTCCAGGGGAGGGCTCCGGGCTCTGAATTTTGGCCCCAACCCAGAGTATCCCCCCTTGATAAAGATTGTCTAGAATTAGACTGTATTGTATTATGTTGACATCTAATAAGAGTTTATTAAATCAAAGTGAGGAGATGGGGTGGTGGAGAGATGCTAAAATAAAAATGGCAACGAAAGAAGGTAAATCTGCACTATATATACACCTTTTGTCGTTGATTAAATTGATTAACTTAACGTGCTCCACTCATGTTTAATTAGGTTTAATTATCTGAACGTGCTCCTCCCAAAATTTGTTAATAAAACATCACTTAATATTGTAATATGTAAATTAATTCTGTAGTATTTCAGTATTGGTCTTGTTTGTCCAGATGTTTTGTACATTGTAATCCACTATTTGTGATATTCTGTTATATAACAAAATGGACTCAAATCAGTATTTCATGCATCTTTTAATTTGTTAGGTAATTATTCATATATCAAGCAATTTAATAAACAGTCAGAATTCACATTGATATTTTGATTCTCCTGTCTGGGTTTTGTCATTACTGGTTGACTGTACATTATGGCAAGTAATGCATAATCTACTGTTGAGCAGGTAATAAATCATATTCATTTTCCTACAGAGGTTCAGTACCTGAGAGAGTTTTTTTTTTCTATAATGGTTGCCTCCCTAACAGATGACAGTCAGATTACTAACTAAATATATTAGTTGCATTAGTGTGCAGTTTTCTTTCAGTGTGAAATGGGAATTTCCATTTCAAATGTTATTTAGATTTTTTTTTTTAAAGTGGCAAGAAAAAGTATGTGAAACACTTCACATAATCAGATTCACATTATCACAAATTCTGCAAGTGGTTTCTTTATATATACACAGTTACAGAAAAAACGTTACAGAATTCACAGTGTATAGTATGTGTACAGAGCAACAACAAAGAGATTGTTTTCATTTTAGACGAGTCAAGCTGCGCCTGGAAAAAAAGGTCTGGACAGGTGGCATACAAACACAATTCAGTAAAAAGGAAATAGTTGGAGCGGGCAAACCAAACAACGGGAAACAGTCCAAGATCACAAAGTGACCATCCACAAAGAAATGCTAAGAACTGACCACATTAGCAGATCAAGACTTTAGAATAGTGGTGAATGTGATGCACTGCAGGTGCATGCACAATCAGTCCCAGGTATGAGGGCCTATGGGAATTGTAGTCAGAATAGCAACAGTCAATATTCCGGTGAGAGCTCCCTCTAATGATCCGAAGGAAGCAGAGAGGAAGCCTCACCCGTAACAGAGCCCCTCCCCTGCGGCTCCCGACACGAGGAGGCAAATGACGCCGTTGTCTTCCACAAGGTTGAGGAACCGGTTTCTCCGGATGCATCGTATGAAACTCCTCACTGAGTGTGGGGTCGAGGATATCATCCCTGTTGACCCAGGATCGCTCCTCCGGACCGTACCCTTTCCAGTACACCAGATACTGCAGAATAACGCCCCGGCATCTGGAGTCAAGTAACTCACAAACTTGATACACCTCCTTGCCGTCAACCAGAATGGGTGGAGGGGTCTGAACTTCGACTCCACTCTCTAAATCTCCTCTCGGACAAGCAGCGGGTTTTAGTAGCGTAACATGAAAAGCAAGAAGTTCTTGTTTGTGCACTATGTGTAGTAGAATGTGCTGCAAATACTCACAACACAACCAAATACAGAAACACCTGCATATACTCACAACACAACCAAATACAGAAACACCTGCATATACTCACAACACAACCAAATACAGAAACACCTGCAAATACTCACAACACAACCAAATACAGAAACACCTGCAAATACTCTCAACACAACCAAATACAGAAACACCTGTAAATACTCTCAACACAACCAAATACAGAAACACCTGCAAACACTCACAACACAACCACATACAGAAACACCTGCAAATACTCACAACACAACCAAATACAGAAACACCTGCAAACACTCACAACACAACCAAATACAGAAACACCTGCAAACACTCACAACACAACCAAATACAGAAACACCTGCAAACACTCACAACACAACCAAATACAGAAACACCTGCAAATACTCACAACACAACCAAATACAGAAACACCTGCAAACACTCACAACGCAAACACTCACAACACAACCAAATACAGAAACACCTGCAAACACTCACAACACAACCAAATACAGAAACACCTGCAAATACTCACAACACAACCAAATACAGAAACACCTGTAAATACTCTCAACACAACCAAATACAGAAACACCTGCATATACTCACAACACAACCAAATACAGAAACACCTGCAAATACTCACAACACAACCAAATACAGAAACACCTGCAAATACTCTCAACACAACCAAATACAGAAACACCTGTAAATACTCTCAACACAACCAAATACAGAAACACCTGCAAACACTCACAACACAACCACATACAGAAACACCTGCAAATACTCACAACACAACCAAATACAGAAACACCTGCAAACACTCACAACACAACCAAATACAGAAACACCTGCAAACACTCACAACACAACCAAATACAGAAACACCTGCAAACACTCACAACACAACCAAATACAGAAACACCTGCAAATACTCACAACACAACCAAATACAGAAACACCTGCAAACACTCACAACGCAAACACTCACAACACAACCAAATACAGAAACACCTGCAAACACTCACAACACAACCAAATACAGAAACACCTGCAAATACTCACAACACAACCAAATACAGAAACACCTGCATATACTCACAACACAACCAAATACAGAAACACCTGCAAATACTCACAACACAACCAAATACAGAAACACCTGCATATACTCACAACACAACCAAATACAGAAACACCTGCAAATACTCACAACACAACCAAATACAGAAACACCTGCAAACACTCACAACACAACCAAATACAGAAACACCTGCAAATACTCACAACACAACCAAATACAGAAACACCTGCAAATACTCACAACACAACCAAATACAGAAACACCTGCAAATACTCACAACACAACCAAATACAGAAACACCTGCAAATACTCACAATGTCATTTGTAAATATGCATCCTTTCCTGTCATTCAGACCTGCAACACATTTAAAAAAAAGTTGGGACAGTAAAGCATTTACCACTTTGTAATGTTGCCATTCCTTTTCACAACACTTAAAAGACGTTTAGGGACTGAAGACACCAAGTGATGAAGTGTTTCAGGTGTAATTTTGTCCCATTCTTCCTGAAAACAAGTCTTAAGGTGGGCAACAGTACGGGGTCTTCGTTGTCGCATTTTGCGCTTCAAAATGCGCCACACATTCTCTATTGGAGACAGGTCGGGACTGCAGGCAGGCCAGTCAAGTACCCGTACCCTCTTCCTCCGCAGCCAGGACTTTGTAATGTGTGCAGAATGTGGTTTTGCATTGTCTTGTTGAAATATGCATGGACGTCCCTGGAAAAGATGTCCTCTTGAAGGCAGCATATTATGCTCCAAAATCTCTATGTACTTTTCAGCATTAATGGTGCCTTCACGGAAGTGCAAGTTACCTTTGCCAAGGGCACTGACACAACTCCATACCATGACAGACCCTGGCTTTTGGACTTGTTGCTGGTAACAGTCTGGATGATCCTTTTCTTCTTTGGTCCGGAGCACACGGCGTCCATTCCTCCCAAAAAATACCTGAAATACTGATTCATCTGACCACAGTACTCGTTTCCACTGTGTGATGGTCCATCCCAGATGCCTCCGAGCCCAGAGAAGTCGACGGCGCTTCTGGACACTGTTAACATAGGGCTTCCTTTTGGCACAGTACAGTTTTAACTGGCATTTGTGGATGTAACTACGTATTGTGGTACTTGACAAAGGTTTGCCAAAGTAGTCCTGAGCCCATGTGGTGATATGGCTTATAGATGAATGACGATTCTTGATGCAGTGCCGCCTGAGGGATCAGAGATCACGGTTGTTCAGCTTAGGCTTGCGCCCTTGTCCTTTACGCACTGACATTCCTCCAGATTCCTTGAATCTTTTAATTATGTTATGCACTGTTGAATGTGAAATATCCAAATCTCTTCCTACCTTTCTTTGAGGAACATTGTTTTTAAACATTTCAATAATTTTCTCACGTATTTGTTGGCAAACTGGCGATCCTCGGCCCATCTTTGCTCCTAAAGGATTAGACCTTTCTTGGATGCTGCTTTTGTACCAAATCATAATTACAATCACCTGTTGACATCACCTGTTTCAAATCACATCATTATTTAACCATTTTACCTCATTACTAGCCCTAAATTGCTCCTGTCCCAACTTTTTTTTAAATGTGTTGCAGGTCTGAATGACAGGAAAGGATGCATATTTACAAATGACATGAAGTTGACCAGACAAAACATGAAATATTTTGTGTTCATATTGTCTGCAATGAAATACAAGTCAAAGTAAATTTAGAAATCACTTCTTTTGTTTTTTATTTGCATTTTCCATACTGTCCCAACTTTTTCTGATTTGGGGTTGTAGAAACACCTGCAAAAACTCACAACACTATCCAAATACAGAAACACCTGCAAATACTCACAACACAACCAAATACAGAAACACACTGCAAACACTCACAACACAACCAAATACAGAAACACCTGCAAACACTCACAACACAACCAAATACAGAAACACCTGCAACTACTCACAACACAACCAAATACAGAAACACCTGCAAACACTCACAACACAACCAAATACAGAAACACCTGCAAATACTCACAACACAACCAAATACAGAAACACCTGCAACTACTCACAACACAACCAAATACAGAAACACCTGCAAACACTCACAACACAACCAAATACAGAAACACCTGCAAATACTCACAACACAACCAAATATAGAAACACCTGTATATACTCACAACACAACCAAATACAGAAACACACTGCAAACACTCACAACACAACCAAATACAGAAACACCTGCAAACACTCACAACACAACCAAATACTGAAACACCTGCAAACACTCACAACACAACCAAATACAGAAAAACCTGCAAACACTCACAGCACAACCAAATACAGAAACACCTGCAAATACTCACAACACAACCAAATACAGAAACACCTGCAAATACTCACAACACAACCAAATACAGAAACACCTGCAAATACTCACAACACAACCAAATACAGAAACACCTGCAAATACTCACAACACAACCAAATACAGAAACACCTGCAAACACTCACAACACAACCAAATACAGAAACACCTGCAAACACTCACAACACAACCAAATACAGAAACACCTGCAAATACTCACAACACAACCAAATACAGAAACACCTGCAAACACTCACAACACAACCAAATACAGAAACACCTGCAAATACTCACAACACAACCAAATACAGAAACACCTGCAAATACTGACAACACAACCAAATACAGAAACACCTGCAAATACTCACAACACAACCAAATACAGAAACACCTGCAAATACTCACAACACAACCAAATACAGAAACACCTGCAAATACTCACAACACAACCAAATACAGAAACACCTGCAAACACTCACAAGACAACCAAATACAGAAACACCTGCAAACACTCACAACACAACCAAATACAGAAACACCTGCAAATACTCACAACACAACCAAATACAGAAACACCTGCAAACACTCACAACACAACCAAATACAGAAACACCTGCAAATACTCACAACACAACCAAATACAGAAACACCTGCAAATACTGACAACACAACCAAATACAGAAACACACTACAAATACTCACAACACTACCAAATACAGAAACACCTGCAAATAATCAAGTCAAGTCAAGTCAACTTTATTTATATAGCGCTTTTAACAATGTAGATTGTTTCAAAGCAGCTTAACAGTGTTAAACAGGAAAAATAATGCAGCATAATTTTATTAAAGGTCCCGTTCTTCGTGATCCCATTGTTCAAACTTTAGTTAGTGTGTAATGTTGCTGTTAGAGCATAAATAATACCTGTAAAATTATAAAGCTCAAAGTTCAATGCCAAGCGAGATATTTTATTTAACAGAAGTTCCCTTTCAAAGCCTACAGCGAACGGCCGGCTTGGATTACATCCTGGTACTTCCTTCTTTAATTACGTCAGTAGAACAGTAGAACAGACTAACCTCCGCCCACAAGAATACGCGAAAAAGGGGGCGTGGTCTTGTTGCTGTCCCACGTGGAGAAGAGGACGGTCGCGTGGAGAAAAGGAACTGTTGCGTTTGACTGTGTTCGTCGCCATGTCGTCGAGACGTTGTTATTCCAGTGGAGAAACTGCGCGAGTTTTGTGTGTATTAATCTTCTCCCCCTTTTCAGGTATTAAGTGTGATTATTAGTTTAAAATACTTTAATAGGATTAATAATATGTTTGAGAGTATAGAAACGCGATTATTATATTGATTGTATGTCCAAAAATTGTAAAATGTGTAGTTTAGAAATGCGTGAGCTCAGGACTCCATTTTGTGCGCGTTGGGAATAGCGTTAGGCCTATATAATGGCGCGAAGATCGTGTATGTTCAATTTGTGTATTTCATGTGTAATCCTGTTTATATAGTGCTGATTTGTCGACTTGTTTCAAAGATGTGTAGAGTAAAAGTGACTTGAGGATGTTAGGCTAAAACATCTAGCTGGAATTGTACATTTACATGCTTAAAACTGATTTGCCATAGAGTTAATATGCATAGATGACTAAAAAGAGTAAGATTTAAAGAATTGAGTCTCAGGTAACCGTTAAATGCTTTAAAATGCTTTATTGTATTTCTGTATGTACTTTATAGTGTCATGAGTCTCCAATAGCCTTTTATATAAGAGTGTACTCATGTAATTATATACGTATGGTAAAAACTGCTGAATACTGATATGAAAGATGTCAATGAAGTTAATTTGTAATATAAATGTTTAATTTTGTTTATACAAATGATTAATTTTGATTCCATTCTACATAAAGCTTCCAGTGGAGAAACTGCGCAAGTTTTGTGTGTATTAATCTTCTCCCCCTTTTCAGGGGTACAACATAGATGCCATTCTTCTGATGATGTAACGAGTACATCAGGTGTTATGGGAAGTGTTCCCGGTTCCGGCTGACCTAGTTAATGCATCCTAACAATCATTTCATTGAAAAAGTGTTTTATGTATATGCCACAGTAAAGAGATGTGTTTTTAGTCTAGATTTAAACTGACAGAGTGTGTCTGCTTCCCGAACAATGCTAGGAAGACTGTTCCAGAGTTTAGGAGCTAAATAGGAAAAGGATCGACCGCCTGCAGTTGATTTGGATATTCTCGGTATGATCAACTGGCCAGAATTTAGAGAGCGCAGTAGACGTGATGGAGTATAATATGTTAGGAGCTCGCTCAAGTACTGGGGAGCTAAACCATTTAGTGCTTTGTAAGTAATAAGCAAGATTTTAAAATGTATGCGATGTTTAATAGGGAGCCAGTGCAGTGTTGACAGAACCGGCTAATATGGTCATACTTCCTGGATCTAGTAAGAACTCGAGCTGCTGCGTTTTGGACCAGATGGAGTTTATTTATTAAGTGAGCAGGGCAACCACCCAGTAGAGCATTACAATAATCTAGCCTTGAGGTCATGAACGCATGAACTAACTGTTCAGCATTTTGCATTGAGAGCATGTGCCGTAATTTAGATATATTTTTAAGTTGGTAGAATGCAATTTTACAGATGCTAGAAACGTGGCTTTCAAACGAAAGATTGGTATCAAAGAGCACACCCAGGTTCCTCACTGACGACGAGGACTTGACAGAGCAGCCATCAAGTGTTAGACAGTATTCTAGGTTACTACTTGTGGAGCTTTTTTGTCCAATAATTAAAAATTCAGTTTTTTCTGAATTGAGTTGCACTGTAAGTCGCTTTGGATAAAAGCGTCTGCCAAATGCATAAATGTAAATGTCTATTTAAAACAATTCTCTTTTTTTAATCTTTTTTAACTCATGAAATATTGTATCTTTTTGATCATATAGCGGATCATTTTTGAAGGTGAGAAGTTATAATAAACATTTCCAATTAATTAATCACAAATCAACTCAATGAAAACAGAACAATTATAAAGGGAAACATCCACACTTAGCGGTGAACATACAAAATACATGAATAAAACAATTAATCCATAAAACAACACATTTTACAAACATACCTGCACAATGAGGAAACAACATGGAAATGAGGGATCCAATGCATGGAAATTAAATCAGTTTTACATAAAACATAAGACAATGCACAAATGAATTATGATTGTGCCACGTAATACAAGGTCAAAATAAATCACTATAAAATAACACATTCGACGCCAAACGCATATAAACAGTTCACTGAGGAGTTTGTTTACACAAATTCACAACAAAGCAAGTATTTATGCATTTTGCACACTTTTAACTGATAACCCTCTGCCTGCTCAAAACGTGCAACTGACCCACAGCATGTCTCATTAGTTCTGCTGTGGGCGGTCCACATTCCATGCGCTAAATGCCATCACGCATGCCTACAGATGGCGCTGTCCCCATTTATGCATAATTTAACACATTTACACTCCGTTACATGCACCCCCCTTAAATTATGCTAAACTGTGGAAGCACCTGTACATAAAACTTAATACAAGAACCAGAAAAGGGAAAGGGAAACACAGTCGATGCTCACGACAATGCGTTAAGGCAGAATGAGCCGCATCTTTGCAGATAGCACACGGCAAAGCATCAAAACCTTAAATCCTAGGGAAACTCTTATAACGCTGGCGTTTTGGATGAGAATGAGGTCTGTTAGTGTTGGTCAGCAGGACTTTTTCAAACATGTCAATGACCTTTTCAAGAGCAGAGAAATCTGTACTTTTCTGTTGTTGTTCGCACACCGTGGGAGCGGGCACTGGAACTGTATTAAAATCAATCTTGTTGACTGAAATTCTTTCACTTTGGCTGCGATGCACTGTACTGTTGGTTTGAAAGATAAATCAGACTGATAATCGCAAAGTACAGCCTGTACTTCATGTACTGACCACTAAAAATCAGCAAGCGGGACAGGTGAGTAATGATTTGTGCAGTAGGCTATAGACAGAATTTGGGCAGACAGTGGTGGCAGAATCACAGTTCCTTATCCAGAATTTGACTAAATATTTTTCTTTACCACGCAGGTGCACAAGGATTTCCTCTACATGTTCATGAGCATTCATGTTGCTCTTTTTAAAAATGTCCTCATCAGATCATCCCATTCCTCAATTTCAATTGTGTCAGAACCAATACTAACGGGTGTTGTCTATTTAGCAGGCCAGTGTCCAAGCTATAAGGGCTAAGATGGGACATAATGTTATCTGCTAACTGTTGACCAATCTGATGGACAATTGAACTAATTTGCCCTAACATATCAGGCACATCATGTTCAGCATTAGGTGTTGATGTGCAGGCTCCTGAAAACTTATGACTGACATTTGAATGCATGTCTGCTGCATCATACTCTCTTACAGGGCACACCCTTCTCGTAATGTCACATCTACTATCATTATTGCCAGTATTGGGGCTGTCCATTGAAAAGGGAATTGGAACACCTAAAACCCCACTGCCTCTGCCCACTGGACTAGGAGTGAATTGATTAGGCAAATGTCTATTGCTGTTACTCATTATGGGCAAATAAGATGTGCTGCAAGTTCACACACACACATACAGACATAAACCCCCCCAAAAAGCAAGAGACTGTAACTAATGCACCCTCTGACTTCCTGTAGCTCTGATACTCTAGACACAAGATGTTAGTCATTGTGCTATTGACTTAGTCCAGGAAGTCAACTTGTAAGCAGGGCCCCTGCTGAATGCCTAAAGGTTGAAATGTGATGGAGAAATGGAAAACCTGTCATGTGTAAAGTAAAATATAAATCTTCAGGCAGCTTTTTTCTTTTTTTGCAGTGAGATCACTGTTACCTTGACTATGTGAAAATGTTTGATGTTGAAATTTGGTTCCTTGTTGGCACACAGGCTTAAAGCTAAAATGTCAAACAAGGAGCCAAAACCACTGGATGGTCCTGTTTAGGAGGAGGCACAAAACTGCAGAAAACAGTTGCTTTTATTTGTGAAATACTAGGACTGCAACCTTGAAGGACCCCCCCAAACAAAAAACAAAAACACAACAAATAGAGAACGTTCCCAGAACGTTCTTATTTGGTTCCCCACAAAAATAACCAAACGGGAACCTTATGGCAACGTTAGGGGAACGTTCTGTGTTTACTGGGATTTAACTCCGTAGTGAGCATACATGAAAACTAGGCAGTGTTAATTTAACATGGGCATTTTTCTGCTATTACATACATCTTACCTGTTTCATTTACCTATAACTGGCATATATGAATCACATTCATTCGGTTTATTAATACAATTACATAAATCTTACCTGTTTCTTTTATATATATTTAAAAATAAGAATAAGAAGAAAAAGAAAAAGAAGAATAATTAAGTTTATTAATGCGTTTATGTTAAAAGTATGTAATCCGAATGCATGGAAAATGAAAATGCAATTCAAATACATATCTATGTTTAAACTTGTAAAGTGACTTAAATACTTTATTTGCATTTTTTTTAGAGCAACTGACTAACACTTTAGTTTTTACAATATTTGCATGTCAAATTAACAAAATTGTTTTATGAGTATTACAGTATTTGATATTACAGTACAACCCCAAATCAGAAAAAGTTGGGACAGTATGGAAAACGCAAATTAAAAAAAAGGAAGTGATTCCTAAATTTACTTTGACTTGTATTTCATTGCAGACAATATGAACACACAATATTTCATGTTTTGTCTGGTCAACTTCATGTCATTTGTAAATATGCATCCTTTCCTGTCATTCAGACCTGCAACACATTTAAAAAAAAGTTGGGACAGTAAAGCATTTACCACTTTGTAATGTTGCCATTCCTTTTCACAACACTTAAAAGACGTTTAGGGACTGAAGACACCAAGTGATGAAGTGTTTCAGGTGTAATTTTGTCTTAAGGTGGGCAACAGTACGCGGCCTTCGTTGTCGTATTTTGCGCTTCAAAATGCGCCACACATTCTCTATTGGAGACAGGTCGGGACTGCAGGCAGGCCAGTCAAGTACCCGTACCCTCTTCCTCCGCAGCCAGGACTTTGTAATGTGTGCAGAATGTGGTTTTGCATTGTCTTGTTGAAATATGCATGGACGTCCCTGGAAAAGATGTCCTCTTGAAGGCAGCATATTATGCTCCAAAATCTCTATGTACTTTTCAGCATTGATGGTGCCTTCACAGAAGTGCAAGTTACCTTTGCCAAGGGCACTGACACAACCCCATACCATGACAGACCCTGGCTTTTGGACTTGTTGCTGGTAACAGTCTGGATGATCCTTTTCTTCTTTGGTCCGGAGCACACGGCGTCCATTCCTCCCAAAAAATACCTGAAATACTGATTCATCTGACCACAGTACACGTTTCCACTGTGTGATGGTCCATCCCAGATGCCTCCGAGCCCAGAGAAGTCGACGGCGCTTCTGGACACTGTTAACATAGGGCTTCCTTTTGGCACAGTACAGTTTTAACTGGCATTTGTGGATGTAACTACGTATTGTGGTACTTGACAAAGGTTTGCCAAAGTAGTCCTGAGCCCATGTGGTGATATGGCTTATAGATGAATGACGATTCTTGATGCAGTGCCGCCTGAGGGATCAGAGATCACGGTTGTTCAGCTTAGGCTTGCGCCCTTGTCCTTTACGCACTGAAATTCCTCCAGATTCCTTGAATCTTTGAATTATGTTATGCACTGTTGAATGTGAAATATCCAAATCTCTTCCTATCTTTCTTTGAGGAACATTGTTTTTAAACATTTCAATAATTTTCTCACGTATTTGTTGGCAAACTGGCGATCCTCGGCCCATCTTTGCTCCTAAAGGATTAGACCTTTCTTGGATGCTGCTTTTGTACCAAATCATAATTACAATCACCTGTTGACATCACCTGTTTCAAATCACATCATTATTTAACCATTTTACCTCATTACTAGCCCTAAATTGCTCCTGTCCCAACTTTTTTTTAAATGTGTTGCAGGTCTGAATGACAGGAAAGGATGCATATTTACAAATGACATGAAGTTGACCAGACAAAACATGAAATATTTTGTGTTCATATTGTCTGCAATGAAATACAAGTCAAAGTAAATTTAGAAATCACTTCTTTTGTTTTTTATTTGCGTTTTCCATACTGTCCCAACTTTTTCTGATTTGGGGTTGTATTTGATACCAAATATTTGTAGTTTTAACAAATAAATTTGATTATAATCACATGTAGTTGTAAATATAATAAAACATTCTGTTTAATATAAAAGTTCACTGTGATTTAAATACTGTTTACAATACTTTTCCGTTGGGATTTTACATAGTTTTTTTTTGTACATTTCACTGTAATTTTCTACAGTTTAAGGTTAGATCTATTACAGTTATTCACCGTATATAGTATGGAAACGATACTCGGTTACTTAACGTAACCTCGGTTCTCTCTAGAAGAGGGAACGAGTATTGCGTAAGTTCCTTACGCTACGGGAAAGTATTCTTTCTTCGAGATTTCTGAAAAACCCAAAATTATCCTTAATTTTGTAACATTGTCAACGCAGTGCGGCAGCCTGGCAGACCATAGCAGGCTATTCCAGCGTGCCATTGGCTGCTCTGCTGGCAACTGCAGCAGCCTATCGGTGAGCCCGCGTGACGTGGCGACCAATGAGGGCGCTTCGCGCCCACCTGGCTTCATTTGCCTACAGGTGGGGCGTGGCCACGTGTATATAAGCAGGGCTCACGGGCTGCATATTCGGTTTTCGTAGTTCTGAAGCGTAAAAGCCCGCGGGGCGCACGGCAAGGAACGCAATACTCGTTCCCTCTTCTAGAGAGAACCGAGGTTACGTTAAGTAACCGAGTATCGTTCTCTTACGAGAGGTTCTCTCGTATTGCGTAAGTTCCTTACGCTACGGGAACATATTGTCAACGCCGTGCGCGCCTCGCATACAGCATATGTATCCCAGGGAACCGGGGACCATAACACTGCTCGGGCAGGGTGGCCGGTAAAGGAAACGGGCCACCACATATACGGACACTTCGTTAGAACTGACGGGTGGTTACAACGGGTGGTTACAACACCCTGCCTTATGAATGAGGGAACGGCACCTGCCGGTCGCCTTCAAATTCACCACACCTTGTCTCATGAATGAGGGAACGGCAAGGCCGGTCGCCTTCAAATTCACAATATCTTGTCATATGAGTGAGGTAACGGCACCGCCGGTCACCTTCAAACTCACAATAGCTCTTTTCGTAAATGAGGGAACGGTACCGCCGGTCTCCTTCAAATTTACATAAGCCTTGTACCGAACTTACTACCAGTATGTGAGCTATGTCTGCGCAGAATCACCGGGCAGAACCAACAGCCTTATTGAACTGATAACACTTTCGCCTGTAAGGCAGGAACTTCCAGATTGTAAAATCTCACGAACGTAGACGGGGAGGCCCAGCCTGCCGCCACGCAAATATCGTGGATGGAAATCCCTCTGGCCCAAGCCCACGAAGAGGCCATGCCTCTGGTGGAGTGTGCTCTGACACCTAGCGGGCACTGCAGGTGTTTGGAAGCGTATGCAGTTGCAATCGCGTCCACTATCCACCTGGACAGGGTCTGTTTCGAGGAGGCGAGACCTTTAGCGCGCCCTCCAAACGAAACAAATAGCTGCTCAGAACGCCTGAAGGCGGCGGAGCGTGTGACATAAACCCTCAATGCCCTGACAGGGCAGAGGATATTGCCACCGTCCCCCTCGTCGGATGCTGGCAGAGCCGAGAGGGAGATAATCTGCGCCCTGAAAGGAGTGCCGATCGCTTTGGGGACATAACCATGCCTCGGTCTGAGAATGACCTTAGAGTCATTAGGACCGAACTCCATACACGTCGGGCTCACTGAGAGCGCGTGTAGATCCCCCACGCGTTTCACTGAAGCCAGAGCTATCAGGAACGCGGTTTTTAGCGAAAGGAACCTTGGTTCCACAGTCTCGAGCGGTTCAAAGGGATGAGCCTTCATGGCCTCTAGGACCAAGGCCAGATCCCAAATAGGAACCGATGGGAGCCGCGGGGGATTCATCCGTCTAGCTCCTCTGAGGAAACGGATGATGAGCTCGTTCCTTCCTAGCGTGCTGCCTAGCGTCGTCTGGGCGAACGCTGCTATAGCCGCTACATACACTTTGAGCGTGGAAGGGGACCTGCCCAGTTCCAAGAGCTCCTGGAGGAAGGAGAGCACCCGCTGGACCCCACATTGCTGCGGTTCCAATCCCTTGGAAGCACACCACTCAGTGAACACCGACCACTTAGAACTATATAACCGCCTCGTCGAGGGGGCTCTAGAGTGTGAGATCGTGTTCATAACCCCTTCGGGCAGGTCAACGGGTATCCGTTGGTCACCCATACATGCAGAGACCATCGCTCTGGATGGGGATGCCAAACTGACCCTCCTGCTTGAGAGAGGAGGTCTGCTCTCAGCGGAACTGGCCAGGGGGGTGAGTGCGACAGCTTCACCAGCTCTGGGTACCAAATCTGGTTCTCCCAGCGCGGCGCTATAAGGAGCACCGGGCGGCGCGTTTCCCTGATTTTCGCTATAACCTGGGTCAATAGGGAAATCGGCGGGAAAGCATACAGCGGGAGGCTGGGCCAAAGTTGGGACAGTGCATCCTCGCTTTTGGACAAGAACGTCGAGCAGCGGGCGTTCTCTTTTGTTGCAAAGAGGTCGAGCTCCGCTCTGCCGAATAGGCGCCATACCAGCTGGACTGTCTGGGGGTGCAGGGACCATTCTCCTGGGAGAATGAGGCCCCTGGACAGCTTGTCCGGGCCCACGTTGAGGTGGCCCGGAACGTGCACCGCTCTCAGCGAGCGCAGCGAGCTGTGTGCCCACACGAGCAGGCGTTCCGTCAGATTGCCCAGACACCTGGACCTGACACCGCCCTGCCGGTTCACGTAGGACACCACCGTGGTATTGTCCGACCGGACCAACACATGGTGTCCCCGTATAAACGGGAGAAACTGCTTGAGCGCGTTCTCTACCGCTATCATCTCCAAACAGTTTATGTGTAGGAGTTTTTCTCCGCTCGACCAGAGGCCCGAGGCCGGTCTGCCCTCGAAAACGGCGCCCCAACCCGAGGTGGAGGCGTCCGTCGAGATGACTTTGCGGTGTGAGATGGCTCCCATTGTCACTCCCCGCTGGTACCAGTCGGCTACTAACCAGGGCTCTAGGGCTGCAACACAGCCCTGAGTCACTCTGATCCTGAAACCTCCGGCAGCCCAGGCTCTGTGAGGCACTCGGGCGTTTAACCAGCGTTGCAGCGGGCGCATGCGCATTAAGCCCAGCTGGAGCACAGCTGCAGCTGAGGCCATACGTCCCAGCATCCTCTGAAAAAGCTTGAGAGGTGCGATTTTGCCCGGCCGGAAGTACGCAGCCATGCGCCGAACTTGGCGCGTGCGTTGTGGTGACAGGCGGGCAGACATAGCCACAGTGTCCAGATTCAAACCCAGAAATGAGGTTGATTGCGTGGGCACTAATGAGCTCTTGGTCCAGTTGACCGTGAGCCCCAGGCTGTCCAAATGGCTGAGCAGCATTGCCCTGTGGGCGAGGAGCTCGGCCTCTGACTGCGCCAGGATGAGCCAGTCGTCCAAGTAGTTCAATATTCGCATCCCCCGGTTTCTCAGGGGAGCGAGGGCCGCGTCCATGCACTTCGTAAATGTACGGGGTGCTAGTGACAGGCCGAACGGAAGGACGGTGTATTGATAAGCCTGGCCGTCGAAGGCGAATCGTAAGAATGGCCTGTGACGCTGCGTTATCTTGATTTGAAAATATGCGTCTTTCAAATCTAGGGAAATTAGCCAGTCTCTCGGGCGAATATGCGCGAGGATCTGCTTGGTCGTAAGCATCTTGAACGATCTCCTCAAAAGAGCTTTGTTCAGACGCCTCAGATCCAGAATCGGTCTGAGCGACCCGTCCCTTTTTGGCACGAGAAAATATCGGCTGTAAAAGCCTGACTCGCTCATAGAATGGGGAACCGGTTCTATAGCCCCTTTGCACAGCAGCGTGGCTATCTCCGCTCGAAGTAGATGTGCTACTTCTTCGCTCACTCTCGTCTCTATACGCGCACAGAAGCGCGGAGGGCGGCGAGCGAACTGCAGAGTGTAGCCGTGCTTCACTGTTCTCAGCACCAATTCTGATTCACCTGGAATGGCTTCCCACGCTTTCGCGTGTGCCAAACGGGACAGAACGGCCTCTGGGCTCGAAACGCCGCGTTTCGCGGGTTTGACGGCCCGTATAAGAGGGGCGGGCGCGGTGCGCGCGCTCTCTGTGCTGTGGGCCAGCCGCTCGCTTTCGGTGGCTGGCCGCCTTACACACTGTGTCTCTACCGCTTTGAGCGGGGAATGTCTTGTGTGTGGCCCTACACTCATCGCTTCGGCCACCTTGGGCGGAAAACAAATGGTGTGTGGCGCGGCGCGTAGCGCCTGGGGCATAATGTTCGCGAAAATGTGTGAGCGCGTTTGAGCGGGCACAACTCTTACGCGTGGAACATGACCGGTTAAGAGTGGCTGTGTGACAGCGCGTGTGGTGGCTAGGCGTGGACGCAGACAAGCGGACACGTGACCTAACTCTAGCACTCGAGCGGCCTCCGGCCGCTTTATGTGAGTGGGGGACACGGGGTTTATTGTGCTTATGTGCAGGGGTGAACACAGAAAAGTGGGCACATTTACTGCATTTGAAACACATACGGCGTGAGCCGTGCAACCAGAAATAATGCAACTTTTGTGATTTCTCTGGTTCGCCGTAAAAACGGCGGTGGTTGACAGGCGAGAGGGCGTTTTTGCCGGCTCGTTGGCTGCGTGAAATTCCTCTGCAGCAGCCACAGTGGTGGGGGCTGACAGGAAAAAGAGTTTTGACGGTGGTCCGGCCGCAGCGGGACTTAACCGTCGTTTCTTGCCTCTGGCTAGGAGGGCTTTGGAGGCTCGGACTTCAGCACGATCCTAGGCCGGGGGCCCCGAGGGGGAGGCGGCTTACCGTGGCTGGAAGAGCGCGATCTGGGGCGGCCGCTCGGTCTTCGCTGAGACGAAGGGGGCCGCGCTGGGCGCTGCGTGGAGCTCGGTGCTGGCTGGTCGCGAGGACGGCGAGCAACGGAGCTACCGCTGGCGCCTGGGCGTCGAGGCAGGAAGAGGTTCATGGCCTGCGTCGTCTTCTGTACTTCGGAGAAACGGTCGACGATCCCCTTGACCGCTGGTCCGAAGAGCCCAGATGGAGAGAGCGGGGCGTTTAAGAAGGCCGCGCGCTCTGTTTCTCGCATGTCCGCGAGCGTGAGCCAGAGGTGGCGCTCAGCTACCGTGAGGGAGGCCATGGAGCGTCCGAGGGCCTGTGCTGCGGTCTTGGTAGCGCGGAGGGAGAGATCCGTCGCGCTTCGCAAATCCGTGATCAGCTCAGCGTCACAGCTCCTCTCGTCCAGATCACGGAGGAGATTGGCTTGGAGGATTTGCAGCACGGCCATAGAGTGCAGAGCAGACGCAGCTTGACCGGAGGCAGCGAAAGCGCGGCCGATCAGCGATGACGTCACTCTGCAGGCCTTAGACGGGAGGGCAGCCTTTGAGCGCCAACCAGAAGGCGGGCAAAGGTGCGCTGCGACCGCCTCTTCCACCGGAGGGATAGCGTTGTAGCCTTTCTCAGCCGCGCCGTCAACTTGTGAGAGCGTCGAAGAAGCCTGAGACGAGACCCTCGCGGAGAATGGCGCGTTCCAGGACTTCGCGAGCTCCTCGTGAAGCTCTGGCAGAAAGGGTGCAGTCCTGGCGGTGGGCGCACGGCGGCGACTGTTCAGGAAGCATCCGTCGAGCCGATTCGGCGCTGCCACCTTAGGCGGGGCCCATTCAAGGCCTAGCTGCTCGACAGCCCGGGTGAGAAGGCGCAACAGTTCGGCGTCCTCACCCGCTCGAGAGCGTCCGGAGGCCCGGACTGAAGAGGTCGCGGAAGACCATTCCTCGCTGTCGGAAGCCATGATGGAGCAGCTGTCGGCGCGTTCCGCGGCCGCATCCGCCTCATCCCCAGAGGCGGCAACAGAAATGGCGGCCTGGGGTGGGGGCGGGGAAGGCGAGAGTGAAGCGGGCGGGAAGGGTTCCGGCGAGCTTCTCTCGGCCAACTCCGGAGTCCGCTGCGAGCGGCGCTTTTTCCTGCGCGGCTTAGCAGAGACTGGAGGGATGTCATCTTCGAACTGATCGAGTCGAGCCCGCAGGGTCGACATCGTTAGTTCTTCGCACTCCGGGCATCCGCCGGCGAGAAGTGCGGCGGCGGCGTGATCACGGCCCAGGCAGAGAGCGCAGATCACATGGCGGTCCCCGGAACTGAGCTGCGCGTGACACGAGCCGCAGGTGGAACGAGACATTTTTAGAAAAACGCTCGGCTCTTTTTGTGAAAGTGTGACGCAGCGGCGACAACACTGAGCAATAAAAGGATATAATGCTGCCGGATAGCAGAGCAGGCACGGATGGCTGAAGGTGGCGCGATGCTGCCGGCTTCTTCAGGCGCTGTCCTCTGCTTGCTCGTCTGCACGTTCAACGGCGGCGGGTTCCAGATCCAGCGATGCGAAGGGCTTCGCTGAAGAAAAGAAAATCGAATATGCAGCCCGTGAGCCCTGCTTATATACACGTGGCCACGCCCCACCTGTAGGCAAATGAAGCCAGGTGGGCGCGAAGCGCCCTCATTGGTCGCCACGTCACGCGGGCTCACCGATAGGCTGCTGCAGTTGCCAGCAGAGCAGCCAATGGCACGCTGGAATAGCCTGCTATGGTCTGCCAGGCTGCCGCACTGCGTTGACAATGTTACAAAATTAAGGATAATTTTGGGTTTTTCAGAAATCTCGAAGAAAGAATACTTTCCCGTAGCGTAAGGAACTTACGCAATACGAGAGAACCTCTCGTAAGAGAACTTTCTGTTAACCAATTAACTGCTTTTAACCGTAGAATTTATACAGCCTTTTAACGTTAAAATCACAAGAATTTTTTACAGTATGTCCTATGAAATTATTGTTCTTGTTTAATATGTAGGCTACATTGTTGTAAATGTTAATTTCTAAGAGATGCGTGTTCGCACTATTATAATTAGTTTTTTCTTGGGTCACTACTACAAACAATCTGTACAAAATTGAGTCATAAGATTTTCACACGTGTATTTTAATTCCCAATTTCCATTTATGAACACATTTGAAAAAAATCGGACAACAGGTATTTTTTTCATTTTTCATTTTCTATAATCAACGAAAAAAAAAGAAATAAAAACCCTGAAAACACGTCGTTATCTGATTTTTTGTTCTCCTAAATAGCTTGATTCCCGATTTTGGTTTTCTAATTTCAAAAGGAAAATCCGTTGGCCGGCAAATACACGGTCTTACACGAACCCTCCATCCATGCAAATGCACATTTTATTTAATGAGCAAGTTTTTTTTTTTTTTAGCTGATTTCAACTTGGCATGAATCAACTGAAATACCTAAAGGTCTCCTTCCAAACGTTCAATAAGGCTGTTTTTTCATCTTGAAACTTTTGTACCAAACCAGAGACTGTGTTTCATGTTTTTGCTGAATGTTGCAGGTTAGTACCGTTTACTTAACTGGAAAGAATACTTGGAAATTTAGGTTTTGTTTTAATTAAACACTTTTATTTATGGATGTTAGTATTCGAAAACACACAGAGAACAGTGCACCTTAGCAAATTGAATTGTTGGACAAGCTAAATTAGACATATGGAAGACCTGTAGAATGGTTACTGAGGGGGAAAATAATGGTGTACATTTCACAAGAATCCATTACGTGCATCTGTAATAGAATGGAAATACATCTACAGGGTTGCCAACTTTTAAGATCAGGTTGGAGTGAGATGGGGGTTGTTGAGGGGCTGACGGTATTCGACGGTACATCGATTTCGATTTCAGTATCAATTCATAGCCTACTGTACATATAAGGAAATAAGGATATGTACGTTATAGCACTTAAAAATTTCACATTTAAAGAAATCTAGTGTTTGATCATATCTAAATATTTATTAAAATGCAAAACTGCAATACTTTTTTGAGCAACTAGATTACAAATGGAAATTTATATTTTTCGAGCCACAAAATGACTCTAATTTGCCTCTTTGAATAAGAATTCTCTATTTTAACCTTAATTACTATACTAATTGTAATATAAATTATACAAATATTAGAAGAAAAATATTTTAAGTGGTCATTAATGGACCATCATTATTGCACAAATAGTATTTAGTACCAAAATATTCAATAAATATTATTGAACTAAAATATAGAACATTTATTCAATTGAAAAACAGCTAAGGTGTATGGTCACATTTGACCATCAATGTGTATGAGTGTGACCAATTAGTAAGGAATACCTGAGGACTAAATACAAGAAAAATATTAACATTAATGTTAACAATGTTGCATCTCCATCACTCTCCATTATAAAACGATCCTGTATGGTTGGCGTAATAATCAATGCACACTGTGCTGTACTGTTTACCAAAACTTGCTGCAAACACCTGTAAAGTGGAGCTGTTGTGTATCAAGCCATTCAAATGTATTGACACAGCGCTAGAAGTATTGAGAGCTCCGTGAAGCTCGTGACCGCGCGCGCGCGCCACCGGGAGATGAGAGAGCATGTCGCAATTCCGTTTTTCAACACTCTGGCTTTAACTGTTATGCCATATTAGCGCCAAAACTCTATTTATTGTTTGAATTTCGCATTAAAACTTAAAAAAAATTTAAAAGCTTAACAAAAGCAGGTTTGGCAATTTGGCGTGAGATTAAGTTGGGCAGCGTGAGAGCGTGAGACAGAGCCTGAAAGCGTGACTATCACGCCAAATGCGTGAGAGTTGGCAACCCTGCATCTAGGAAATAATGTTCAGTATCATTTATTGCAGCAGTTCACAAAGTGTGGTACGAGTACCACTGCCTCTAGTGGTACGCAGAGGAATCACTAAATAAAGTAATGTTAAAACACAACACATTTTTTTTTTTTTTACATTTAAGTACAGTACAGTTTTAATTTAACTTTAAGGTACAACACATTTTAATTTAATCATTATTTTATTTACCTGTATGTAAGCACAGTGCAGTGTTAATGTACAAACTGTGTATTTACAATGTTAACGTGGCTGACAACAATACATATTCTTATTAGGAATAAACTGCCTCGTTTTTGAACCATGCCGATCTGTAGATGAATAGCTAGGCCTACGCTACTGTATTTGAATGTTGGTCTTTATGGTGGTACTTGGAGAGCCAAATATTTTCTGAGGTGGTACTTGGTATAAAGGGTTTGAGAACCAATGATTTATTGTTTTAATATATGATAAATATCTTCTGTATTTTTAATTCCATCAATAATTATTAAATCTGATTAAATATACCATATTAGCAACAACAAAACTCAGAAATGATATTTCAACAATTACATTTTCAAGATAGTAAACAGTTAGTGGAACATCAATAATCAAAAGCAGGCATGAAATTGATTCTTAAGTCTTAGTAAAACATACTGTGAATGGAGCAGATGAGTGGAAACGCCAGATATTATTATGTTAAGGTTGAGTTCAGGAAGAAAGTCTTACTGCAATAACAATTAATATGATCACTACAACTACACCAGCCAGAATTAAGCATTTATTTTGTTTAACAAAGTGTTTGAATCGACTGACTCTTCTCTCTGCACATTGTTCTCTCACAGGAATCTCTGTCTCTCTTCTGATTCTCTCTATCCTCTCCTCATCCTCTCTCCTCTCTTTCTCCAGTACCTCCTGTTGATATTCTCTCCTCACTCGTGCCTCAGTCTCTTCTCTGACTCTGTCTAATCTCCTCTGATGTTCTCTCTCTCTCTCCTCCTCTACTCTCCTCTCCTCCTCCTCTCTTCTCCTCTCGTTCTCCTTCATCATGTCTAGTGTGTAGCAGGAGTTTGTGTTCTCAGACACGAGTCTGCCGATCTTCTCCATGAGTTCATTCACCTGCTCTCTGTTTGCTGGAGCTTTAATGTTAAACTCATGATATCTCCGACCACATCGATTAATAAAATCAGATAACTGAGAGTTTCTGCTGATCATTTCTCCTAGTGTTCTCATGTGTCTCTGATCTGCATGAGTGAAGAGCACTAGAGTAAATCTGAGAGCTTCTGCTCCAAACTTCAGCTCAAACCAGTGAATGAAGTCCATCTCCTGCTCAGTGAAAGTGCTCAAAGACAGAATAAGCAGGATCACATGAGCTCCTGCTGAACATAATTCAAGAGCTCTCTTCAGCTCTGAGTGTGAATCAAAGTCAGTGTGAGTGGAGAATCTGAAGTCTGGAGTATCGATCACTGTCACGCTCCTGTTATTAACAGCACCAGTGTGTGTCTGACTGACTCTGGTCACTGAGGAAGATCTCATTTCTGACACAAACACTTGATCATTGAAGATGGTGTTTCCTGTGGAGCTTTTCCCAGATCCAGTTTTACCGATCAACAGCAGCTGAAGACCTCCATCAACATCATCTCCTTCTCCTATCAAAACTGTGTTCTCAAATACTGCCAAAGGAGATCTCTAAAAAACAAAAAACAACACAAAACGTAAAAATCACACAAAATGAATTGTACCTATTATTAGGGCCCGGACACTGATGGTGAGAGGACCCTATTGGAATTGCTCAGCCTATTATTATTCTTCTTCCCAAATTAATCGCATTTTTGAGGGCCTAAACACACTCGAAAATTCATGAAACTTTGCACACGCATCAGAAGTGGCGAAAATGTCTCGATAGCGCCACCTACAAGATTTCAATTAAGCGCTATTCGAGCTACGTTTCACGTACGAGTATGAAATTCAGTAGACACGTGTAAAAGCCGTCCCCAGGTGCCAAGTCTAAAATCCAACAGAAAGTATAGAATATATGTAGAATTTTCTCTGCAAAATGTTTGCAGTTTTTGCCATTTCCAGACGTTGTACTTTAATCAACTCCTCCTAGAGATTTAATCAAATCAACATGATATTTGGTCAGTCTAATCTAAATGCCTTGGTGATGTTAAATTGCAAAGATCTTGAGTTTTCGCTGAAGGGCGTGTCTGTGGCGGCCTGACAAAGTCTGATGTTCTGCCGTTAAACAGGAAGTTGTTGTAACTCAGGCATACAATGTCCGATCTGCCTCAAACTTCACATGTTTGATAATAGTCCTGACCTGAAGACATCTACATGGCAATATTCAGTTATAGTCAAAGAGCGACCTGCTGGCAGCAGAAAGTGTGGCACATTGAAGTGAGTTTGCCATATTTCTCCTATATTTACCCGCTTAAATGCATGTCGACCACTATTCACTGTTTTCCGGGTGGCGGTGGCCCCAGGTGCGAGGGCCCTCTCATCGCTGCTTGCAGCTTTAATTAGGGCCCAAGCCCTGAAAGGGTGCAGAGCCCTATTGTTCTTCCTCAGTTTCTTATTAGGGCCCAAGCCCAAAGGGCGCAGAGCCCTATTGTTCTTCCTCAGATTATTAGGGCTCAAGCCTGAAAGGGCGCAGAGCCCTATTGTTCCCCTAAGGATTATTATTAATTTTTTTTTTTTTTTTTTTTTTTTTTCGACTTCTCGGGTACTTTTGGGGCACTTAACATGCTCGAAAACTCTTGAAACTTCGCACACACATCGGAATGCGCGGCCATCAGAGCCGGGCGGAAGCTGGTACCCGGGCGTGGCAGGGGGGCTCGACAGCGCCCCCTAAGGTGGGGTCTGAAAACTTGGTCCATATATGAAACACACTTGCACGTACATATATGAAACTCGGTACACATATAGACCTTATCGGGCCAAACAACTTTCGTGCTCATAGTTATGCGTCAGCCCAACAGGAAGTGAGCTATTATGGGTTGTTCGGAAAACCCATGCTCTGGAATTTAATATACTCCTCTGAGGCCATTGTTTCGATCATTGCCAAACTCGGTCAGCATGAAGTGAACATATTCAGGATGCTAAATTGCGAGCGGATTTGTGATATCTCAAATGGTTTGGCCGTGGCGAAGCAACGAATTTATGGCGAGAAAAGGGAAACAGGAAGTGTGTTATAACTTGTGCAAACATTGAATGATTTGGATGAAACTTCAGCTGTGTGTTCATTGTAAGAGGCCGATCGCATGGATAGGACTTTTGTGAGTCAAAGTTATAGCGCCACTAACTGGCAGCAGGAAGTGTGTCACTTTCAAAAATGCTTTAAATCACAGTCTTATTTACACCCGATTGACTTCAAACTTCATCAGTATAATGTGAAAATATGGCAGATATAGACATATTAATGGATTCCTAAAATTTCAAATACTGTTGCCATGGTAACATGTCAAAGTTTAATAATGTTTTGGCTGTTTTGAGGCTCTTAGCATGCTTGAAAATGCTTGAAACTGCTTGAAACTCAACACACACATCAGAGATGTCAGTCAGTACACATTGGCAAAGCCTCAGAAACGGGCGGGGATGAGGGGCTCTATAGCGCCACCTTTTGACAAAAGTGGGGGGGTTAGTTTTATCTTCAGTCACCAAACTCGGTACATATATTGTTCTCTTCGAGCCGGACAACTTTCGAATTTACAGTCATTAGCTCCGACCAACAGGAAGTCAGATATTTTGGTTTGAAGGTGAATAATTGTATAATTCAGGGTCTGAGTTTTTACGTTCTCCTCGTAGGCGATTTATTCAATCTCCACCAAACTCGGTCAACATGAAACAAAGATACAGAAGATGCTAAAATGCGAACGAATATTGGATATCTCAAACGGTGTTGCCATGCCAAGGGATTAAATAAGGACAAAAAAGGGGAACAGAAATTCTCTCATATCTTGTAAAATCATATTTTTATTTCAATTAAATTAAGATTGTATGTTTGGTAATTGAACTTAGATTAATTTAAAATGACTGTACTATTTTTCAGATCAATATATTTATTTATTTAAAATATTTCTATCAATAACCTATTCTGTGTCAGTGTGCCCCTCAATGAACACAAGATGGCAGCATTGTATTAGTTTTGAAGCAGTATATAAAAAAAACTTGTTTCTCTCTCTCTCTCTCTCTCTCTCTCTCTCTCTCTCTCTCTCTCTCTCTCTCTCATATATTGTTCTCCTCGAGCCGGACAATTTATTCAATCTCCACCAAACTCGGTCAACATGAAACAAAGATACAGAAGATGCTAAAATGCGAACGAATATTGGATATCTCAAACGGTGTTGCCATGCCAAGGGATTAAATAAGGACAAAAAAGGGGAATAGAAATTCTCTCATATCTTGTAAAATCATATTTTTATTTCAATTAAATTAAGATTGTATGTTTGGTAATTGAACTTAGATTAATTTAAAATGACTGTACTATTTTTCAGATCAATATATTTATTTATTTAAAATATTTCTATCAATAACCTATTCTGTGTTGGTGTGGGCCCCTCAATGAACACAAGATGGCAGCATTGTATTAGTTTTGAAGCAGTATATAAAAAAAACTTGTTTCTCTCTCTCTCTCTCTCTCTCTCTCTGTCTCTCTCTCTCTCTCTCTCTCTCTCATATATTGTTCTCCTCGAGCCGGACAAATTTCTAGTTTAACTAATCTAATTTAACTAATTTAAAACTTTCTAATTTTAAATAAAAACGTCATGTGCTGTAAGTAAATTTTAATACCTTTTTAAGACTTTTTTAAGACCTTCTCAAAATATTTAAAGACCTCATCGGCGATGAGAACTACTGTTGAGCAATAAAATAAAAATATATAATCATAAGCTATGACAAAAATATATATTAAATTAGGTGAGTGGATAGTTAAAAAAAATTGCAATTACAAAAAGTAATTCTTTAAAAAACATCTCTGGACTAATTTTATAAAATCTAAAAATGTTAATGAAAAGGTACAAATTACTTTGTGTTCTTATTAAATACATTTATAAAAAAACAATTTATATTTAATTTATATATGAATGTAAATAATTATATGGGCCTACACAAATAATATAACATTTCAAGATTTATAGTTTATTGTAAACGTAATGTGCAGCTCTGTAAAGGGGCAACAAATATATGATAGATACGTGAGAACAAGATTTTTTTTAATCATCTTTAAGTGCACAAAACTATGAAAATATATGAAAGCGTGGCACAATGCGCTTATGCACATCCCGGGTGCAGAATGATGCGCTTAAAGCAACATGGAGTCAGAGGGCGCAGTGCACCGCGAGTGCACATTAAAAAGTTCACGGCATAAAGAGACGATGAGCGTTGAGCGCACAAATCCTAGTCTACTATGTATATCGGTCGGTTTCTTCACAGTTTTAAATTCCGGTTATTGTGCGTGTGATGCCTTGTGTTGTCACCCGGGTAGGGAGCACAACATCGTTCAGAAACCGCTAGATAAACTCCAGGAAGATAAATTATTTTATCTACATATCAAGTATTATAACGGGAATAAATCATCTTGGAGTGAGCTTTACCGAGCAGCTGACTGACTGTAACCAAACGCGACGCGCAGTTTGAAACTCAACACACACATCAGAGATGTCAGTCAGTACACATGGGCAAAGCATCAGAAACGGGCGGGGATGTTTTAACAATGTTTTAATAAAAATGTAAAAATGCAGAATGTTTTCTGTGATGGTAGGTTTAGGGGTAGTGTGTGTGTGTGTGTGTGTGTGTGTGTGTAGGGCTCATGTAAGGTTTCCGATAATTTATTGCTATAATAATGTGTTAACATTGGATACGCTGAGGAGACAATGATTTCACACACATTTGGAAATTAATAACACAGAGGATTTTGAGTATTCTCATATTAGAGTCTTAAATTAGTTAAATAACGTCTTAAATGAACTTAAAGAGTTGTGAGGAAATGAGATGCGCGGGACAGCGCGTGAGATCCGCGGCTGTTCTTAAAGTGACAGGAGCACTGATGATGCCTGTCATTAATGTTCATCAAAGAACAACGGGAACAGAGACAATTGTGGCTTTAATGATGATTAATCTATATTTCATTTATTATTTATGCAGTTAAGGAAGGTTTGATAACTATTACATTTCTGTATATATATATATATATATATATATATATATATATATATATATATATATATATATATATATATATATATATATATATATATATATATATATATATATATATATATATAACAGGTAAGGCACAGGTAAATATAACATTTATTATTTTGGGTTTATGTAAAGATTGTTTTAAGTTCACTTAAATTAAAAGTTGTTTTTTTAAAGCCTAATAAATGTTGAAATTGGGAGCTTTCAGTTATACTGTAATGTTACGTCATTAATGTTTCATAGAGACTTTAGTATCAGTGATACTGGCCTTAATTCATAAAAACATGACAATACAACACATATTTAAAATATGCTGTCTTTAAATTGTTTCTAAATTAATTTGGAGAGTAACTGAAATTATTACAATATCAAAATATTAAAAACTTAAAATATTAAAAACTTGCGATTAATTACAGAAAAAAATGTGTATAATTAGTTAATTTTTTTTAATCGATGCCCAGCACTAATATATATATTATAAATATTTCTTTGAATAATCTATTGTGCCTGTTACTTGCAAGTGATCTTGAGTTGTGTCGACAGACGGAGGTGGCACAAAATTTGACGGAGGCGGCCGCTATGCAGGAAAAACCATAGAAAAACCCTGTGGCCATTGTTTAAACTCATCCTTCTCCAACCAGGAGTCCGCAAATTTTCATTTCCCGATTTCGGAGTCTGTTTCGCCACGTGTGGAGGGCGACACATCACCTAACCGCGCATTTCGCAAAATACGTGACGCCACCCGTAGACGCGCGCCCCGAGTTGATCTCACTGACCGAGCACACCGTTTTTTTTTTTATATAGTTATGGGGATGAAAATAAATATATTCATGAATACTTTTTGGAGTCAAACTCTTTTGACAAAGCTTGAACAAAATTGAATACCTCATAAAATCGTGATTAAGACTTTTTAATACCTTTTAAGGGCCTTAATTTTCCAAAAATGGATTTATCAACTTTTAATACTTTTCAAGACCCCGCGGACACCCTGATATGCATATGAAGAGAAGTGTTAGAATAATACAACATCAGCATTTGAATGGTATTCTGAACTCATTCCAATTTGACCTTTGACATCATCTGACATGAAATTAATTTACATTTATTTGATCTCATAGATGTGGCTGCTGTGGTCATAGCAGCACCAACTACTGCAGTTAATTTGGTGAATTCAGATTACTTTGACATAGTCCTTTTATGTTTTCCCATTTTAAATGCCTATTACCTGCAGTGCACAGTTAAGCTGATGCCACCGGCGTGGCGGTGCCACCGGCTTGAGCCCGTCATCGCTGCTCGCAGCTTTAATTTTATTTTTTTTTTCGACTTCTCGGGTACTTTTGGGGCACTTAACATGCTCAAAAACTCTTGAAACTTTGCACACACGTCGGAATGCGCGGCCATCAGAGCCGGGCTGAAGCTGGTACCCGGGCGTGGCAGGGGGGCTCGACAGCGCCCCCTAAGGTGGGGTCTGAAAACTTGGTCTATATATCAAACACACTTGCACGTACATGTATGAAACTCGGTACACATATAGATCTCATCGGGCCGAACAACTTTCGTGCTCTAAGTTACGTGTCAGCCCAACAGGAAGTGAGCTATAATGGGTTGTTCGGAAAACCCATGCTCTGGAATTTAATATACTCCTCCGAGGCCATTGTTTCGATCATCGCCAAACTCGGTCAGCATGAAGTGAACATATTCAGGATGCTAAATTGCGAGCGGATTTGTGATATCTCAAATGGTTTGGCCGTGGCGAAGCAACGAATTTATGGCGAGAAAAGGGAAACAGGAAGTGTGTTATAACTTGTGCAAACATTGAAAGATTTGGATGAAACTTCAGCTGTGTGTTCGTTGTAAGAAGCCGATCGCATGGATAGGACTTTTGTGAGTCAAAGTTATAGCGCCACCAACTGGCAGCAGGAAGTGTGTCACTTTCAAAAATGCTTTAAATCACAGTCTTATTTACACCCGATTGACTTCAAACTTCATCAGTATAATGTGAAAACATGGCAGATATAGACATATGAATGGATTCCTAAAATTTTAAATAATGTTGCCATGACAACGTGTCAAAGTTTAATAATGTTTTGGCTGTTTTGAGACTCTTAGCATGCTTGAAATTGCTTGAAACTGCTTGAAACTCAACACACACATCAGACATGTCAGTCAGTACACATTGGCAAGGGCGGGGATGAGGGGCTCTCTAGCGCCACCTTTTGACAAAAGTGGGGGGGTTCGTTTTATCTTCAGTCCCCAAACTCGGTACATATATTGTTCTCTTCGAGCCGGACAACTTTCTAATTTACAGTAATTAGCTCCGACAAACAGGAAGTCAGATATTTTGGTTTGAAGGTGAATTTTTGGTTAAATCGGGGTCTGAGTTTTTACGTTCTCCTCGTAGGCGATTTATTCAATCTCCACCAAACTCGGTCAACATGAAACAAAGATATGGAAGATGCTAAAATGCAAACGAATATTGGATATCTCAAACGGTGTTGCCATGGCGAGGGATTAAATAAGGACAAAAAAGGGGAACAGAAATTCTCTTATATCTTGTAAAATCATATTTTGATTTCAATTAAATTAAGATTGTATGTTCAGTAATTGAACTTGGATTTATTTAAAATGACTATACTATTTTTCAGATCAATATATTTATTTAAAATATTTATTTGAATAATATATTGTGTGTGTGTGCCCTCCCCTCAATAAACACAAGATGACAGCATTGTGTTAGTTTTGAAACAGGATAAAAAAAACATTGCATCTCTCTTTCTCCCTGCTACTCTCTCTTTGTGTGAAAATGTTCTAGTGACAATATCTACATTTTTCAGTTGGCCAAATTGAATTTCTGTGAATGTATGCAATTTTATTCACAGAAATTCAATTTGGCCAACTAAAAATGTTGATGTGATCGTCACTAGAAAATTTTTAGTTGAAGACCTGATTTTTTTACAGTGTAACAACCTCTGAAAAACTGCATTTATTCTCCAACATTAAACCGTGTAAGCAATTCGTTTTAAATAGTATGTAAACCATTTTTAAATACACTTTACAGGCAATAAAATACAAAGAACAACAATTATTGAAGTCTTACCCATAATTCATAATGGTCTTGAAAAGGTCTTAAAAAGTCTTAAATTTGACTTGGTGAAACCTGCAGATACCCTGTCTCTCTCTCTCTCTCTCTCTCTCTCTCTCTCTCTCTCTCTCTCTCTCTCTCTCTCTCTCTCTCTCTCTCTCTCTCTCTCTCTCTGTCTATCTCTGTCTCTCTCTGTCTCTCTGTCTCTCTGTCTCTCTCTCTGTGTGTGTGTGTGTGTGTGTGTGTGTGTGTGCGTGTGTGTGTGTGTGTTTCTGAGGACATAAATTTGTAGACATTTCATGTGTCCCCATACATATATTGTTCTCATCGAGCCGGACAACTTTCTCCGACCAACAGGAAGTCAGATATTTTGATTTGAAGGGGAATATTTGTGTAATTCAGGGTCTGAGTTTTCACGTTCTCCTCGTAGGCGATTTATTCAATCTCCACCAAACTCTGTCAAAATGAAACAAACGTACGGAAGATGCTAAAATGTGAACGGATATTGGATATCTCAAACGGTGTTGCCATGGTGAGGGATTAGTATAAAAACCATTAAGTCTATGGAATGCCCTCTGCCTGTCCTTCCCCTCGCCCCTCACTCTATCACTCTGTGTGTGTATGTGTGTGTGACTTTCTCTCTTGATGAAGATAATTTAACCCTTTCATATAGGCTATCACAAATAACTATCACTTGAAATAAAAACGTCATGTGATGTGTTTGCCAAGATCACGTATGATGCATATGTCTTTAAATGAATTATTTACTGATATAATATAAATGTATTAAAACATAAATTTCACATGATTTTATAAAAGTGGCTATTTATAATAAACTTCCATAAAATGTAGACACGCATCTTACTCTTACCTGACACTGATATTAAAATCATCTTTGCAGTTTCTGTGATTTGGCTCCATTTACACATTTTTTTATTACATTTTTTTTATTGGACCACCCATATTGAAATGAAAGCATGCTTTATGGTGCATAAGATTGGTGCACAAACGGTAGCTAAGGTAGCTCAAAAACACATGAAGAGAAGTGTTAGAATAAAACAACATCAGCATTCAAATGGTATTCTGAACTCATTCCAATTTGACCTTTGACATAGTCTGACATGAAATTCATATAAATTTAATTGATCTCATAGATGTGGTTTGTGGTCATAGCAGCACCAACTACTGCAGTTAATGTGGTGAATTCAGATTACTTTGACATAGTCCTTTTATGTTTTCCCATTTTAAATGCCTATTACCTGCAGTGCACAGTTAAGCTGATGCCACCGGCGTGGCGGTGCCACCGGCTTGAGCCCGTCATCGCTGCTCGCAGCTTTAATTAGGGCTCAAGCCTGAAAGGGCGCAGAGCCCTATTGTTCCCCTAAGGATTATTAGGGCTCAAGCCTGAAAGGGCGCAGAGCCCTATTGTTCTTCCTCGGTTTCTTATTAGGGCTCAAGCCTGAAAGGGCGCAGAGCCCTATTGTTCCCCTAAGGATTATTATTTATTTTTTTTTTTTATTTTTTTTTTTTTTCGACTTCTCGGGTACTTTTGGGGCACTTAACATGCTCGAAAACTCTTGAAACTTCGCACACACGTCGGAATGCACGGCCATCAGAGCCGGGCTGAAGCTGGTACCCGGGCGTGGCAGGGGGGCTCGACAGCGCCCCCTAAGGTGGGGTCTGAAAACTTGGTCCATATATCAAACACACTTGCACGTACATGTATGAAACTCGGTACACATATAGACCTCATCGGGCCGAACAACTTTCGTGCTCTAAGTTACGTGTCAGCCCAACAGGAAGTGAGCTATAATGGGTTGTTCGGAAAACCCATGCTCTGGAATTTAATATACTCCTCCGAGGCCATTGTTTCGATCATCGCCAAACTCGGTCAGCATGAAGTGAACATATTCAGGATGCTAAATTGCGAGCGGATTTGTGATATCTCAAATGGTTTGGCCGTGGCGAAGCAACGAATTTATGGCGAGAAAAGGGAAACAGGAAGTGTGTTATAACTTGTGCAAACATTGAATGATTTGGATGAAACTTCAGCTGTGTGTTCGTTGTAAGAAGCCGATCGCATGGATAGGACTTTTGTGAGTCAAAGTTATAGCGCCACCAACTGGCAGCAGGAAGTGTGTCACTTTCAAAAATGCTTTAAATCACAGTCTTATTTACACCCGATTGACTTCAAACTTCATCAGTATAATGTGAAAACATGGCAGATATAGACATATTAATGGATTCCTAAAATTTCAAATACTGTTGCCATGGTAACATGTCAAAGTTTAATAATGTTTTGGCTGTTTTGAGACTCTTAGCATGCTTGAAATTGCTTGAAACTGCTTGAAACTCAACACACACATCAGAGATGTCAGTCACTACAAATGGGCAAAGCCTCAGAAACGGGTGGGGATGAGGGGCTCTCTAGCGCCACCTTTTGACAAAAGTGAAGGGCTTCGTTTCATCTACAATCACCAAACTCAGTATATATATTGACCTCATCGAGCCGGACAACTTTCTAATTTACAGTCATTAGGTCCGACCAACAGGAAGTCAGATATTTTGGTTTGAAGGTGAATATTTGTGTAATTCAGGGTCTGAGTTTTTACGTTCTCCTCGTAGGCGATTTATTCAATCTCCACCAAACTTGGTCAACATGAAACAAAGATACGGAAGATGCTAAAATGCGAACGAATATTGGATATCTCAAACGGTGTTGCCATGGCGAGGGATTAAATGAGGACAAAAAAGGGGAACAGAAATTGTCTAATATCTTGTAAAATCATATTTTGATTTCAATTAAATTAAGATTGTATGTTTGGTAATTGAACTTAGATTAATTTAAAATTACTATACTATTTTTCAGATGAATATATATATTTTTTATAAATATTTCTTTGAATAATTCCTTGATTCCTTGATTCCTTGATGCCCTTCCCTCAATGAACACAAGATGGCAGCATTGTGTTAGTTTTGAAGCAGGAAAAAAAAAAGCTTGTTTCTCTCTCTCTCTCTCTCTCTCTCTCTCTCTCTCTCTCTCTCTCTCTCTCTCCAGGGTCCCCGCGGGATATTAAAAAGTCTTAAATGTCTTTAAATTCAAAATCAAAAGTCCATGTAAGGCTACTCCATTGCTCATTGAAATGCTCCCGCAATGTTTTAGAGAGAGAGAGAGAGAGAGAGAGAGTGTGTGTGTGTGTGTGTGTGTGTGTGTGTTCTTAGTTCGTTTTTTCGCTAGTGAGAGACCAACATGCATCTTATATAGCAGCCAATCAGCTTTCATGTTATTGGCGCGAGGCTCTTTCTGATTATACCACAGACGCATCAAACGGATTTTATTCTTCAGCTTCAGTTCTCCAGTTCTTCCAGTTCACGCGATCGTGATAGCAAAGGCGAATCTTTCTCACCTGCCATCTCGTATAATGACCAAATAAAAGTTTGATATGCCCGATAGCACTAAACAAAGAGTTTAAAAAGCGGTGAAAACCCCGAACTCATTCGCTACTGACACACGGACTGATGTCAGACTGGCCGCGGATTCTGCAGGCGTTTGCCGCCGGTCAGCGCTCGCGCGAGTGAACCGAATCTAGGCATATTCATACATATCCATATCTATGGGCTCATCATTACTGTAGGTCTTAAAGTGAAAGCAACCCAATATAGCCGAGCCTATACCCCCTCCTGCCTGTGTCGTTAGTATTAATCAAACAACAACAACGGGGAAAAACAAACAGTAGCCCTAAACTTAAAGCACTGTTTGTATCTGTATATTTAAGTTGTATTTATTTGTCCTATTGTCAAACAAGATTCATGCATTTTGTTTGTTTTATTGCCATGTGTGACTATTGTGCATCTAATATAATGATATGGTAAATGTGGCATCCTAATTATGAAAAAAAAAAGAAACATGCACATTTCTGAAAATGACCATCACAAAATCAGTCATTTTGATCTCACAAAAAATGTATATACATACACACACACTACCGGTCAAAAGTTTGAGAACGGTTCGATTTTTAAAATGTTTTTTAAAGAAGTCTCTCCTGCTCACCGAGGCTGCATTTATTTGATCCAAAATACAGCAAAGACAGTATTATTGTGAATATGTTTTTTTATTTTTTTATTTAAAATAACTATATTTCAATATATATCTTAAATAGAATGTATTTCTGTGATTCAAAGCTGAATTTTCAGCATCATTGCTCCAGACTTTAGAGTCACATAATCCTTCAGAAATCTTTTTTTTTTTTTTTTTACTTTTTTTTATCCATCAAAGAATCCAAAAAAAATGTTTTACACAACTGTGTTCAACACTGATAATAAACATAAATGTTTGTTGATCATCAGATCCTCATATGAGAATGATTAGTGATTTAGTGAAGGGTCATGTGACACTGAAGACTGGCGTAATGATGTTAAATTCAGCTTTGATCACAGGAATAAATGACACTTTACTATATATTCACATAGAAAACAGTCACAACAGAACTGTCACAATATTACAGCTTTTTGTATTTTTAATAACATAAATGCAGCATTGGTGAGCAGAATGTAAAAACATTTAAAAATCTTACCGTTCTCAGACTTTAGACCGGTAGTGTGTTTGTATATTAATCCTGGTGGGATTGAGCTATGAGGAAGTGCAAGATTACTAATACTTTGTTCAATTTGAATAAATTAATTTGCTTTGCAAGTAATTTTGTGATTCTGCATTTCCTTTTGTACGTTTTTTTTTTTAAATTGCGTGATATAGGTCTTAAATTTAATTCATAATGGTCTTGAAAAGGTCTTAAAAAGTCTTAAATTTGACTTGGTGAAACCTGCAGATACCCTGTCTCTCTCTCTCTCTCTCTCTCTCTCTCTCTCTCTCTCTCTCTCTCTCTCTGTCTGTCTCTCTCTGTCTATCTCTCTGTCTCTCTCTCTCTGTGTGTGTGTGTGTGTGTGTGCGTGTGTGTGTTTCTGAGGACATACATTTGTAGACATTTCATGTGTCCCCATACATATATTGTTCTCTTCGAGCCGGACAACTTTCTAATTTACAGTCATTAGCTCCGACCAACAGGAAGTCAGATATTTTGATTTGAAGGGGAATATTTGTGTAATTCAGGGTCTGAGTTTTCACGTTCTCCTCGTAGGCGATTTATTCAATCTCCACCAAACTCTGTCAAAATGAAACAAAGATACGGAAGATGCTAAAATGTGAACGGATATTGGATATCTCAAACGGTGTTGCCATGGTGAGGGATTAGTATAAAAACCATTAAGTCTATGGAATGCCCTCTGCCTGTCCTTCCCCTCCCCCCTCACTCTATCACTCTGTGTGTGTATGTGTGTGTGACTTTCTCTCTTGATGAAGATAATTTAACCCTTTCATATAGGCTATCACAAATAACTATCACTTGAAATAAAAACATCATGTGATGTGTTTGCTAAGATCACGTATGATGCATATGTCTTTAAATGAATTATTTACTGATATAATATAAATGTATTAAAACATAAATTTCACATGATTTTATAAAAGTGGCTATTTATAATAAACTTCCATAAAATGTAGACACGCATCTTACTCTTACCTGACACTGATATTAAAATCATCTTTGCAGTTTCTGTGATTTGGCTCCATTTACACATTTTTTTATTAAATTTTTTTTATTGGACCACCCATATTGAAATGAAAGCACGCTTTATGGTGCATAAGATTGGTGCACAAACGGTAGCTAAGCTAGCTCAAAAACACATGAAGAGAAGTGTTAGAATAAAACAACATCAGCATTCAAATGGTATTCTGAACTCATTCCAATTTGACCTTTGACATAGTCTGACATGAAATTCATATAAATTTAATTGATCTCATAGATGTGGTTTGTGGTCATAGCAGCACCAACTACTGCAGTTAATGTGGTGAATTCAGATTACTTTGACATAGTCCTTTTATGTTTTCCCATTTTAAATGCCTATTACCTGCAGTGCACAGTTAAGCTGATGCCATCGGCGTGGCGGTGCCACCGGCTTGAGCCCGTCATCGCTGCTCGCAGCTTTAATTATTATTATTATTATTATTTTATCGACTAAATGGGCACTTTTGGGGCCCTTACCATACTCAAAAACTCTTGAAACTTTGCAGATACGTCAGAATCTGCGGCCATCAGGGCCGGGCTGAAGCTGATACCCGGGCGTGGCAGGGGGGCTCAACAGCGCCCCCTATTAAAATTTGGTCTATATATCAAACACACTTGCACGTATATGTATGAAACTCGGTACACATATAGATCTCATCGGGGCGAACAACTTCCGCACTCATAGTCATAAACTTCGCCTAACAGGAAGTGAGCTATTTTGGGTTGTTCGGAAAACGCATGCTCTGGAATTTAATATACTCCTCCGAGGCCATTGTTTCGATCAGTGCCAAACTCGGTCAGCATGAAGTGAACATATTCAGGATGCTAAATTGCGAGCGGATTTTTGATATCTCAAACGGTTTGGCCGTGGCGAAGCAACGAATTTATGGCGAGAAAAGGGAAACAGGAAGTGTGGTTTAACTTGTGCAAACATTGACTGATTTAGATGAAACTTCAGCTGTGTGTTCGTTGTAAGAAGCCGATCACATGGATATGACTTTTGTGAGTCAAAGTTATAGCGCCACCAACTGGCAGCAGGAAGTGTGTCACTTTCAAAAATGCTTTGAATCACCATCTTATTTTCACACGATTTATTTCAAACTTCATCAGTATAATGTGAAAACATGACAGATAGAGACGTATGAAATTGATTTCTGAAATTTCAAATACTGTTGCCATGGCAACGTGTCAAAGTTTAATAATGTTTTTGGCTGTTTTTGAGACTCTTAGCATGCTTGAAACTGCTTGAAACTTAACACACACATCAGAGATGTCAGTCAGTACACATTGGCAAAGCCTCAGAAACGGGCGGGGATGAGGGGCTCTCTAGCGCCACCTTTTGACAAAAGTGGGGGGGTTAGTTTTATCTTCAGTCACCAAACTTGGTACATATATTGTTCTCTTCGAGCCGGACAACTTTCGAATTTACAGTCATTAGCTCCGACCAACAGGAAGTCAGATATTTTGGTTTGAAGGTGAATAATTGGATAATTCAGGGTCTGAGTTTTTACGTTCTCCTCGTAGGCGATTTATTCAATCTCCACCAAACTCAGTCAACATGAAACAAAGATACAGAAGATGCTAAAATGCGAACGAATATTGGATATCTCAAACGGTGTTGCCATGGCGAGGGATTAAATAAGGACAAAAAAGGGGAATAGAAATTCTCTCATATCTTGTAAAATCATTTTTTGATTTCAATAAATTAAGATTGTATGTTCAGTAATTGAACTTGGATTTATTTAAAATGACTATACTACTTTTCAGATCAATATATTTATTTATTTAAAATATTTCTTTAAATAATCTATTCTGTGTCCGTGTGTGCTGCTCTCCCCTCAATGAACACAAGATGGCAGCATTGTATTAGTTTTGAAGCAGGATATAAAAAAATCCCATCTCTCTTTCTCTCTAAGGGGTTTGTCTGTGTGTGTGTGTGTGTGTGTGTGTGTGTGCGTGTGTGCGTGTGTGTGTGTGTGTGTGTGAGTGTTTGTGTGTGTGTGTGTGTGTGTGTGTGTGTGTGTGTGTGTGTGTGTGGCCAGGCCACCAACTGGCAGCAGGAAGTGTGTCACTTTCAAAAATGCTTTAATTCACTGTCTAGCTTTAAAAACATTCTAAACAATGTTTTATTCAAAATGTAAAAATGCAGAATGTTTTCTGTGATGGTAGGTTTAGGAGTAGGGGTAGTGTAGGGGGATAGAATGTACAGTTTGTACAGTATAAAAACCATTAAGTCTATGCAATGTCCTCTGCCTTTCCTTCCCCTCCCCCCCTCACTCTCACTTTCTCACTGAGTGTGTGTGTGTGTGTGTGTGTGTGTGTGTGTGTGTGTGTGTGTGTGTGTGTGTGTGTGTGTGTGTGTGTGTGTGTGTGTGTGTGTGTGTGGGTGGGTGTGTGACTTTCTCTCTTGATGATGATAATTTAACCCTTTCATACAGGCTATCACAAATAACTATCACTTGAAATAAAAACGTCATGTGATGTGTTTGCCAAGATAACGTATGATGCACATTAATGTCATAGGATAAACTATGCACACTACACAGCACACTGATATAATATAAATGTATTAAAACATAAATTTCACATGATTTTATAAAAGTGGCTATTTATAATAAACTTCCATAAAATGTAGACACGCATCTTACTCTTACCTGACACTGATATTAAAATCATCTTTGCAGTTTCTGTGATTTGGCTCCATTTATACTTTTTTTATTAAATTTTTTTTATTGGACCACACATATTGATTTCAAATATATTCAAAATAATTTTTTCAGAGAGTGAAATGAAAAAAACTTTCTCCCACCATTTAGATTTTATTTATTTTTGTTGTTAAAATCTTGTGAATCTTGTTCAATGTGCAGAGTGCCTCTCTCTCAGTCCTTCCCCTCCCCCCTCACTCTCAGGCTCAGCCTGGGTGTGTGTGTGTGGGGGGTCCCTCTCTCACCCTGTGAGTTTGTGTGTGTGCCTTTCTCTCTTGATGATGATAATTCAACATCAGCATTTGAATGGTATTCTGAACTCATTACGATTTGACCTTTGACATCATCTGACATGAAATTCATTTAAATTAAATTGATCTCATAGATGTGGCTGTTGTGGTTCATGGTCATAGCAGCACCAACTGCTGCAGTTAATGTGGTGAATTCAGATGACATTGACATAGTCCTTTTATGTTTTCCCATTTTAAATGCCTATTGCCTGCCGTGCACAGTTAAGCTGATGCTACCGGCGTGGCGGTGCCACCGGCTTGGGCCCGTCATCGCTGCTCGCAGCTTTAATTATTATTATTATTATTATTATTTTTTTTTTTTTCGACTTCTCGGGTACTTTTGGGGCACTTAACATGCTCGAAAACTCTTGAAACTTCGCACACACGTCGGAATGCGCGGCCATCAGAGCCGGGCTGAAGCTGGTACCCGGGCGTGGCAGGGGGGCTCGACAGCGCCCCCTAAGGTGGGGTCTGAAAACTTGGTCTATATATCAAACACACTTGCACGTACATGTATGAAACTCGGTACACATATAGACCTCATCGGGCCGAACAACTTTCGTGCTCTAAGTTACGTGTCAGCCCAACAGGAAGTGAGCTATAATGGGTTGTTCGGAAAACCCATGCTCTGGAATTTAATATACTCCTCCGAGGCCATTGTTTCGATCATCGCCAAACTCGGTCAGCATGAAGTGAACATATTCAGGATGCTAAATTGCGAGCGGATTTGTGATATCTCAAATGGTTTGGCCGTGGCGAAGCAACGAATTTATGGCGAGAAAAGGGAAACAGGAAGTGTGTTATAACTTGTGCAAACATTGAATGATTTGGATGAAACTTCAGCTGTGTGTTCGTTGTAAGAAGCCGATCGCATGGATAGGACTTTTGTGAGTCAAAGTTATAGCGCCACCAACTGGCAGCAGGAAGTGTGTCACTTTCAAAAATGCTTTAAATCACAGTCTTATTTACACCCGATTGACTTCAAACTTCATCAGTATAATGTGAAAACATGGCAGATATAGACATATTAATGGATTCCTAAAATTTCAAATACTGTTGCCATGGTAACATGTCAAAGTTTAATAATGTTTTGACTGTTTTGAGACTCTTAGCATGCTTGAAATTGCTTGAAACTGCTTGAAACTCAACACACACATCAGAGATGTCAGTCAGTACAAATGGGCAAAGCCTCAGAAACGGGTGGGGATGAGGGGCTCTCTAGCGCCACCTTTTGACAAAAGTGAAGGGCTTCGTTTCATCTACAATCACCAAACTCAGTATATATATTGACCTCATCGAGCCGGACAACTTTCTAATTTACAGTCATTAGGTCCGACCAACAGGAAGTCAGATATTTTGGTTTGAATGTGAATATTTGTGTAATTCAGGGTCTGAGTTTTTACGTTCTCCTCGTAGGCGATTTATTCAATCTCCACCAAACTTGGTCAACATGAAACAAAGATACGGAAGATGCTAAAATGCGAACGAATATTGGATATCTCAAACGGTGTTGCCATGGCGAGGGATTAAATGAGGACAAAAAAGGGGAACAGAAATTGTCTAATATCTTGTAAAATCATATTTTGATTTCAATTAAATTAAGATTGTATGTTTGGTAATTGAACTTAGATTAATTTAAAATTACTATACTATTTTTCAGATGAATATATATATTTTTTATAAATATTTCTTTGAATAATTCCTTGATTCCTTGATTCCTTGATGCCCTTCCCTCAATGAACACAAGATGGCAGCATTGTGTTAGTTTTGAAGCAGGAAAAAAAAAAGCTTGTTTCTCTCTCTCTCTCTCTCTCTCTCTCTCCAGGGTCCCCGCGGGATATTAAAAAGTCTTAAATGTCTTTAAATTCAAAATCAAAAGTCCATGTAACGCTACTCCATTACTCATTGAAATGCTCCCGCAATGTTTTAGAGAGAGAGAGAGAGAGAGAGAGAGAGAGAGAGTGTGTGTGTGTGTGTGTGTGTGTGTTCTTAGTTCGTTTTTTCGCTAGTGAGAGACCAACATGCATCTTATATAGCAGCCAATCAGCTTTCATGTTATTGGCGCGAGGCTCTTTCTGATTATACCACAGACGCATCAAACGGATTTTATTCTTCAGCTTCAGTTCTCCAGTTCTTCCAGTTCACGCGATCGTGATAGCAAAGGCGAATCTTTCTCACCTGCCATCTCGTATAATGACCAAATAAAAGTTTGATATGCCCGATAGCACTAAACAAAGAGTTTAAAAAGCGGTGAAAACCCCGAACTCATTCGCTACTGACACACGGACTGATGTCAGACTGGCCGCGGATTCTGCAGGCGTTTGCCGCCGGTCAGCGCTCGCGCGAGTGAACCGAATCTAGGCATATTCATACATATCCATATCTATGGGCTCATCATTACTGTAGGTCTTAAAGTGAAAGCAACCCAATATAGCCGAGCCTATACCCCCTCCTGCCTGTGTCGTTAGTATTAATCAAACAACAACAACGGGGGAAAACAAACAGTAGCCCTAAACTTAAAGCACTGTTTGTATCTGTATATTTAAGTTGTATTTATTTGTCCTATTGTCAAACAAGATTCATGCATTTTGTTTGTTTTATTGCCATGTGTGACTATTGTGCATCTAATATAATGATATGGTAAATGTGGCATCCTAATTATGAAAAAAAAAAGAAACATGCACATTTCTGAAAATGACCATCACAAAATCAGTAATTTTGATCTCACAAAAAATGTATATACATACACACACACTACCGGTCAAAAGTTTGAGAACGGTTCGATTTTTAAAATGTTTTTTAAAGAAGTCTCTCCTGCTCACCGAGGCTGCATTTATTTGATCCAAAATACAGCAAAGACAGTATTATTGTGAATATGTTTTTTTATTTTTTTTATTTAAAATAACTATATTTCAATATATATCTTAAATAGAATTTATTTCTGTGATTCAAAGCTGAATTTTCAGCATCATTGCTCCAGACTTTAGAGTCACATAATCCTTCAGAAATCTTTTTTTTTTTTTTTTTACTTTTTTTTATCCATCAAAGAATCCAAAAAAAATGTTTTACACAACTGTGTTCAACACTGATAATAAACATAAATGTTTGTTGATCATCAGATCCTCATATGAGAATGATTAGTGATTTAGTGAAGGGTCATGTGACACTGAAGACTGGAGTAATGATGTTAAATTCAGCTTTGATCACAGGAATAAATGACACTTTACTATATATTCACATAGAAAACAGTCACAACAGAACTGTCACAATATTACAGCTTTTTGTATTTTTAATAACATAAATGCAGCATTGGTGAGCAGAATGTAAAAACATTTAAAAATCTTACCGTTCTCAGACTTTAGACCGGTAGTGTGTTTGTATATTAATCCTGGTGGGATTGAGCTATGAGGAAGTGCAAGATTACTAATACTTTGTTCAATTTGAATAAATTAATTTGCTTTGCAAGTAATTTTGTGATTCTGCATTTCCTTTTGTACGTTTTTTTTTTAAATTGCGTGATATAGGTCTTAAATTTAATTCATAATGGTCTTGAAAAGGTCTTAAAAAGTCTTAAATTTGACTTGGTGAAACCTGCAGATACCCTCTCTCTCTCTCTCTCTCTCTCTCTCTCTCTCTCTCTCTCTCTCTCTCTCTCTCTCTCTCTCTCTCTCTCTCTCTCTCTCTCTCTCTGTCTGTCTCTCTCTGTCTATCTCTCTGTCTCTCTCTCTCTGTGTGTGTGTGTGTGTGTGTGTGCGTGTGTGTGTTTCTGAGGACATACATTTGTAGACATTTCATGTGTCCCCATACATATATTGTTCTCTTCGAGCCGGACAACTTTCTAATTTACAGTCATTAGCTCCGACCAACAGGAAGTCAGATATTTTGATTTGAAGGGGAATATTTGTGTAATTCAGGGTCTGAGTTTTCACGTTCTCCTCGTAGGCGATTTATTCAATCTCCACCAAACTCTGTCAAAATGAAACAAAGATACGGAAGATGCTAAAATGTGAACGGATATTGGATATCTCAAACGGTGTTGCCATGGTGAGGGATTAGTATAAAAACCATTAAGTCTATGGAATGCCCTCTGCCTGTCCTTCCCCTCCCCCCTCACTCTATCACTCTGTGTGTGTATGTGTGTGTGACTTTCTCTCTTGATGAAGATAATTTAACCCTTTCATATAGGCTATCACAAATAACTATCACTTGAAATAAAAACATCATGTGATGTGTTTGCTAAGATCACGTATGATGCATATGTCTTTAAATGAATTATTTACTGATATAATATAAATGTATTAAAACATAAATTTCACATGATTTTATAAAAGTGGCTATTTATAATAAACTTCCATAAAATGTAGACACGCATCTTACTCTTACCTGACACTGATATTAAAATCATCTTTGCAGTTTCTGTGATTTGGCTCCATTTACACATTTTTTTATTAAATTTTTTTTATTGGACCACCCATATTGAAATGAAAGCACGCTTTATGGTGCATAAGATTGGTGCACAAACGGTAGCTAAGCTAGCTCAAAAACACATGAAGAGAAGTGTTAGAATAAAACAACATCAGCATTCAAATGGTATTCTGAACTCATTCCAATTTGACCTTTGACATAGTCTGACATGAAATTCATATAAATTTAATTGATCTCATAGATGTGGTTTGTGGTCATAGCAGCACCAACTACTGCAGTTAATGTGGTGAATTCAGATTACTTTGACATAGTCCTTTTATGTTTTCCCATTTTAAATGCCTATTACCTGCAGTGCACAGTTAAGCTGATGCCACCGGCGTGGCGGTGCCACCGGCTTGAGCCCGTCATCGCTGCTCGCAGCTTTAATTATTTTTTATTTTTATTTTTTTTATTTTTTTTTTCGACTTCTCGGGTACTTTTGGGGCACTTAACATGCTCGAAAACTCTTGAAACTTCGCACACACGTCGGAATGCGCGGCCATCAGAGCCGGGCTGAAGCTGGTACCCGGGCGTGGCAGGGGGGCTCGACAGCGCCCCCTAAGGTGGGGTCTGAAAACTTGGTCCATATATCAAACACACTTGCACGTACATGTATGAAACTCGGTACACATATAGACCTCATCGGGCCGAACAACTTTCGTGCTCTAAGTTACGTGTCAGCCCAACAGGAAGTGAGCTATAATGGGTTGTTCAGAAAACCCATGCTCTGGAATTTAATATACTCCTCCGAGGCCATTGTTTCGATCATCGCCAAACTCGGTCAGCATGAAGTGAACATATTCAGGATGCTAAATTGCGAGCGGATTTGTGATATCTCAAATGGTTTGGCCGTGGCGAAGCAACGAATTTATGGCGAGAAAAGGGAAACAGGAAGTGTGTTATAACTTGTGCAAACATTGAATGATTTGGATGAAACTTCAGCTGTGTGTTCGTTGTAAGAAGCCGATCGCATGGATAGGACTTTTGTGAGTCAAAGTTATAGCGCCACCAACTGGCAGCAGGAAGTGTGTCACTTTCAAAAATGCTTTAAATCACAGTCTTATTTACACCCGATTGACTTCAAACTTCATCAGTATAATGTGAAAACATGGCAGATATAGACATATTAATGGATTCCTAAAATTTCAAATACTGTTGCCATGGTAACATGTCAAAGTTTAATAATGTTTTGGCTGTTTTGAGACTCTTAGCATGCTTGAAATTGCTTGAAACTGCTTGAAACTCAACACACACATCAGAGATGTCAGTCAGTACAAATGGGCAAAGCCTCAGAAACGGGTGGGGATGAGGGGCTCTCTAGCGCCACCTTTTGACAAAAGTGAAGGGCTTCGTTTCATCTACAATCACCAAACTCAGTATATATATTGACCTCATCGAGCCGGACAACTTTCTAATTTACAGTCATTAGGTCCGACCAACAGGAAGTCAGATATTTTGGTTTGAAGGTGAATATTTGTGTAATTCAGGGTCTGAGTTTTTACGTTCTCCTCGTAGGCGATTTATTCAATCTCCACCAAACTTGGTCAACATGAAACAAAGATACGGAAGATGCTAAAATGCGAACGAATATTGGATATCTCAAACGGTGTTGCCATGGCGAGGGATTAAATGAGGACAAAAAAGGGGAACAGAAATTGTCTAATATCTTGTAAAATCATATTTTGATTTCAATTAAATTAAGATTGTATGTTTGGTAATTGAACTTAGATTAATTTAAAATTACTATACTATTTTTCAGATGAATATATATATTTTTTATAAATATTTCTTTGAATAATTCCTTGATTCCTTGATTCCTTGATGCCCTTCCCTCAATGAACACAAGATGGCAGCATTGTGTTAGTTTTGAAGCAGGAAAAAAAAAAGCTTGTTTCTCTCTCTCTCTCTCTCTCTCTCTCTCTCTCTCCAGGGTCCCCGCGGGATATTAAAAAGTCTTAAATGTCTTTAAATTCAAAATCAAAAGTCCATGTAAGGCTACTCCATTGCTCATTGAAATGCTCCCGCAATGTTTTAGAGAGAGAGAGAGAGAGAGAGAGAGAGTGTGTGTGTGTGTGTGTGTGTTCTTAGTTCGTTTTTTCGCTAGTGAGAGACCAACATGCATCTTATATAGCAGCCAATCAGCTTTCATGTTATTGGCGCGAGGCTCTTTCTGATTATACCACAGACGCATCAAACGGATTTTATTCTTCAGCTTCAGTTCTCCAGTTCTTCCAGTTCACGCGATCGTGATAGCAAAGGCGAATCTTTCTCACCTGCCATCTCGTATAATGACCAAATAAAAGTTTGATATGCCCGATAGCACTAAACAAAGAGTTTAAAAAGCGGTGAAAACCCCGAACTCATTCGCTACTGACACACGGACTGATGTCAGACTGGCCGCGGATTCTGCAGGCGTTTGCCGCCAGTCAGCGCTCGCGCGAGTGAACCGAATCTAGGCATATTCATACATATCCATATCTATGGGCTCATCATTACTGTAGGTCTTAAAGTGAAAGCAACCCAATATAGCCGAGCCTATACCCCCTCCTGCCTGTGTCGTTAGTATTAATCAAACAACAACAACGGGGAAAAACAAACAGTAGCCCTAAACTTAAAGCACTGTTTGTATCTGTATATTTAAGTTGTATTTATTTGTCCTATTGTCAAACAAGATTCATGCATTTTGTTTGTTTTATTGCCATGTGTGACTATTGTGCATCTAATATAATGATATGGTAAATGTGGCATCCTAATTATGAAAAAAAAAAGAAACATGCACATTTCTGAAAATGACCATCACAAAATCAGTAATTTTGATCTCACAAAAAATGTATATACATACACACACACTACCGGTCAAAAGTTTGAGAACGGTTCGATTTTTAAAATGTTTTTTAAAGAAGTCTCTCCTGCTCACCGAGGCTGCATTTATTTGATCCAAAATACAGCAAAGACAGTATTATTGTGAATATGTTTTTTTATTTTTTTATTTAAAATAACTATATTTCAATATATATCTTAAATAGAATTTATTTCTGTGATTCAAAGCTGAATTTTCAGCATCATTGCTCCAGACTTTAGAGTCACATAATCCTTCAGAAATCTTTTTTTTTTTTTTTTTACTTTTTTTATCCATCAAAGAATCCAAAAAAAATGTTTTACACAACTGTGTTCAACACTGATAATAAACATAAATGTTTGTTGATCATCAGATCCTCATATGAGAATGATTAGTGATTTAGTGAAGGGTCATGTGACACTGAAGACTGGCGTAATGATGTTAAATTCAGCTTTGATCACAGGAATAAATGACACTTTACTATATATTCACATAGAAAACAGTCACAACAGAACTGTCACAATATTACAGCTTTTTGTATTTTTAATAACATAAATGCAGCATTGGTGAGCAGAATGTAAAAACATTTAAAAATCTTACCGTTCTCAGACTTTAGACCGGTAGTGTGTTTGTATATTAATCCTGGTGGGATTGAGCTATGAGGAAGTGCAAGATTACTAATACTTTGTTCAATTTGAATAAATTAATTTGCTTTGCAAGTAATTTTGTGATTCTGCATTTCCTTTTGTACGTTTTTTTTTTTTAATTGCGTGATATAGGTCTTAAATTTAATTCATAATGGTCTTGAAAAGGTCTTAAAAAGTCTTAAATTTGACTTGGTGAAACCTGCAGATACCCTGTCTCTCTCTCTCTCTCTCTCTCTCTCTCTCTCTCTCTCTCTCTCTCTCTCTCTCTCTCTCTCTCTCTCTCTCTCTCTCTCTCTCTCTCTCTCTCTGTCTCTCTCTCTGTCTCTCTCTCTGTCTCTCTCTGTCTCTCTCTCTCTGTGTGTGTGTGTGTGTGTGTGTGTGTGTGTGTGTGTGTGTGTGTGTGTGTGTGTGCGTGTGTGTGTTTCTGAGGACATACATTTGTAGACATTTCATGTGTCCCCAAACATATATTGTTCTCTTCGAGCCGGACAACTTTCTAATTTACAGTCATTAGCTCCGACCAACAGGAAGTCAGATATTTTGATTTGAAGGGGAATATTTGTGTAATTCAGGGTCTGAGTTTTCACGTTCTCCTCGTAGGCGATTTATTCAATCTCCACCAAACTCTGTCAAAATGAAACAAAGATACGGAAGATGCTAAAATGTGAACGGATATTGGATATCTCAAACGGTGTTGCCATGGTGAGGGATTAGTATAAAAACCATTAAGTCTATGGAATGCCCTCTGCCTGTCCTTCCCCTCCCCCCTCACTCTATCACTCTGTGTGTGTATGTGTGTGTGACTTTCTCTCTTGATGAAGATAATTTAACCCTTTCATATAGGCTATCACAAATAACTCATGAAATAAAAACATCATGTGATGTGTTTGCTAAGATCACGTATGATGCATATGTCTTTCAATGAATTATTTACTGATATAATATAAATGTATTAAAACATAAATTTCACATGATTTTATAAAAGTGGCTATTTATAATAAACTTCCATAAAATGTAGACACGCATCTTACTCTTACCTGACACTGATATTAAAATCATCTTTGCAGTTTCTGTGATTTGGCTCCATTTACACATTTTTTTATTAAATTTTTTTTATTGGACCACCCATATTGAAATGAAAGCACGCTTTATGGTGCATAAGATTGGTGCACAAACGGTAGCTAAGCTAGCTCAAAAACACATGAAGAGAAGTGTTAGAATAAAACAACATCAGCATTCAAATGGTATTCTGAACTCATTCCAATTTGACCTTTGACATAGTCTGACATGAAATTCATATAAATTTAATTGATCTCATAGATGTGGTTTGTGGTCATAGCAGCACCAACTGCTGCAGTTAATGTGGTGAATTCAGATTACTTTGACATAGTCCTTTTATGTTTTCCCATTTTAACCCTCAGAGCCCGACGGCATCGCCCACGACGTCACACGGCACCTCCGATAAAAATCTATATTATTTCATGAAAGTTTTATCGATTTTCTTACCGTTTTTTCCAGCAGAAAGCTAACGAGCTAGCCATCACGGGGGTGTCTTTGGTGTCTTTGTAGCCTTTACAGAAGGTTTTCTATCCAGCCTGGAACATGTGCATCTTTTTGGAGTTGTTCAGCAATAAGTCAAAACGCTTACATCCAAGATATATCCACTTGATGTCCATAATTTATACATTTTCCGTCATTTTTGCCGCTAGCGCGATGCTAGCTGCCATTTTGGATGAGGGTTTGACCAATGACAGGCTGATCCGTCATCCACGTTGGTGTGCGTCATTACGCATGAACCACAGCTCTGTTATTGTGGAGAGATAGATTCGCACGGCTAGTATTGAGGAGATTTTGAGTAGTTTTGTGGACAAAGTTTGAGGAAAAAGTTTGAGGAGAAAGTTTGAAGAGAAGTTCCTGATAGGAACTGTTTTGAGGCTTGGCACCAGTAAATATCCAAAATCCAAAGAGGCCAAAAGCGCCTGGACTTTTTTTGGAAAAATGTAAATAGTTTTGGTTCTGTATAAGTTATCATGTTTATTCCTGAGTTCCAGGACTCCAAAGACTTGAACAAACAGTTTTCCAGAGGAAATATGCTTAGCTTTTATTTATTTGTGTGTGTTTTCAATAAATATTTGAGGGATTCAATTTCCGTTTTATGTTTTCATTTGTCTTTATGGTCCCATAACTTATTTTACATTCAGGTGACATCAATGCAACACAAATATACTGAGAGTGCAACTTGTCTTGAAAAAAAAGAGGTGTGTCAATTGTCTGTGCACAACAGGGTTGATGTTTTACAAGCTTTTTTAGTAAATAACACCAGGCGGAAAATTTATTGTAAAAATACCCTTAGGTCTCTGAGGGTTAAATGCCTATTACCTGCAGTGCACAGTTAAGCTGATGCCACCGGCGTGGCGGTGCCACCGGCTTGAGCCCGTCATCGCTGCTCGCAGCTTTAATTATTATTATTATTATTATTTTATCGACTTCTCTGGCACTTTTGGGGCTCTTACCATGCTCAAAAACTCTTGAAACTTAGCACACACATCGGAATGCGCGGCCATCAGAGCCGGGCTGAAGCTGGTACCCGGGCGTGGCAGGGGGACTCGACAGCGCCCCCTAAAGTGGGGTCTGAAAACTTGGTCTATGTATCAAACACACTTGCACGTACATGTATGAAACTCGTTACACATATAGACCTCATCGTGCCGAACAACTTTTGTGCTCTAAGTTACGTGTCAGCCCAACAGGAAGTGAGCTATAATGGGTTGTTCTGAAAACACATGCTATGGAAATTAATATACTCCTCCGAGGCCATTGTTTCAATCAGTGCCAAACTCGGTCAGCATGAAGTCAATACACAGAGGATGCTAAATTGTGAGCGGATTTTTGATATCTCAAACGGTTTGGCCGTGGCGAAGCAACAAATTTATGGCGAGAAAAGGTAAACAGGAAGTGTATAATAACTTGTGCAAACATTGAATGATTTGGATGAAACTTCAGCTGTGTGTTCGTTGTAAGAGGCCAATCACATGGATAAGACTTTTGTGAGTCAAAGTTAAAGCGCCACCAACTGGCAGCAGGAAGTGTGTCACTTTCAAAAATGCTTTGAATCACCATCTTATTTTCACCCGATTGACTTCAAACTTCATCAGTATAATGTGAAAACATGACAGATAGAGACATATGAATGGATTCCTGATATTTCAAATAATGTTGCCATGGCAACATGTCAAAGTTTAATAATGTTTTTGGCTGTTTGTGTGCCCTCCCCTCTATCACCACAAGGTGGCAGTGTTGCATTATTTTTGAAACTCCCTTTCTCTGTATGTGTGCTTGTTTATGTGATTTATGAGATAATAATCTTTTGGCTGTTTTGAGACTCTTAGCATGCTTGAAATTGCTTGAAACTGCTTGAAACTCAACACACACATCAGACATGTCAGTCAGTACACATTGGCAAAGCCTCAGAAACGGGCGGGGATGTTTTAACAATGTTTTAATAAAAATGTAAAAATGCAGAATGTTTTCTGTGATGGTAGGTTTAGGGGTAGTGTGTGTGTGTGTGTGTGTGTGTGTGTGTGTGTGTGTGTGTGTGTGTGTGTGTGTGTGTGTGTGTCTGTGTGTGCGATATGTAGGCTTAGGGGTAGTGTAGGGGGATAGAATGTACAGTTTGTACAGTATAAAAACCATTAAGTCTATGGAATGCCCTCTGCCTGTCTTTCCCCTTCCCCCTCTCTATCACTCTCTGTGTGTGTGTGTGTGTGTGTGTGTGGGGGGGGGGGGGGTCTCTCTCTCACCCTGTGAGTTTATGTGTGTGCCTTTCTCTCAGTCCTTCCCCTCCCCCCTCACTCTCACTCTATCATTGTGTGTGTGTGTGTGTGTGTGTGTGTGTGTGTGTGTGTGTGTGTGTGTGTGTGTGTGTGTGTGTGTGTGTGTGTGTGTGTGTGACTTTCTCTCTTGATGATGATAATTTAACCCTTTCATATAGGCTATCACAAATAACTATCACTTGAAATAAAAACGTCATGTGATGTGTTTGCCAAGATCACGTATGATGCACATGTCTTTAAATTAATTATTTACTGATATAATATAAATGTATTAAAACATAAATTTCACATGATTTTATAAAAGTGGCTATTTATAATAAACTTCCATAAAATGTAGACACGCATCTTACTCTTACCTGACACTGATATTAAAATCATCTTTGCAGTTTCTGTGATTTGGCTCCATTTATACATTTTTTTATTAACATTTTTTTTATTGGACCACCCATATTGAAATGAAAGCAAGCTTTGTGGTGCATAAGATTGGTGCACAAACGGTAGCTAAGGTAGCTCAAAAACACATGAAGAGAAGTGTTAGAATAAAACAACATCAGCATTCGAATGGTATTCTGAACTCATTCCAATTTGACCTTTGACATAGTCTGACATGAAATTCATATAAATTTAATTGATCTCATAGATGTGGTTTGTGGTCATAGCAGCACCAACTGCTGCAGTTAATGTGGTGAATTCAGATGACTTTGACATAGTCCTTTTATGTTTTCCCATTTTAAATGCCTATTACCTGCAGTGCACAGTTAAGCTGATGCCACCGGCGTGGCGGTGCCACCGGCTTGGGCCCGTCATCGCTGCTCGCAGCTTTAATTATTATTGTGTTTACTAGAGAAAAAAGAGGCACTCACCTGATGCTCCATCATCTGATGATCTCTGTCTCTTCTTCTCTGACTCTGTCTAATGTCATCTGAAGTTCTCTCTCTCTGCTCTCTTCTCCTCTCATTCTCCTTCATCATGTCTAGTGTGTAGCAGGAGTTTGTGTTCTCAAACACGAGTCTGTTGATCTTCTCCATGAGTTCATTCACCTGCTGTCTGTTTGCTGGAGCTTTAAGGTTAAACTCATGATATCTCCGACCACATCGATTAATAAAATCAGATAACTGAGAGTTTCTGCTGATCATTTCTCCTAGTGTTCTCATGTGTCTCTGATCTGCATGAGTGAAGAGCACTAGAGTAAATCTGAGAGCTTCTGCTCCAAACTTCAGCTCAAACCAGTGAATGAAGTCCATCTCCTGCCCAGTGACAGCTCTCAAAGGCAGAATAAGCAGGATCACATGAGCTCCTGCTGAACATAATTCAAGAGCTCTCTTCAGCTCTGAGTGTGAATCAAAGTCAGTGTGAGTGGAGAAGATGAAGTCGGGAGTATCGATCACTGTCACGCTCCTGTTATTAACAGCACGGGTGTGTGTCTGACAGACTCTGGTCACTGAGGAAGAGCTCATTTCTGACACAAACACAGTTTCATTGAAGATGGTGTTTCCTGTGGCGCTTTTCCCAGATCCGGTTTTACCGATCAACAGCAGCCGAAGATCTTCCTCTCCCTCTCGCTCTGTGTTCTGCAACCTCTAAAATAACCAGCACACTGTCAATTAAAATGACTATACATTGAGGTGTCTGATAAAATCATGTAAAAATCTAGAGGAAAAAGAGTCACTCACTTTATACATCGTTTCAAGGTTCTTTACCCTTGTTCAAGGCTATTTATTCCAGAAGGAGTCCAAACTACAAACAACAAAAACATTTACAGAAATATTTATTCAAAACAATTTTTTTTATAATGAACTATTAGATTTATAGCATTAGGCAAGGCAAGGCAAGTTTATTTGTATAGCACATTTCATACACAGTGGCAATTCAAAGTGCTTTACACAGAAATTAAATTAAAATATTCGTAAGTGAATTAAAACAGTTATAATAGGAATGAAAAGAAATAACAAATAAAGATGACTGCCTGATTTTCTAAATTCGGGGTACCCCTATCTGAACCGGAAGAGATGGAACAGGTTTGCAATGTCCCCTGGACCTTACAAGCTGGTCCAAGACGGCCTCCTGTAGGGGAATTGATTGCACTATAAAGCCCACTGAGGCCCCCTCTCTTGAGTCCTCTTGAGTCCTAAGAGCTCTAACTCCTGGGGACTCTAATCCCTGGAGAAGCAGCACGCAACGACGCTAGCAGCGACTTCTTATACCATTAACTCTTAATATAATTATGCCTCACTCTTCACAAGCGGAATGAATCGAAGCACACTGCTCTCCTTTTCCAATCTCTTCCAGTCAGACAGCCCTAACCAAAAAATATAACAAAAGAAAAATATGAAAGTTAAAAATAAAGAGTGTAATTAAAACTAAAAAAATAAAACAAGGTTAAATCGAAACATATAAATTAAAATGCAAGCAGTTCAGGACAAAGCACGTACAGTGGCACAGAGCTCATTCAGTAAATGCACAGCTGAACAGATGTGTTTTGAGTCTGGATTTGAAAGTGGCTACTGTTGGAGCACATCTGATCTGTTCAGGAAGCTGGTTCCAGCTGCGGCTGGCATAATAGCTAAAAGCAGACTCTCCTTGCTTTGAGTGAACCCTTGGTATTTCTAATTGACTTGATCCTGATGATCTGAGTGATCTGTTGGGTTTGTACTTAATCAGCATATCTGCAATATATTGAGGTCCTAGGTCATTGAGTGATTTATATACAAGTAATAGTACTTTAAAATCGATCCTAAATGTAACTGGAAGCCAGTGTAAAGACCTGAGGACTGGTGTGATATGGTCATATTTTCTGGTTCTGCTCAGGATCCTGGCAGCAGCGTTCTGTATGAGCTGCAGCTGTCTAATGGTCTTTTTGGGAAGGCCGGTGAGAAGACCATTACAATAGTCCACCCTGCTGGTGATAAAAGCATGAACGAGTTTCTCTAAGTATTGCCTGGAAACAAAGCATCTAATTCTTGCAATATTTTTCAGATGATAGTAAGCTGATTTAGTTATTGCTTTGACATGACGACTGAAACTCAGGTCTGACTCCAAAATCACACCAAGATTCCTGACTTGATCTTTTGGTTTTAGACCTTTAGCCTCAAGATATGCGTTCACCTTGAGAATCTCATCTTTGTTTCCAAATGTAGTGATTTCAGTTTTGTTTTTGTTTAACTGAAGAAAGTTTTGGCACATCCAACTGTTAACTTCTTCAATGCATTTACATAGAGAGTCAATGGGGCTGTAGTCATTAGGTTATAGGGCTAAGTAGATCTGGGTGTCTTCAGCATAGCTGTGGTAAGCCATTTTGTTATTTTTCATTATTTGGCTCAGTGGGAGCATGTACAGGTTGAATAGGAGTGGTGCAAGAATGGACCATTCCGGAAAGCCCAACCCAGTTTTCTAGCCTGTCCAGAAGTATGTTGTGGTCAACAGTGTCGAATGCAGCACTGAGGTCGAGTAGTACCAGAATTGATGTTTTGCCTGTATCTGTATTGAGGCGAATATCATTTATTATCTTTATGAGCGCTGTCTCTGTGCTGTGATGCGGTCAGAAACCCGATTGAAAATTGTCAAAGTATCCGTTTGAGTTCAAGAATTTATTCAGCTGACTGAAAACAACTTTTTCAATGATCTTGCCTATGAAGGGCAGATTTGAGATTGGTCTGTAGTTGCTCAGTATGGAGTTATCCAGATTTCTCTTTTTCAGGAGAGGCTTAACTACTGCGGTTTTAAGGGAGTTTGGAAAAGTCCCAGAAAGAAGTGAAGAGTTTACCACTTCTAGGAGATCTGCTTCTAAACAGTTAAACACACTTTTGAAAAAAGAAGTGGGGAGTGTGTCAAGGGCGCAGGTTGATGTTTTTAGGTGCTGTACCGTTTCTTCTAAAATTTTACCATCAATTGCTTGGAAATCAGTCATAGTAACTTTCTGAGGTTGTGGTCTGATCTGACTCACCCCAGAGCAACTCAAGGATGTGCTGATCGCATTTCTGATATTATTGATTTTCTCGGAGAAGAAGAAAGCAAACTCACTACATTTGCTATCTGAGAGCATTTCACTGGGAATGTGACTCGGAGGGTTTGTTCATGCTTCATTAAGCATGAAGCCATATGAATTTGTCATAAATGAATGAAGCCATATAAATAATAAAGTACTATTTTTCTTTTGTTGAAATCACAAAACTATGAAGAACTATAAGTGCAGTGTAAAACAAACAAAAAAATCTTTATGAATGTGATCAAATATTGTGTCATTCCAAATCCTTAATGATGGCCTTGGTGTAAAAAGTTATAGTTTCTGTTTTGTATTTCTCTTTCCTTCAGTGCTTGTTCACAGCAGGTGTTTAAATGAGAGAGTGATTCAGGAACATACTAACCTTTAAATAACATTCTATTAACATTAAAGGTCCCGTTCTTCGTGATCCCATTGTTCAACTTTAGTTAGTGTGTAATGTTGCAGTTAGAGCATAAATAATACCTGTAAAATTATAAAGCTCAAAGTTCAATGCCAAGCGAGATATTTTATTTAACAGAAGTTCCCTTTCAAAGCCTACAGCGAACGGCCGGTTTGGACTACATCCTGGACTACATCCTGGTACATCCTGGTCCCACGTGGAGAAGAGGAAGTGTCGTGTGGAGAAAAGGAAGTGTTGCGTTTGAGTGTGTTTGTCGCCATGTCGTCGAGACGCTGTTATTTTCATCCCGGAGTCAAATCACCTTTGTTTGGCTTTCCCAGGGACGCTGTAGAGATCATTAAGCGCATATATCTCCCGTTAAGAGGCGTGACCTTTCCATGCAACGTGCGCTAAGCTGCTGTCGAATCACAACACAGGAACCGCTGGCACAATCAGAACTCGTTACGTATTTCTGAAGGAGGGACTTCATAGAACAAGGAACTCATCAGCTGTTTTTAGGACAGTGAAAACAGCGGTACACAGATGAGTACATTGTGTGAAAAATACTGTGTTTTTTTACACGTGAAACATGAACACATGTTATATTGCACACTGTAAACACAATCAAAGCTTCAAGAACGGGGAACGGGACCTTTAAGGAAACTGGAGCTATACTTGCATCACCAATATAGGCTACCGATAAGTTTTAGTTTACGTTTTGCCCGTACATCTAAAGATTATAGTGCACATGTTTTAGCTCATGTTATTGTACTGACAAAACCACCAGGGTGATTCAGGTTGATTGGGACACTTTTTGCCATTGAGATGACTGGGAAATAGTGTCCCATTCAACCTGAATTCCACCCATATCTTAACTTATTTTGATTTATCTTTTTTACTTAAAAACATTTACTGAAAAAGTTAATGCATATATTTCATAATGTATAGCTTATATACAATAATTAAACGTTAAACTTACAAAGAAGCACACAAAACAGTCCTTGGTAAAATGTCTTCCGTCTTCAACAAAATGTCAGAACTGCGTGTTTACTTTCACTTTTGAAACACGTGATGCTGTTTGTCTACGGAAGAAGGCGCTGTGACTCCACCAGCGGCACACAGCAAAACTTTTTTTTTCCAAGTAGGTATGCGTGCGTCTCAATCCGCTCCCTAGTTCATTAGTCAGGGCACTGATCAGGACATAAGTCAATGGGCTGACTCCCTGATCAGTGCCCTGACTACTGAACTAGGGAGCTGATTGAGACGCACCCTGTGTCTGCAGGCTACCGGAGATCTCCCAAACGGTCGGGAAGTCCCATTTTGGGACAGGGGGGCACGTTGAAAGCTCAAACTGGTGCACAACGTTTTGCTACGGTTTCCGGTTGAACGTCATGTTTCCTGGAAACGGTGTGCAACGGGTTTGAAATGCGTTTTATCTCGTTTGGTGCGTGTGTCAAAAATGTCAGCCCAATCAGCAGCAACATGTATATAAACCACGCGGTATTAAAGAGACAGCTCACACAATGGGTCCAAGTGAAGATGTTTACAAATGTGTCTGCTGCAGCTCATTATGTATATACGCAACAATTGAAGATATTAGAAGACATGATTGTTGTAAAAAAAAAAAATTATACAGTATATATCAACATGATGATGTATTTATTCATATTTTTAGCTTCATTGCAAGGCAAATTTCACATATGGTAATTAAGTGCTTTACATAAAAATGAGAAAGAAAATACCCCTTACGAAAAATAACCATGGTTTTATTTTAGTAAAAATGTAGTAACCATGTTTTTTTGGCTAATTGAATACCATTTATATAACTACAGTTTTACCACAAATACCATGGTTAAACTATGGTTAGAGAAGCAAGACCATGGTTAATTTGTGGTTACCATGGTTTTACTACAATAACCATGTTTTTTTAATTTTTTTATTTGTAGTAAAACCATGGTTCATTTTCGTAAGGGACAAGCTAATAAAAAAGTAAGAACTAGAAATAAAATAAAATAAAATTAGAATTGATTACTAGGAGATAAAAAAAGGTTCATTAAATGGGATTTGGGATGTTGTGTTTTATTCTGGACAGCAAGGGCAGTGAATGCATCTATTTTGTAGTATTAAACACGTATTTATATCGATTTCTTCAGGCTCCAAAAATTCCTCAAAAAGAACACAAAGATGGCCTTCTCAGCTGCCATAGTTGCAACTCTTGCGTCATCAGAACAGGGTGTTCAACGCAGCACCGTTCCGTTTAAAAAACGTTTTGCAACCACGAGCAACAACTTTCGCCATTGGCTCTGGCCAGTGGCTCTGGCCAATTGTCACTGATTTACATTTCAAAATAAAAGGGCGCAAATTCATGACTGTAATGTAAGAAGGAAAAAAAAAAAACAGTTAAAAAAAAACAACGTTTCAGGATCTATGTATGAGAAGAGCTTCAGAGATGGGGAAGAGGCAGAAACAGTTTGAAGAGGAGAATAAAATACAAGAAAACGCTTTAGGGGAACAGCAACAGAGCTTCATAAAATACCTGGAAGAAAATTATGAGAAAGAAAAATAAAAACTCCAGGAGAAAATTCTATGTGAAAGTAGAAAACAATCAGAATGTGCATTTCAGTTCAAACTTATGAAAGAAGTGACTAAAGGTTTAAAAGAAGCTGAAGCAAAACCATCAAAACAAGCTCGACTGATTGTTGGAGGAGCTGTTGGTTCTCTTGAAGACATTGTGCATTTGATTAATGGCAAGTTCAAAATCTGAAGGGTGACTTCAGGTCAATTGGGACAGCTCATAATTGTGCTCAATAATTTTGGTTCTTTTAGGGTAAACATGCCAGAACTTGAATCTTGCACTACATTGTGTTTTAGAGTTAACAGAAATGAATGGATTCATGGATAATGTCTTGGAAATGAGCTGCCAGTACTTTATTATTATTATTATTATTATTTTACAGATTCATTTCTTACAGTATATAAAATATAAATAGCCAACATGAAAACAGAATTTCTTTTTTTTTCGTTGACAACATACAAAACACATGCACATAACAATAGAACAAAAAAGGTGTTTATTCACTGATTCAAAGTGATGCCATATTTTTAATAATTTATCAATTGTGTATAAATTTAATTCAATCTGATGTTCAGTGATGGTTACTGACAATCACTACATCATATATACACACATAATGACATTCATTAAACCTATATGGGGTTTTCGGTAGTGATGTGTCCTTCACGAACAAGTCGGTTCTATGAGTCGGGTCCTTTAAGTGAACGATATGAGTCGGCTCCTGTCTGAGAGCTGTTTTTTTCTGGGATTTTGGTGATTTACTAAAATAAGAAGACATGGCTTGAATAGAGAGAGATTCCCAAAACCTAAAGATTGATAGTGGGACATTTTCCAAACCATCATACACAACCCAAAGTAAACGTCATAGTTTAACACATTCCTTAATATCCACAAATGAATATCACATAACAGGTATATCAATGATAACAACGCAAATAGCCTACATCCAAATAATATAAAACTGGAAGAAAAAGGTTTAAAGAACTGCTAAAATGTGGCCATGCTGCATACTTCAATCTTTAAACAGTTTGGATTATCCTGATGTCTGCTTTTACCTTTGAACACCTTGTTGGACACGTTTATGTAATAATAAAGTAGGTCTATCTTAACTGACGCTGTCTATTCATTTGAAGAACTTATATCTGAGATAAAAGCAGAATTCATGCACATCAATATTAAACCACATCAACACAAACATGTTCACAACATGTATGATTTATTGAGTTTATCAGAGTTTACACTCTAAAAAAATGGTGCTATATGGCACTAAAAGTGGTTCTTTGGCTCGTAATCATAGGGGAACCATTTTTGGTTATGTAACAGGTTCTGTATACGGTAGCGGTGCTAGCAACTCAGTCATCCCAAAGAACCACTGAAGAACCGCTGAAGAACCATTGAAGAACCGCTGAAGAACCACTGAAGAACCACTGAAGAACCGCTGAAGCACCGCTGAAGAACCACTGAAGAACCGGGGAAGAACCACTGAAGAACCGCTGAAGAACCGCTGAAGAACCATTGAAGAACCGCTGAAGAACCACTGAAGAACCGCTGAAGAACCTCTGAAGAACCACTGAAGAACCTCTGAAGAACCGCTGAAGAACCACTGAAGAACCACTGAAGAACCTCTGAAGAACCGCTGAAGAACCATTGAAGAACCACTGAAGAACCACTGAAGAACCGCTGAAGAACCTCTGAAGAACCACTGAAGAACCACTGAAGAACCGCTGAAGAACCACTGAAAAAACGCTGAAGAACCACTGAAGAACCACTGAAGAACCGCTGAAGAACCACTGAAGAACCGCTGAAGAACCACTGAAGAACCGCTGAAGAACCAGTGAAGAACCGCTGAAGAACCGCTGAAGAACCGCTGAAGAACCGCTGAAGAACCTCTGAAGAACCGCTGAAGAACCTCTGAAGAACCACTGAAGAACCAGTGAAGAACCGCTGAAGAACCGCTAAAGAACCGCTGAAGAACCGCTGAAGAACCAGTGAAGAACCAGTGAAGAACCGCTGAAGAACCGCTGAAGAACCGCTGAAGAACCACTGAAGAACCAGTGAAGAACCACTGAAGCACCACTGAAGAACCACTGAAGAACCACTGAAGGACCACTGAAGCACCACTGAAGAACCACTGAAGAACCACTGAAGCACCACTGAAGAACCGCTGAAGAACCACCGCTGAAGAACCGCTGAAGAACCACTGAAGAACCTCTGAAGAACCACTGAAGTACCGCTGAAGAACCGCTGAAGAACCACTGAAGAACCGCTGAAGAACCTCTGAAGAACCGCTGAAGAACCGCTGAAGAACCGCTGAAGAACCACTGAAGTACCGCTGAAGAACCGCTGAAGAACCACTGAAGACTGGTGAAGAACCACTGAAGAACCACTGAAGAACCGCTGAAGAACCACTGAAGCACCACTGAAGAACCGCTGAAGAACCACTGAAGAACCAGAACCACTGAAGAACCGCTGAAGAACCTCTGAAGAACCGCTGAAGAACCTCTGAAGAACCACTGAAGAACCGCTGAAGAACCACTGAAGTACAGCTGAAGAACCGCTGAAGAACCGCTGAAGAACCACTGAAGAACCGCTGAAGAACCTCTGAAGAACCGCTGAAGAACCGCTGAAGAACCACTGAAGTACCGCTGAAGAACCACTGAAGAACCGCTGAAGAACCACTGAAGTACCGCTGAAGAACCGCTGAAGAACCGCTGAAGAACCACTGAAGTACCGCTGAAGAACCGCTGAAGAACCGCTGAAGAACCACTGAAGAACCGCTGAAGAACCGCTGAAGAACCGCTGAAGAACCACTGAAGAACCACTGAAGAACCGCTGAAGAACCGCTGAAGAACCACTGAAGAACCGCTGAAGAACCGCTGAAGAACCTCTGAAGAACCGCTGAAGAACCTCTGAAGAACCACTGAAGAACCGCTGAAGAACCACTGAAGTACCGCTGAAGAACCGCTGAAGAACCGCTGAAGAACCACTGAAGAACCGCTGAAGAACCTCTGAAGAACCGCTGAAGAACCGCTGAAGAACCGCTGAAGAACCACTGAAGTACCGCTGAAGAACCGCTGAAGAACCGCTGAAGAACCACTGAAGTACCGCTGAAGAACCGCTGAAGAACCACTGAAGTACCGCTGAAGCACAAGATATGGTTCTATACAGCACTTAAAGTGGTTCCCCTATGATTACGAGCCAAAGAAACACTTTTAGTGCCATATAGCACCATTTTTCTTAGAGTGTATGATAAACGTGACGCATTGGAAAATGAACTGATAATGAAATTTACACCGATTCTCTCTGTTGCAGCTTTATTTGAGCATCTCAACATGTATCCGCCGTTAATCTGACGTCACCGACAGAGGAAGAGTTGGCAAGTTGAAGAAGTGAAAATGTACTCATATGACACCTTTAAAACACACTGTAGAATTACTTTTCAAAGCCGTAAATAAAACAGAATATTATGTTTTATAAGAAAATACTATTTTGTTTTTTCTACCTCAAAACTTGTTAATTCATTGTGTTTCTACATGTTGATGCAGGAGACAACATATTGAGCATACTGTCTTAAAATGAAAACACCATCATGCCATGCACACATCACCATGGGTCAGAAACATCAGCAATATTGCAAACGTGAAGCAGATTGATTTTATAAAACAATGCAATATTAAAAATACATAATATGGTGTCTGAAAGTTGAGTAAACGCATGTTTTTGACCAAATGTTTCCACTTTAAGGTTATTTCTAGCACAAAATTGCTTGTAGCAATTCAATATTTGTTATTTTGTTTAGTTATGACCGGTGCACAATGCTGAAAGAAAGACTCTGAACTGTAAAGGCTACTCTTGGTGAACAGTGCACCAGTATTGAATTGTATAAAGCTGATAAAAGCTGAGTGGAGTTTCCTATATCGGACTATACAGATGAAACAGATGCACTATATTTAATGGTTTGTTATAAACGGATTAAACATTAAAGACAACACTTGCAGTTGTTTTGTAGCATGTTTTTGTGTTGCATTTACAGCTTTAACCAGGAGATGGACTCAGAGAGCTGCGCTTCTGTTTCATTGTGAAAGTAATGATTCACTTTCGGTTTAGAGCCTTCCGGGTTCTGGTCATAAAATGGCGCACAGATCGGGTGAGTTTTAAAACGCACATATTCAATACAAATCAAACTAATAGGATATTTTGTAAGGATAATTGTATCATGTTGTCAAATGTATCTTGTTTATTTGTAATGTTTCTACATCTTTAGTGCGTTTACCTACGCTTTACCGACATCTCTCACCTGTGTGTCGACTAGACTACTGCTTATCTCTGCTGCCATTTTATGAATATTTATTATATTGTGAGGTGAGATTTTTATTGACTGAATAAATCACACTGGGAAGACTTCGATGCATGCCCTTTCTGATGAGCTCTCGTTATTAACTATCTAATCTCTCAAATGTGCGGAAGATCTGATGTTTTAACGATGGTTTTTTTGTGATAGAACGCGGAAGTAAGAGATAGATGTAAAGAGTTTGGATATAACATATTTTCTGCGTATTTCTATTTACACTGAAATAATGACAATAAAAAAAAAGAATGTTTTTTTTTAGTAAAATATTACAGATGTCACAAAAAAAGAAAAGACTCCTGCAGCGTTTTTGTTTGTTTGTTTAAATCTGTGTCTGTTTGTTTACCATGTTAAACAAATACCCATTTTGTTTAAAAGTTTTCTTAGGTCCACTAAAAGGTTAATAGGCTACTTTTAAAACTTTCATTAACAAGCTTTGAGTTAAACTAAAGGGAAATGGTGAAGAAAAATAATATGAGATGGGAGGAACATTTATTTGTTAATTCTTTTTGCGTTCCTCAGAGAAACTTGCCATTTACTCACAACAAATGCAACACATTTGTGATTAAAAGCATTACCAAATCATTTTTCCTCTCATCTCGTATTATTTTTCTCACCATGTCCCCTTATAGGGTTCCGTAATTATACATGTTTATTGTAAAACAATTTTTAATCATAAATAAATGTTAATGCTTGTCACTTAAATAAATGTGCGGTAATGTGTTCTGTTCCATGTAATGGATTACTTTAACAGCAAATACAAATAAACCAAATGACTAAAAATATTAGGTCCTGAGCTCGTGGTACACTGTAAAAAATGAACATGTGCAGTTGTTGCTTTAAGGAGGTATTTCTACCTAATTCTTCATACTAGTTCTAGTTGTGTTATTGTAACATACTTCAGACTGTTTGATGTAACATAAAACAAGGGAATGCTTGACCCAACATTGACCCAACATACAATTTCCATTAAAGCTCAGGATGGACACATTAAACACATGCGCACTTGCTTTTGTGATTTGGGGTTATTAAACGCATATGATTTTTGAGTTTATTTACATCAAGAAGATGAAAGACTTTCAACATATAAAACTAAAAAGATTATATTAAATGTATTAAGTAAATGAACCTGGAAGATGCCTACTGACAGTTATGCTTTAGTAAAACCTTGTTTTCAGTTATCATCTGTAATCTTAAATCATTTATTCAATTTGAACAAAACCAGTTATAGATGTTACATGAAGTATGTTTTCTATGGAAGCCCGTTTCCGCCACTAAGCAAAAAAATAAAGAGAGTAATTGCGACTTTTTATCTCAGAATTCTGTTTTTTTCTCACAATTGCGAGTTATAAAGTCAGAATTCTGAGATTTAAAGTCGCAATTGCTGTTTTGATTTTTTTATCTACTGGCGGAAACGGGCTTCCATAGTTTTCTAAGTTGATCTAACTAAAAAAAAAAAAAATCAGTTTAGAAGGAACAATCAGTCCCTCCAGAAAAAGGCGATTATGCGATCGCGTGATTTAACGCATAATCAGCCAAAGTCTGCATATTTATGCGGGAGCAGCATTTTTTCAAATACGCCGCACTTTCGCCGTAAATTGCCTATTTCCACGTGCAAAATATGCGGGGCTAGCATGATTTCATAATCCCCGCATTTTCGTTGCAAAAAAAGTCACATATATATTAGCAGAAAGTTGAAAAATGTTTGTTTACTTCACACAAGAGCCGCCATTTCCCCCTGTTGCCATGGGAACGTTTTGAAGTGACGTAATTACCCGACACGAACGTCATCGAAAAGCTACAAACCCCGCGGAGAAACCATAGATATCAGAGAAACCATGATGAAGCGCAAACTCCCATTGGCCAACAAAAATAACAGCAAAAGAGCAAAGCAGTTTCCCAGTGATGACCGATTTCACAACACAGCATCATGAAGCTTTGAAGTGTTATGAATCAGTGAGTCGATTCAGCAGTTTGAAGCGTTATGAATCAGTGAGTCGATTCAGCGGTTTGGAGCGTTATGAATCAGTGAGTCGATTCAGCGGTTTGAAGCGTTATGAATCAGTGAGTCGATTCAGCGGTTTGGAGCGTTATGAATCAGTGAGTCGATTCAGCGGTTTGGAGCGTTATGAATCAATGAGTCGATTCAGCGGTTTGGAGCGTTATGAATCAGTGAGTCGATTCAGCGGTTTGGAGCGTTATGAGTCAATGAGTCGATTCAGCGGTTTGGAGCGTTATGAATCAATGAGTCGATTCAGCGGTTTGGAGCGTTATGAATCAATGAGTTGATTCAGCGGTTCAGAGCGTTATGAATCAATGAGTCGATTCAGTGGTTTGGAGCGTTATGAATCAATGAGTCGATTCAGCGGTTCAGAGCGTTATGAATCAATGAGTCGATTCAGCGGTTTGAAGCGTTATGAATCAATGAGTCAATTCAGCGGTTCAGAGCGTTATGAATCAATGAGTCGATTCAGCGGTTTGGAGCATTATGAATCAATGAGTCGATTCAGCGGTTCAGAGCGTTATGAATCAGTGAGTCGATTCAGCGGTTTGAAGCGTTATGAATCAATGAGTTGATTCAGCGGTTCAGAGCGTTATGAATCAATGAGTCGATTCAGCAGTTTGGATCGCCAAAGTCACGTTTGCAGTTCAGCAGTTTGACACGCGATCCGAATCATGAATTGACTCACTGATTCATAGCATCATGATGCTGTGTTTTGAAATCGGTCATCACTATATAAGTCGTTATTTAGAGACGAACGGAGGTCTGACGGGTGTCCAGTGACATGAGGGGACGTCATTAATGACAGAATTTACATTTTTGGATGAACTAACCCTTTAAGAGATTGCACTTTGTGCATTGGAAGCACTCAAATGTCTGTTTTGTAAAGCTACCTCTGTAAAACAGGAAGTTATTTATTCATTTTTCAAGTTGTAGCATATTCCTTTTGTAAAGCTACAGAACTTGTTTGACTCAATGTTTTGTAAATCTGAGCCGTGTGTTTATTAAGGTCTTCAATAAAACAAGATGAGAACTTAAATATTCCCAGCACTTTCTGTGATGTAGTGCTTTTTTTTCTCTTTTTCATCAAACCGCAGTTTTTGCAAGTTCCCGCAATTTCATCTCATAAAATTGCATAAATATCCCGCATTTTTCATAGCATTTTTTAAGAAAACGTGCCGCATAATCAAGGATTTTTGCCCGCAACAATCACAAAAAAAAGCCACATTTTTCTGGAAGGACTGAACAATATCTTCAATCATAATATTCTCAAACATTGTAAAACAACAAAATGCTAACAGTTATAAAATATACGAATCAATTTGAGTCCATGTCAAGTGAATTAAATTGTTAACTTTTATACTGTGTGATTGAGGTTGTGTGGCATATTTGACATCAGTAGTTGGCAACCCAAAAATACATAAACATCTGAAATGCAGTTTATTTTTTATGAAATGCTGTTTATTTTCAAAATAGATCAAAGTGAAAGCTAAACTTACCTCTTATCATTATTAAACAACACATGTTACAGATTGTAATACACATGCACATAATTCTACACACTGCATTATAGAGCATAAAACAAGACTTGCATTATGTTCATACAAAAGTGTTGTTGTGTTGGGAATGTGTTTGTGTTACTGTCTCTAAACTATACACTTTGGGCACCAATATTTGAGTACAAATGTTATACATTAATTCATTCATTTCATTGTGGTTGATCCATTGGTGGACCAGGTAATACAGAGAGAATCAGATCTCCAATAAAATGATCCACAAATGTCAATCTGTAAAGTAAGATTTTTTTTTCATAACTAATTCAATATGGCACTCATATTTGAGTGAAAAAAGCACTTAAACATCAGATTACAGATACAAAATTACTTCAATGACTGTAAAGTGTGCATTGACCTTTTGCTCAGTAATTTCCTAAGATATAAAATATACTTAATAACTGTTGTATTATTTTTTTTTGTAGAAAGTACGAGAGACCAAAGTCCACCGGGTAATCGTCCCAACAGTAAGTAAAAAAATAAATAATCATTTGATTCAGTATTATACAATAATAATTGTAAAACTGCTGTATGATAACATGATGTATGTGTGTCTTGTGTGTTTTAGTGAGTGATCTGAGGATTGTCCTGCTGGGGAAGAATGCATCAGACAACAACATAGTGGGAAATATAATCTTAGATAAACATGTGTTTGGAAAGAATTCTATATTCCCTGATGTAGAGGAGCACAGTAGACAAGTGGAGGAGAGAAACATCACAGTCATCAGCACAATTCACCTGCTCAGCTCACATCTCAGTCTACATAAACTAGCTCAGAAAGTGTCAGAGTTTTCTCCTCCAGAACCTCATGTGATCATTCTGGTGCTACAGCATGAGGATTTTAGTGAGAGGAAAAGAGACAGATTACCTTCAGTGTTGAACTGCTTTGGTGAGCAGGCGATGAAGTGTACAATGATTCTGACTACAGATGATGAGAAACGCAGCACTAAACAGAAACCTGAAAATGAATTTATTCAACAAATAACTAAAGAATGTGGAGGAGGACGCCTTCAACTTCAAAACACACAACGCTCTCAAATACTGAAGAAAGTGGATGAAATAATCACTCGTGAATTTAAGAAGACAAAACATGGATCATCGCTAGATCAAGAAGACACGAGATCTGAAGACAGAAGACATAAAGAGATGAAAGACGGTAAGACAACTGTCAGCAATAGTTATTAAGAATATTTTTATATTGATAAATGATTTTGATGGTATAATTTTGACAGAAAAATATTTAACAAACACAATTACTGGCCTTGATTGAGAACTTGTTAGCAAGTGAAAACTAAAAGCAACTGAAACAATTAGCATCATTTAAAACCAAACAATTTTTCATTTGGTGAGAGTAATGCATTTATAATTAGATTATGTTGTTTACATAGACTAAAATATTTTAAATATGTGCTCGTGCGTGATTTGCTTGATGACCTTCTTCCATTGCTCCGTGGTCCAGTTCTGATGTGCCACTGTTGGTGCTTTGGGCGGTGGACAGGGGTCAGCATGGGCACTGGTCAGCGGCTGAGCCGCCCCATATGCTTCGCTCCGTAAATGAATGAAAAGTCCATAGGAATAGTTCACCCTGAAATTAAAATAAAGCCATCTTTTACTCACCCTGCTGTTGTTCCAGTGCCCTATCTTTTTCGGACCTCAAATGGAGAAATGTTGAAAAACTTCCTACAGCATTTCCTAAAACATTACAAAAAGGATACAAAGGTATCACGCAATGATACAGTGAGACGTGCGCCATATATGGAAAGTGTTCAGGGGCATACTATAAGGTTTTGCGACAAAGAAACTAGGGGTGCTCCGATTGATCGGCAACCGATCTCGATCGGCCGATAATCACTTTGGGATGATTGATCGGCGGTCTCCAAAAAGGCCGATCTCATGAACCGGTCGCAGCTGACGACACATAAACCCGCACCTGCCGTGAGAGCTAGGGCATGATATGCAGCGACATTCTTTTTAAGTCTTGCCAGTGTTCAAACCGCTCAGCACTCGCGCGCTCTCCAGACCGTGAGCGCGCGCACACACACACACACAGGCCATCTCACAAAAAGCTTGCGAGAACAAATTGCGCTGAAATGGTCAGATACACACAAATGTATGTACTAAATGACCGTCTTGACAAGTATGCACGTAAACCCGTCGTGACTCGCGAGTGAACGTTTGTGCAGCTGTAACCTTATCCGTGTTCGCTCTTAAAGGGACAGATGTCGAATAAACTACTGCTGTCTCTGAGTTTCTCTTTGTCTTGTGGTGTTTGATGAACTTTTATGACACTCACTGCTCTTGAATGACTAACTTTTGCAACCTTAAGTGTAAGGATTAATCTAATTTAATGTATTCAGGGAAGACTAATATTAATTTACATTTGATTTCTTATTAAATGTCTTTAGTATGTCTTACCTCAATACTAATGTTAGACCTACCTGAAAATTTGTTTTTAAAAACAAAAATGCACTGCATGATCAAATATTTAGGTGAGATAATTATATACATTTATTTGGGAAAGGTGGCCAACAGTAGCCTTAAGTTATCTAATTTTCTAAAATAAACACTTGGTGGTTCTTCAAGATCTTGACTCAGTTCATTTAGAGTTAGTTTCATTTCTACAAATGGTGCAAACTCTGCAAGATTATAGATAAAAGATTGCCATTCCCCTGCCATTCTGTGATCGGCAGTGATCGGCAATCGGCAGATCATGATCTTGGTGATCGGTAATCGGTGATCGGCCCCAAAAATGCTGATCGGAGCATCTCTAAAAGAAACCGTCTCAGGTTACAAATGTAACCATTGTTCCCTGAGAACAGGGAACGAGACACTGCGTCAGCTTTTGCTACGCTACGGGGAACGCCTCCAGCGTGACTGGTGCCTGAAATCACAATCAAATCACGTCAATCCTATTGACCGACGACAGCCTATGATGTCATCAAGGTGCGACCAGGAAGTATATAAGGGAGCCTTGCCAACATGACAGTATCTCATCGTCTGAAGGGACTGTTTCCGGCAGGCAGGCCCTGCGGCATGGCAAAACGACGCAGTGTCTCGTTCCCTGTTCTCAGGGAACAATGGTTACAATTGTAACCTGAGACGTTCCCTTTCGAAAGGGAACTCGCACTGCGTCAGCTTTTGCTACGCTACGGGGAACGATATACCCACTACGCCATGCCGACGGGAGTGCATGCCCATAGGCAGTGACAACTGTCAAGACAAGCAAATTCTACTGAAATGCCTGAACCACTCCCCTTCTGGTCACATTAGGCTGTCAGTGACAGCGCTCCCTACGGTCATAGCCCAAGCTATCGCCCAAGAAGGAACCTTCACACACATGAGGTCCTTCCCAGGCCCTGCTCGAAGGCCTGGAACCACCCATTCGACTTAGAAGGGGTTCCTTTAAGGGAACGTGGCATGGGAACTACGAGGGAACCCTATGCCAGTCACTATTCGGGAGGTTCTCACCGAATGCCACCAGGGAGACCTGACCAGGTGACCCAGTCTGCTATGGGACACGTAATACGGTCAACCCTGTCTGTACAGTACAGAGCCTCTGGTACTCGCCTCCGAAGAGACATCCCGCTAGGGTGCTGCAAGAAAGGCAGTGTCACCGACTAGCCGGACCTCAGAGACGGGTTATCCCGGAGAGCAGCGCTCAGCAAAGTGCTTCCAAACCCTTGCTAGCGAGGGGAGTCAAGCCGCTCGATCCTCGGATCTACCAAGCACTTACTTTAAAACGTGCTTAGGAGGCCAAAGGCCTTACAGGCTGAACGTATCGGGGGGGGCCCCTCGGGACCTACCACCAATGGATCAGCGCCAGGCCGTAAGCTCATAGCAGACCCTCGCTTGAGAGGAGCCCATAAGCCTGCCCGGTAGGTAACCATGCCGTAGGCCAACTATGAAGGTCCCGTCCTGTCGGGACCGCATAGCCGCAGTGACACCTCGTCATGCTAGGGTAAGAACACCGCCTTCAGGTCTTGCAAACGGCCAGAGACCGCCGCCTGATAGCGGGTGGCCACTAGCTGTCAGCGTAAAGCCAGTTGTGTGTTCCCGCCTGGGGAACTCGTCCCCCAGGGAGGCCGAGAGGGGCCTCCACCTGGTAACCTGTATAGACCGCTTGCGCATCCAATAGCAGTAGCAGTAGCAATAGCAGCGCTCGCCCTCAGGAAGGCCATACGGGCCTGCAACCTGACCGCAGTCGTGCTAACCCTCGAGGTAGCTGGGAAGACCAGGGACTCGCTTCATCAGGGAGGCCACGTGGGCCTACCAACTGCAAAGACATCGGGCAGTCACCTGGGGACCGGGAGCTCGCTTTCAGGGAGGTACCATGCCTCCATCTGACAGCAGAACGTGCCGCTCACAGCACCTTACACTCACCACAGCGGCCGGGGAGCCGGCCTCTGCTCAGTGACTGGACCCCTCCAGAAAACCACGAGACCAGAGCATGCCCTTAGAGGAGGCCACATGGGCCTACTACTCCAAAGCGAATCCCCTCAGGGAAGCCCGTGCAGCTTTGCCTGATAGCAGCCCATGCTACGCTCCGTTACCGAAACTGGGGACCAGGGAACGATTCCAGGGAGGCGCAATGCCTCCACCTAGTAGCAGAACATGCCGTCCGTAGCGCTTCGCTACCCGTGCACCCGCTTTCTCAGCGCCTGCGGATCGGGAGCTCACTTCCAGGGAGGCAATCATGCCTCCAACTGAAAACAGAACGTGCTACTCATAACACTGCACGCTCATTGCTACAGCGACTGGGAACCGGGAGCTCGCCCTCAGGGAGGCGACCGTGCCTACCAACTGAAAGCAGAACGTGCTACTCGTAGCACTTCACGCTCATTACCACAGCGACCGGGAACCGTGAGCTCGTCGTCAGGGAGGCCATCCGTGCCTACCACCTGATAGCAGAAGGTGCTACTCATAGCACTTCATGCTCACCGCCACAGTGGCTGGGCACCGGGAGTTTGCCTCCAGGGAGGTCACTCAGGGAGGCCGGATGAGGCCTACTACCTACTAGCACTCGTGCTAGTCATCCAGTGACTGGGACCCAGGAACTCCATCCGCAGAGGAGGTCGAGTGAGCCTGCTTTCCCCACAGCAGGCCCATAGGGAGGCCCGGTAGGGCCTACCACCTATTTAGCAGCTCGTACCAGCCGTCGAGGGACTTAATGCCTATGGCGCCCCCTCGGGGGAGACCAGGCAGCGCCTGCTGACCACAGCAGGCTCTCAGGGAGGCCGAACAGGGCCTAGCTCCTGAGCGAAGGTAACTCAGACCGGGAGCCTACCCCTCAGGGAGGCCTGGCAGGACCTACCCCCCCGAACAGGGGGTCTGCAGATTCCAAGGATCCTGCCGAGACTTTAAGAAGGCTGGCTGCTGCTACCTGGGCTGACGGCAGCTGTCTGCTGCTGACGAAGGCCTGGAAATCCAGTTAACACCTGGGGACTCATCCCCAGGGCCAAATGACGGGTCACTGCTGACGTCGACACCAGTGGAGAAAGCCTCCGGGGCCCACTCGTGGGCCACGGTGTCGGGACTTTCCTGCAAGGAGGCCGATAGCGCCTACTACCTGTCCTGAAGTCCTACTGCCCATACCGTCCAAGCTGGCCACTCAAAGCCAGCTGGCTCCTATGCCCGCACCCGGGGCTGGCTCCATCCCAGAGGCAGCTAGGGACAACCTGCTCCGCCGTGTCCTAGGGCCCCCAGGACGGCGCAGTCTCTTGGGCAGTGCCTACAAACATGGACCTAATCACATTGCCAACAGCAGTGTACTCAGCGGAAGTGCTCAAACAAAGACCCTCTAAAGCGAGGGGAGTACAACTTACGTCACCTGCATCGGGGCGGCTGTCTTACTTCCCATGCAGCGGCCAACCATAAGTGCGAGGGCGTCAGCCATTGGCAATGCTCGGGCCTCAGGGGAGCATCCAACCGGAACCGCATAAGCAGAGGTTACCCGATGTTCCGCTCGACCCGGGCCCTAAAGGAGGTGAAGCAGAGACATAAAGCAAGGGAACAATATCACAGAAATGTGAAATCCACCGGCCGTACCATCCTCCAGGAAGAGGCCGGGGGCCGCCAGCAGATGGCGGCCACCAAGCTCCGAAAGGCGGACACTGCAGATAAAGTCTAATCGCAAACCGGCGAAAAGACGCTTAACTCCACCCCACGACCACTGGCGAAGTTGCTGTCTCCTGCAACACCTCGTCTGCATTACTTGTAACCCCAGAACGCAGAGAAGGGGGCGGGCCTTGGCCGGACGACTCTGTAACAGAGGAGGCTGAAACAAGGATGCATAAACAAGCCATGTTCTTAAATAAAAAGACAGGCCAGGGGCGAACATCTTTATTAAAAGGGAACGCCCCCATCCTTGACAAAGCCTAGGCCAAGTGGTGCGACATAAGTCCGCACTAGATCTACTCAGGGCCCGGGAAAGAAATATTATCACCTCTAATATTACACAATGAGGCCCCAAAAACCCTATTCCCAAAGCCCCGCAGAGCTGGGCGCAGATCTCACTACAGCTCGTGCGTTAGTGCATACCCGGTCTTCAGCTACTTCCCACTTTTACGCTAGGAAAAACACAGCTCGCCTCTTACACTACAAGCCCTCGGGCAAGAGCGCGATTCAGTTACCCACATAGTGGGGAAAAAACATAGCACGGAGAGGCAGCAGACTCTACTAGCAGAAAGTGAGGTATTCACACACAACCACATAATGTTGCAAAGAAGATCGTTCTTAGCTTACTCACGGGGAGCTGCAGGCCCTGCGAAGATCCAGCGGCGATCCAAATTTCCCCAGGAAACCTCTCAGGTGAGCGAAGGTACAAAAGTCCAATCGCTCCTCGCGGCGCTACAAACCAGCCGTCGAGCTAGTGTCCGCCACCATCCTGAGGGGGGCGCTTTCACCAAACAAACTAGGCGAACCGGCAGAAGCTTACATTTTCTGCTCATCATAGGCCACCGGCCTGATGTAAAGCGCCCGGGGGAAAACCAGAGGAAGGGAAAAAAGGCAGCGTTCATCTCCACGCTCCTCGGGGGGTGGAGTCCGCTGCCTGCGCTGGTTCCGGTTACCAGCCCCGGCTTCCTTCCTCTTCCTGTCGCGGGTGTCCCGCCTCCCCTGCGCCCCAGTCCTCCGCGGCGGGGCGCTCGAGAGGCGACGCTGGCTCGCTATTCCCGCCTCCAGCCCTCAGACTGGGACGGGCCGGGGACACCCGACTGCCTGGGCGCGGTCCCGGACCTCAGCGGAATGCATATCCTGAATGCCGCCGAGCGCGCCTTCGCCTCTCCGAACTTTCCCACCACCGTTTCCTCTACGGAGGTGCCGAAAAGTTCAGATGGCGAAACCGGGGCATCAGGGAGAAAGGATTTTTTCTTTCTCCCCGGTGTCCAAACGGTTTAACCACAGATGTCTCTCCGCCATCGGCGCTATCTGTACGGTGGCCCAGAGAGCGAAAACCGCGGTCCGGCGCAACTCGACTACCGCCTCAGGGGGTCCCTCCCCCTGATCGAGGTCCCTCAGCAGGTCCGCCTGGTAAGCCTGCAACACAGCTGTGGTGTGCAAAGCCGCCGCAGCGTGACCCACTGACATGTACGCCCTGCCATTCAGGCGTTTAGACCGGCAGGGTGGGAGCCACAGTGTCGCCGGCCGCCCAGAGGCGAGACAAACATAACATCTCGTCCACGGGCGGCCCCGACACACACCCAGCCAGGCAGTCCCTGGACATCAGCAAAATTTAGCTCGCCGATGTCGACAGATGCGGGGCTGAGTATGGTTTCTTCCATCCCCTCGAGATCTGCTGATGGAGATCTGGAAGGAATGGAAGACTCCCAGAAGTTGGGAGGTCATGGGCGGAGAGAAACCGATCGTCCGAACTGTTTGGACGCTCAGCCTTTCTCCTCACGCGCCGCAAAGGCAGCTGCAGTCTACCCGCAGCGCGTTCCATGACCTCCAGCAACTCCCCGTACATAGGACAGGATGGTTTGAAAAGCTTCAGCATTTTTAACTGACTCACCCATCTTCTGCTCGAGTGGAAGAGCAGCAGACGAGGAGGAGGAACATAAATCCAGCTCCTTCCTCCGAGGTCCGCCTCTCGCGATCTGGATCGTCCTCAAGAACCATAACTGTCTCCAAGCGACGAGCCAGATCCATCTGGGAAGCGCTTTTGGTATTAAGACGCCGCTCAGCCTCAGCTCGAGCGTGGCCGTTCCCAGATGCTGAAACCTCTCCCCTCGAGAAGAGGTCCCGGCGAGAGCGGAGCGTTTCCAGAGGACAACGCTCACAAATACTTTCACAAGAGGTTCGCAAACCTCTCGTGCATGCTCTTCTCCCAGACAGTAAACGCAAAGTGTGTGTGTATCCAAAGCGCAAGATACACTTTCAAAACACACCTGCAGAAGTGGCGTTCTCAGCACACTTCCTTGTTATCCTTCTTGTAGACGTTTCACGTGAAGACAGGCAAAACAGTCCCTTCAGACGATGAGATACTGTCATGTTGGCAAGGCTCCCTTATATACTTCCTGGTCGCACCTTGATGACATCATAGGCTGTCGTCGGTCAATAGGATTGACGTGATTTGATTGTGATTTCAGGCACCAGTCACGCTGGAGGCGTTCCCCGTAGCGTAGCAAAAGCTGACGCAGTGCGAGTTCCCTTTCGAAAGGGAACGATTATTCAGTCAAAAATTCAGCTCACTGAGCTCGGCCATTACTCTGTGCGCGCTCCTGTGAGTGTGTGCGACCCGCCTCAAAAACCTTTTGCTCCAACTGTTGTTTTATTAGGGCACGAGCACCAATGGTGTGAGGACCCTATTGTAATTGCTCAGTCTATTATTCTTCTCCAAAATGAATCATATTTTTGAGGCCATTAACAAAACTTCAATCAATTGCTGTTCGTGCTACATTTCACGTACAAGTATGAAATTCGGTATACACATGCAACAGCCCAATACCTAAAAAATAAGTCCCTGGCTGCAAAATCTGAAAACCAACTGGAAGTCAGGTATTTTGAACGGGTGCGAGAGCCCTTTCATCGGTACATTTTTTTTTTTTTGCTTTACAAAATGGTAACTTTTGTAAGTTTTCTGAGTAACGAAGGCGTAGCATGCAAACAGTACAAATTACTTAATTGTTTAAAGTAAGTTAAACAAATTATTGGACATTAAGTAACATTAACTAAAAAGTGTTAGTAAGAACAACTGTTGGATTAAGAATGAAAGCCTGCGGTGGTTCATCATTCCCTGGCCGATTTCGTAATGCCCGATGAGCACAATTATCTAGCAAAAAAGCATCCATCAGAAGTTGCTGGTTGGTTTCATTTCTGGACTCGGCCCCTTCTAAAATTTTTCAACTGAACATCGAAATAAATCTAATTAATCAACTAAATTAACCATATCAACTAAATTACTGATCTAATTATTGATCTAAAGCCCACATTGTCACCGTATGGAAATTTAAACTGATGACATCAAATGACTATACAGCTTAATAAAAATATGCTGCATTATTTTACTGTTTAACACTGTAAAGCTGCTTTGGAACAATCTACATTGTTAAAAGCGCTATATAAATAAAGTTGACTTGACTTGACTTGACTTCCTTGAAGTGTAGAATACAAATGTTCTGTCTCCTACTACGTCCTTCAAGGGCCGTGCATTTGTTTGAAAGCTGCTCTACCATCAGCTTTAAATGTCCCACCTCTTGTTCAAGCTTGGCTACCATATCTGAAGAAGAGGAAGCATTCACTTCCAAGTTTGCAAGTTTTGAAGCCTGCTCATCCACTGTGATTTTAACAGCCGAAATTGCAGAACTGGCCTCTTGTTGGAATGCCATAAGCTCTCCTCGTATAGAGACAGCAAGTTGTTCAATCGTGGAGTCTATATATCCACGATATCTGATTTGATTGTGCTGAGTCCTGAGTATTATCAGCCGATACATCTTCTATAGCAGAGTCCGAGGCGGATGCGGTTTGATCCGCTGCTTTACGAGGCTTGGCTGGCATTTTTAACTATGAATGTAAATCAATTATAAATCAAAACCCTGTTCCTTTCCTGACAATATAGATTATTCAAATATGTTCTGACTGTATAATATTTGGATTTAGTGCAGAGATGTTGTTGAACGCGTACTACCCACTCATGTTGAAACCGGAAGTCTTCTTCAAGTATTTCATGTCAATAGATAAATGCTCATAGATTCTAGCACTTGCCTGCTCAGAACTCTCTTTGATTGTACCCAGTCTCATCATAAATTAAAAAAGCTAAAACATGCTTAAAAATGTTATGAAAGTCTAAGCTTTTAAAATTGAATACAAAATTCAAACAATAAATAGTGTTTTGGCACTAATGTGGCCTAACAGTTAAAGCCAGAGACGTTGCAAAACAGAGTTGCGACATGCGCTCATCTCCTGGCGGCGGCGTGGTCACGTGGTTCACGGAGCTTCTAAACAAACCAGCACTCTGTCAATGCATTTGAATGGCTTAAGCGGATACACAACAGTTTTACTATACAGGTATTTTCAGGTCAAACAAAGTAAATTTTTTTTATCCACAACTCATGCAGAACAATTATTAATAATGAGGACACGTTGTCTTTACTATGAGTATGGAGACAAATCAAGTCGGCTCACCAGTTGAAACGCCAAACTGCCTCCCGTCTTATTTCTTCAATAAATGACTCTAATCAAATTTTAACTAGCAACCCAAAATAAATTAATATTTTCAATCAATTTTAATTAATATTATCTTCTGAATTCCCTCCAGATCCAACAGATATGGAACATTTCTTAGATAATTTAGACCATTTTGGCCATTATGGCAATGAGGAGTGGCAAGTCTCAGGGTCTTGATGGTATCCTATTGATATTTATAAGAAATTTAAGGAGAAACTTATACCAATGATTCTTGAAGTTTTTAAAGAATGTCTGGTCGTAGGCTCCCTGCCTCCAACTTTTTTGCAAGCATCCATTTCACTCCTCCTTAAAAAAAGACCCTACTCTGTGTGAATCATATCGTCCTATACCTCTTTTAAACACTGACATTAAAATTTTAGCTAAAGTGTTAGCCTTACGTTTAGAAAATATCCTATGGAATTAGATTTGTTTCAATAATAATGAACGAAACTTTATGAAAGGAAACGAAACTTTATAAAACTGAACGAAACTTTTTCAGAAACTATCAAAAATATCCATTACAAAAGAAGAAAAACACATTGAAAATGAAAAAAATGAACTCAGTCGCACAAATTTAACAGGATATTCAAATATGCTTCATTCTTTGTTAATGTTTTTCAAAGATTCGTTTTCATTGCCACAGATTTCGCTTACGCTTCGCAGTTTTTCGCTTGCTGTTTTGACACAAACATCTCGTGGGGGCGGGCTTAACAGTGATCTACTCTGATTGGATAGTGAGCTTTTGATGGACAAGTGCTCTCTGACCTGGAAGTATAGACGTCATTCAGTGGCGCACACATTGGAAAACCTTCGCGTTGCTTTGCGTAAAGTTTATACAAGTTTGTAAATAATTTCTAAACAATTGAGTTTATTAGTTTGTGAAGATGAGCTCTCAGGAGAGACACGGAGCGGCGGCGGCATCATCTTCATCATCTTCCTCCTCCGCTTGTTCTTCAAGGCAGTTTGAAGTTCTGTGTTACTGAAGTAACCAATGACATCCATTAAAGTTGTATCCATGTACAGTGTGCAACCGTTCTGGCTTTATTTGACACATTCATTGTTTAAATACGTTTTATGTATCTCAATATACCGTGTAACGTGTGTGTATATATATATATATATATATATATATATATATATATATATATGTATATGTGTATATATATATAAACAATATGTTTGCCTAATCTTCTTTTCTTTTAATGCTATTTGTCAGGACCCAAGACAAACGTCAATTTTCCAGGTAGGCACCGAATGATGGTATATAAGTTATAAAGCTTTAAAAAAAAAATGGTTTGCTTGTCGTTATCATGATGGCTGACTTACTGCAAATTAACTGGAGAGGAAGAGAGAGAAAGAAGGATTATTGGCTTAAATTTCCTAAAGGGGCTGTTTTGTTTTTGACCTGTAGGAACAAGTGCAAGAAGACCTATTACAGCATAATTTGTACAGTAATAACTGTACAAAAGAGCAAACAATCAAACTTCATGACATAACACACACATCAGTGCATTGCAAACGTGTGAATGACAATAATAACCCACAACGAACGGTTGCACACTGTACATGGATACAACTTTAATGGATGTCATTGGTTACTTCAGTAACACAGAACTTCAAACTGCCTTGAAGAACAAGCGGAGGAGGAAGATGATGAAGATGATGCCGCCGCCGCTCCGTGTCTCTCCTGAGAGCTCATCTTCACAAACTAATAAACTCAATTGTTTAGAAATTCTTTACAAACTTGTATAAACTTTACGCAAAGCAACGCGAAGGTTTTCCAATGTGTGCGCCACTGAGTGACGTCTATACTTCCAGGTCAGAGAGCACTTGTCCATCAAAAGCTCACTATCCAATCAGAGTAGATCACTGTTAAGCCCGCCCCCACGAGATGTTTGTGTCAAAACAGCAAGCGAAAAACTGCGAAGCGTAAGCGAAATCTGTGGCAATGAAAACGAATCTTTGAAAAACATTAACAAAGAATGAAGCATATTTGAATATCCTGTTAAATTTGTGCGACTGAGTTCATTTTTTTCATTTTCAATGTGTTTTTCTTCTTTTGTAATGGATATTTTTGATTTGAGTTTCTGAAAAAGTTTCGTTCAGTTTTATAAAGTTTCGTTTCGTTTCATAAAGTTTCGTTCATTATTATTGAAACAAATCTAATTCCATAATATCCTCCCCTCAATAATTTCAGATGATCAAACTGGATTTATTAAAGGTCCCCGATCTTTCTCTGATATTCATAGACTCGCTAACATAATGTATATTTCTGATCCTTCTCCTCACCTGGAGGTAATTACCTCCTTGGATGCGGAGAAGGCATTTGATCGAATCGAATGGCCATATTTGTTTGCAGTCTTAAAAAGGTTTGGTTTTGGCAATGAATTTTTTTGTCTTGGGTTTAATTCATATCATTCCCCTTTGCTACCCCATTCGGACTAATTATTCTCGATCAGACTTTTTCCCTTTAAACCGGGATGCCTACTGTCCCCACTCCTTTTTGCCATTGTGATTGAGCCTCTTTCAAAAGCTTTGAAAACAACTACAGCGTTTCAGGGAATTAAGAGAGGGGATACTGAACAATGTGTGCCTTTATACCCCGATAACCTTTTGCTTTACATCAGTGACCCCATACTTAGTTGTCCTTTAATTATATCATTATTAGGGGGATACCTTTTCGGGATACAAATTAAATTTCCAAAAAAGTGAATGCTTCCCCATGAATAATTTGGCCTTACAAATTCGGAAAAAAATCATTACCCTTTCGTTTTTCTCCAAATGCCTTTAAATATCTTGGAATTCATATGATGTGCTCCTTTTCTTCTTTGTTTGAAGCCAATTATAAAGTTCAGTTAAAAGAAGTTAAAGCAGAGTTGGAAAGGTGGCATGGTCTTCCCCTTACTTTAGCTGGAAAATAAATTTAGTGAAAATGACAATTCTTCCCAAGTTCCTTGTATCAGTCCTTGCTGGGTTTTTTTTGCCCAAATCCTTTTTCCGTTCAATAAATCAATCTATATCCTCTTTCATTTGGGTAAATAAGATCCCCAGGGTTAACACACATATTCTTCAGAAGACCCGCGATGCAGGTGGTTTAGGTCTCCCAAGTTTTACTCATTATTACTGGGCATTAAATATTCAGAAGATATTATTTTGGCTTCATTGCCCAGAAACAAATTGGTGTCTAATTGAAGCACAAACATGTCACTCTTCTTCTCTCCCTGCTTTAGTGTATTCTTCCTTACGTTTGAAAGCTTCTCGATTCACATCCAATCCTGTGGTACTTTCTACTCTCAAGATCTTTAATCAGTTTCATTGTCACTATAAATTCACATCAGCATCAGTTTTGGGTCCTATTTACAAAAATCATTTATTCCCTCCCTCTACACTGGACTCATCATATAGACAGTGGGTTACCGTTCAGGGTTGATATGCATCAGGGATTTATATACTGAAGGTTTATTTAACAGCTTTGAGAACCTCTGCAGATTGTATGACCTCCCACAAAACCATTTTTTTTAGATATCTCAGATGCGCAATTTTTGCAAGGTCCACTCATCATCATCCTCTGTTAGGTTAGGGTTCATACAATTCAAAGTGATACACAGGGTTCACTTGAGCAAGGCATGATTAGCTGTAATATATCCTGGTTTAGATGCACCCTGTGATAGATGCTCTTTCTCTCCAGCCAGTCTGATGCATACGTTTTGATCTTGCACCTCTCTAAATAACTATAGGGCAGTGGCTCTATATAGCTATTATATAGCTATTTTCGGAACTCCTAGTGACACTATAACCATTACTTTAACTGCAACCTAAAGGGACATTATTGCTTACACTTCTTTATTGGCCCACATAAGAATTTTGTTGAGTTGAAATCCCCTACCCCTCCTTCTGCAACAGCTTTTGTAATTTCAAAAAGAACATCACATCTTCCAGCCAAGATAAAAAATTTACACAAAGGGGATCTGTGGACAGGTTTTATTCAATATGGAACCCATTCTGTCATATTTAAAAAAATCTGAAAGAATTACCCAGTTGTTAACTTTTACTTTCCATATACATATCTCTATTTTTACCCTACCCTTGTTGTGACATTGTATTTTATATTTTGACCTTGGTGTAATTTGTCTCACAGAATGGCTTGAAAAATGTCTTTAAATGTATGTATTTATACTGTAATACTATTAGTGTAATGATACTATTATTATCTAGCCTGGATGCCAGACGAACTTAGCCCCGCCCACACATTTTTTTGCACGGGCAGTTCGGTCTGGACTTGATCCATAGAGAAGTAATTATGCCCGAACAGAAACTGTTCGGACCAATGAAATTGTCAGGGCGGGCTTTAGACGATGATGGACAGATGATCAACAGTAACGTAATCATCCACGTCATCAAAGGCGCTTGGGTTGAGTTTGTTCTAATCCTAAACGGAGAACTTGTTCGTATATGCGTTCACCTTCACTATTTCTCTCAGAAATGATGATGGTGTTGGTAAGTACTCTGTGTATCCTTAAATTATTTTTTTACTACACCGGCAAAGATCATTTACACTCATCTTCTTCTTCTAACGTTACTCATTTCAGCGTGCGTGCAGACAGGGTTGCCAAGTTTGTACAGCAAAACTCGCCCAATTGCTGCTCAAAACTAGCCAAAAACAAGCCCAATAGTTTTCCAGATGGGGGAGTTCTCCGGGAAAAATGGCATTTGGGGGGTAAAATATCTGTTATTTTGGCACGGCTGCTAAATTTCGCATTCCTGGGTCTGTATATCACATAATTGGGGTCGCTTCAACCCGCGGACTTGGCAACACAGTGCAGTTGAGTTCTGTTGACATTTGACAACTAACGTTATGCGTCGCTCCGTTGCTCTGATTGGTTGTAGGTCTATCCAATTGAGGTCTTTCCTGGTTCGGTTGAAACACGCCCCATAATCACAGCCCAACGGAGCAGATCAGACTCATATTCTGACTAGAATTGAGGATGACGACGTCAGGCTAATTATTATCATCATTATTTATGTATTGGTATGCATGGGTCCATGCCTTGAAAAGGTGTAATGACAGCATTGTTCTATTTTGCCTTTGTAACCATTCATTGTTATTTTGTTGTATCTATGTAGCCTGGTCTTACCAGACTCTCATACATTTCATTTGTACATAGAGTCTGCTATGAAGGTAAATTGATGCCTTAAAGAATCGCAAGCGCAGGGTAAGATTTGTGAAAGTGTACATAAGATTGCAAGCGTAAATTAAATTTGCATGCGCAAGATAAGTTTTGTAAAGGGTTAAATTGCCTTTCAAGTGTAAGTAAAAAATATTTGCAGCATTGTACTGTTATTCGTAAGTGTAATTCATGTATTGTGAAACTGCAGCTTCATGTTTAAGCATAATAAAATTGATCTGTATTCTTCTGACTTCCATTTTTCCGTGCTAAGACTTTTGACATGTTTCTTTCGCTAAGATACGGCCAGAATCATTGCACGACTGTGAACATCGATTTGCAAGCGAAAACATCAGAGTCAGGAACTGCAAAACAGATTGACCGTGTAAAACCAACCTTTGTGTAAAAAAATAAACTGTTGCAAATGTCTAAATGACTTGTTGTGTACATAGGGCAAAAAAGTTCCCGATTCTCTCACTGGCTGAGTTTTGCAAGCGCGAGGAGGAAGGCGGGTCCACATTCTTCTGTAGCCAATCAAATGAGCTGCTTGCTGACTCTCGATTTACCCTTATCTGATTGGTTCAATAAACACCCAGACGCCAGAACACATCTTTATCTGCATTTGGCTAAGAATTGTTCTCGCTGCCGAAATTGTACTTTTAATGCACACATACATGTTAATAAATAAATAAATAAAGCACATTTGCTTAATAAGCTGTGCACCGTTCAAGGCTGACTATATGTGTTCATCCTGAACTTTGAGATGGTGTGTCGTTATTGGATTGGTTTGGAATTGCATTGAAATGTTATATATTATATAATCTGCTTACACCACTGAGCTGATGTTAAACTTTACAATCAAAACATTTAATACCCATTCTTTAATACCCAATAATACCATTCTGATTAAGACTTTTTCAGACAACATTTCATGGTATTTAACACTCATTTATATATTTTGAAATATCGTCCTGGTGATTCTGATTACTATAGTGTGACTGATCAAGCTATTATATGTAACTAGTATGAATAACAAAATGCTTTCTCTGTGTCCAGATTTGACTGCTAATACAAAACTGATACTATATATATATATATATATATATATATATATATATATATATATATATATTTATATATATATATATATATATACAAATCAAATGAAAACTAACTAAATGAAAACTAACCCAGCAAACAGGGAATACACAGCCATGTTTATGTTTATAGGGGATATACAGCCATCTAGAAGTTAAACGATTGTATTACAGATGATAAATGGTGCAAAATCTAGAGATGCCTTTAAAATACATGTTAAAGGAAAAATAATAATTTAATCCTAACACTACTACTACTACTACTACTACTACTACTACTACTAATAATAATAATAATAATTCTTGAAACGCCCCTGATCAGTAAACAGGTGAAATTATGCATGCAGTAGTGCAGATACTATACTTTTAGCAGCATCAGGATAACAAACTAATATCATGGCATGATGATGATGATGATAAGGATACACTGAATATATTTATTTCTTAACACACTAGCTCAGAATGCTGAGCCAAATGCAGATAAAGATGTGTTCTGGCGTCTGGGTTTTTATTGAACCAATCAGATAAGGGTAAATCGAGAGTCAGCGAGCAGCTCATTTGATTGGCTACAGAAGAAGGTGGACCCGCCTTCCTCCTCGCGCTTGCAAAACTCAGCCAGTGAGAGAATCGTGCCAAAACTTTAAGCGCAGCTAAAAGAAAGACGGAACTGTACAAATCAGTTTCTTTCGGGAACTTTTTTGCCCTACGTACACAACAAGTCATTTAGACATTTGCAACAGTTTATTTTTTTACACAAAGGTTGGTTTTACACGGTCAATCTGTTTTGCAGTTCCTGACTCTGATGTTTTCACTTGCAAATCGATGTTCACAGTCGTGCAATGATTCTGGCCGTATCTTAGCGAAAGAAACATGTCAAAAGTCTTAGCACGGAAAAATGGAAGTCAGAAGAATACAGATCATATTTATTTTGCGTTAACATGAAGCTGCAGTTTCACAATACATGAATTACACTTACGAATAACAGTAAAATGCTGCAAATATTTTTTTCTTACACTTGAAAGGCAATTTACACCTTTACAAAACTTATCTTGCGCATGCAAATTTAATTTACGCTTGCAATCTTATGTACACTTTCACAAATCTTACCCTGCACTTGCGATTCTTTATGGCATCAATTTACCTTCATAGTCTGGCCACTCTCCATTGACAAGCATTTACTTCCTTGAAGGCGGGTACTCATTTGAAGTTTAAAACTATTGGATTTGCCAAGAGTCACTCTGGATCTGCTTAACCAATCGCTAATGTTTGGTTGTGACGTATGTCAAGTTTGCGGACGACACTTCGGTGATTGGTCTCATCAGCAACAACGATGAGACTGCCTACAGGGAGGAGATCCAGCACCTGGCCACATGGTGCGCTGATAATAACCTGCTCCTCAACACCACCAAAAAGAAGGAGCTCATCGTGGACTTCAGGAAGGAGTCAAGAGGCACACACGACACCATCCACATCAATGGAATGGCTGTTGAGCGTGTCTCCAGTTTCAAGTTCCTGGGGATCCACATCTCGGCGGACATGTCGTGGACGACCAACACCTCCAGCCTGGTCAAGAAGGCTCACCAGCGCCTCTTCTTCCTGAGGACACTGAGGAAGAATCAGCTCTCCTCGGCTATCCTGGTGAACTTCTACCGCTGCGCAATAGAAAGCATCCTGACCAACTGTGTCGCAGTATGGTATGGGAGCTGCTCTGTTGCGGAGCGCAAGGCACTGCAGCGGGTGGTGAAAACTGCCCAGCGCATCACAGGGACTCCACTACCTGCCATCGAGCACATCCAGAGGAAACGCTGTCTGCACCGAGCTCGCAGCATCCTCAAGGACTCCTCTCACCCAGCCCACAGACTGTTTTCTCTCCTGCCCTCCGGCAGGCGTTTCAGGATCCTCCGGACCAGGACCAGCAGACTTAAGAACAGTTTTTTCCCCAGAGCTGTCTCTTTACTGAACTCAAACCCCCGTTGATCCACTTCCCTCATAAACTGCTAACTCTCCTACCTCACATCTGCCTTCACTTTGTTATTTGCACTACCGACTGTTTATTACAGTAACAACTGTTTACTTATGCATTTTGCACCACCATATCTTAACTGGATTATGCTCATTTGCACTGCAGACTGTATTTATAGTACCAAATGTTTACATTTGCATTTTGCACCGTACTTCTAACTGCAATATGCAACCACTTTCCACTGCACTTTACACTTTTTTCCGGATAGCTCTGTCCATAATTTATTGCACTACCTTAATCCACTGCTATTCCTCATATTAGCCTAACATATTATTGTATACCTCTATCTGTAAAATTCTGTTTATAGTAATAGCCATCTGTATATTTATTCACTGTACATATTCACCTGTAAATTCAGTTCTGTTTATAGTAATAACCGTCTCTCTATTTATACATATTTATATATATTCAGTACATTTCCATGTACTTACGCACTTACGCACTTACGCAACCACTGTATATCCTGCACTTGCTGCTATTGCACTTCTGGTTAGACCTAAACTGCATTTCGTTGCCTTGTACTTGTACTTGTACTTGTGTAATGACAATAAAGTTGAATCTAATCTAATCTAATCTAATGTCGTGCACCGCTCGCCTTAGATTCTCACATTAACTATGCACACCACCTCAGTGTCAGTGATAAAACCTTGTGCATTCTGATTGTGATTTATTCACGGTGGAGAGGAGAGTTTTGTGATCGGAACGCGTTGCTCTCGTGGTGCATATCTCGTGCAATCATAACATGATTGTATATGCTGTAAATAAAATGTCATATGCTTGGTATGATAAGAATAAATGCTGCCGTGAATAACAGCCCAATTCAAATGTTTACGTGCTTTTCTTCTTTTATTTTTTGAGCGGTGATTAAATATTTTGCTCTTGTAAACACTTGCCAGCATTTAAAGAAATACAAGTCTAGAAATTCAAAATACAGCTCACGCAACCGCACGGTGCTCTGCAGGGGTCAAAAAGGATATAAACAATGAATTTTGAAGTGATATATTCCTGAAAACTCAGAGATGTGGATTCGGAGAGCAATTACATTACCTCAAAAGCAGTCGGTAATTCAGCCTGGGGTTTTTTCGCGGGTGGTGGGAGACGGACGGCTTCAGCAACTCCTTCATCACTAACGGAACGAGCTGAAAAATACTTTTTCCGGACCATCATGGCCACCAACAAAACTCAGCAGTGATTGTTCATGCTGAAGTTCATTTGTTCAGGGAAGAAGGAGGCGGGAACCGGTAAACGTTTAACAACTTTTAATCAAATAATAAACACAAAATGAAAGTAAACGTGGCAGCAACTCACGGACAACTACCGCGCACATACATAACAAAACGTAACGTTAAACTTAAACTCCAGGCCTGGTCCTCTCTCTTGTCCTTCACCGGTTTCGCTCGTCCTTATATGCCTCCGTGCTTCCTCATGAGAGGACTCGAGACTGGTGTATCTCATTCTCAATCACGCACACCGATCTCGCTCGCTCGTCCACCTCGTCACACTCCGGCTTTAACTTCTGGACATTCGTCAGCGGTGCCACACACTCCCATCTTTCACTGTCGCCATTACTGAACTACAACTCAAACTAGCGCACAACATCAACGTCATCGCTCTCAGCCACTCCCTCTGTTCGCTGATTGGACCGGTAAAAAATTATACAGCATATACAGCAGTTCCAGACGTAGTACTGAAGGAAAATGAAAATTAAGCAGAAGTACATAGGAGGGCGGAGCCAGGCTAGTATCTATGCTGCCTGGGGAAGGAATGTTTGGGACTTAGGGCGGGGGCCTGTTATAGCAAAAATAGAAGAAAAGAAAATGTAAATTTCATTGTTTTACTGTATGTTGACTTACTCCTTCAGTAAAAAAAGCTGAAATGTCTTTTGTCTCTCTTTATTTTTCAGTGTCAAATATAGAATCCAGTTCTGAAATGAAAAAGCTGATCCCTGTGCTGTGTGGATATAATGCAGAGCTGAAAACCTTGATGTCAAACCTTTTACTGGGGAAAAGCACACCCATAACAACTCAACAAGAGTCCAGAACAGAGTGTGTGAAGAGAGAGGGGAGGATTCATGGACGTCTGGTCAGTCTGGTGGAGCTTCCAGCTCTCAGTCGGCTCTCAGAGGAGGAAGTGATGCGTCAGACTCTCCGCTGTGTGTCTCTCTGTGATCCTGGAGTTCATTGTTTCCTCTTCATTGTTCCTGTTGGTCCACTGACTGATGGAGAAAGATCAGAAATTGAGAAGATCCAGAAGATATTTGACTCCAGAGAGCATTTAATTGTGCTCTTCACCTCACACAGTACTAAAGAACGTGCACAAGATTTTATTAAATCCAGCCCAGATTCTCAGAGGTTCATCAGTTGTTGTGGAGATCAGTACATAGAGATGGGGTTAAAAGAACCTGAAAACTCAAGACAGATCCCAGAACTGCTGGATTATATAGAGAGCATGAACACTGAACGATATTCAGCACAGATGTATGTGAAAGCTCAAGAGAACAGAGTCAAGCGTGAAACAGAGGAGAAATATAAAGAAGTGCTGAAGAGATTGAAAAAAGAAATGAAAGAGTTACAAGAGAAGATTCAGTCAGACGGTGAGTGGATATTACTTTTAAAATCGCTCATATTTTGTATTACACTGTAAAATTGAATTAGTTAGACTTACTTGAAAAAAGCATGTAAACCGACTGCCTTAAAAAACAAGTAAAGTGAAATAGGAATAGGGTGTTGTGTTAACAAATGCTCAGTTAGTATAGTTCACTTACACAAGATTTCTAGTAACTAAAAAAGAAATGTAGAGAGTACTTTAATTTAGATTTACTCTTGACTTAGTATCACTACCATTGTTGTTACTATTGTTGTGTTTTGCTGAATGTTGAAGTCTGTGTGTGACTCAAGCATGATCAACTGCAAGATATTGTCACAAATATAAAGGGATTTAATCAACATAATTAAAAGTTCCACGGGTGTTTATGACATAAGTGTTAGCAATACAATTGTAAACGATCATTATATGACATAAAGGGAAATATTACATAGGTTAATTTTAAAAGGTGTCTTAATTTCTGACTATATCAATAACTATAGTTAATTTTTCAGTCAGAAGCTAGGTCCACTTTTAAAAGCAACCTATTTATTACTTCTCTTCCTTTGAAACCAAATAACTGGGTTCTTGTTGCATCGCTGCATCAGAAAGTGAGTTTAATAATATGAATGTTCCAAGTGCCCAACCAAAGTGAACACTGATCTCCATAATGGCGAGTATTGTTTTTTTTTTGCTTGACAAAATGGCACTCAAACCAATCAATTAATCTAAACTTGGTTTAAGTGAGTAAGTAAGGAATAGTATGTGAATAGTACAGATTACTAGATTTTTACAATTAAGTTAAGACACGAAGTAAAGTTAACTAAAAAGTGTTAGTTCCCTTTCGAGAGTACTTTAAACGCTAAACGCTAGGGGTTTTGCAAAACGCTAGGGGAATTTCCTTTCCTCGAGATTTTGAAGCAAATATTTATCCTAAAAATACCATGTAAAACACAGTGCAGCTGCACAGCTCTCAGCAGGAAGCAGCTGCGTGCTGATTGGCTGTGCTGCTGCAACTGCAGGAACCTATGGCGAGACCGCTGGGCGGGAAGGACCAATCAGGTCCCTCTAATATTCCCGCCACAGGGGGCAGCAGAATTTGCATAGCCGAGGGTATAAAGAGATCCTGTCTCGCCATGTTCGTCAGATTATTTCTTCTTCAGCGACTCACCTCGCTGAGCTCTGGATTGAAGCCTGCCGTCGACACGCACCCAGCGGAACTCTGAAGCCTGAGGACGTCGGACTCTCTGCCTTCAGCCTGCCTTCCAGCTGCGCCATCCAGCACATATCCTTTATACCAATCCGTGTGTTTGCCGTTGCTACACACTCACGAAAAGAGCCGAGATGTTGTTGCAAATGTCTCATTCCTCCTGTGCCTCGTGTAGAGGCTTTCTCTCGGACAAGGATCGGCACATCATCTGCGTCTCATGTCTGGGACGAGAGACCACGCGCAGACCGCACTCGACCAGGGCAGCTGCCCGGAGTGCGACAAAATGGCGCTGCAGACCCTCGCCAGTTTCGAATCCCGTCCCTTGCTCTCAGCCTCTCGAGCCGCGAAAGAAGAAATGCCAGGACCAGAGGCCCCCTGAGCGCTCTGACGAGCACATGCCGGCCATTTCCCAGAGTGACTCACCATCATCTGTCATGTTCGCCGAGGAACATCACAGCTCCCCTCGTCTGGCGGCTGCTACTGTTTCCTTCAGTGGACCGGAAGAGGAGAAGGATGACAGCCTATCGCTTGCTGCTTCTGAAAGCGGGTGGTCGGACACCGTCTCAGAGCATGCTACTTCGATGCGGACTGCCACGGGCGACAAAACTTGTCGCCTGCTCACTGAGGCGTGGACGACCTCGGTATTGACTGGTCTCAACCCCAGTAGCCTACGAGAAGCAGGCTGGACGAGTGGTTTTTCGAGAACCGCCACCACCCGACCACTCAAAAACCCGCTCCCTTCTTCCCAGAAGTCCACGAGGAACTATCCAAGTCGTGGAAGGCTCCATTTTCATCTCGCACCAAATCCTCTTTTTCTCCCGCGCTCTCGGTAGTCGATGGCACTCAGGAAAAAGGATATCACGCTCTTCCTCCCCTCGAGGAAGCCGTCTCTGCCAGGGGATGGCAGTCAAAGGCTGTACACCCATCTAAGGCCTGCCGCACTTCTTCCAGCCTCGCCGTTTGAGCATACGCCTCCGCCGGCCAGGCTGCCTCAGTGCTACACTCTATGGCGGTGCTTCAGGTCTTCCAGGCCAAACTCCTCCATTCCCTGGATGAGTCTGTCCCTGATACCGAGGCCCTGAAGGACCTGGCCCTGCGCGCAACCAAGGCGACTTGCCCCACAAGTTAATTCAGCCCCTGGCTTCAAAGGCTGAGGCTCGCTACAGTTTGCTTGCAGACCACCGCGCTTTCGCGCCGTGGTAGAGACAACAGTGAGAAGCAACACAAGTCACGTGCTTTGAACCAAAATATCGAAACTGTTAATGAAAGGGGCGGTGGAAGCTGAACACCCCTCACAAAGCGAGTCAGGCTTTTACAGTCATTACTTCCTTGTACCAAAAAAGGACCGTGGTCTCAGGCTCATTCTAGATCTCAGACATCTGAACAAGGCCCTTATGAAGTGCCCGTTCAAAATGTTGATGAATGAAAAAAATGAAATAAATGAAACAAATCCTCACGCACATTCACCTGGGAGATTGGTTCTTCACTGTAGATCTAGAGGATGCCTATTTGCACATACAAATAGCCCCTCATCACAGGCCATTCTTGAGATTCGCCTTCGAGGGGAAAGTTTACCAATACAGGGTGCTACCCTTTGGTCTGGCTCCCCGCACGTTTACGAAGTGCATGGAAGCGGCGTTAACCCCGCTGAGGCTTCGGGCAATGAGAATTCTCAACTATCTCGACGACTGGCTCATAATAGCTCAGTCAGAGATACAGTTATTAAACCACAGATCTTGGCTTCTCAACCATTTGAAATGCTTGGGCCTCAGAATCAATGTGGCAAAGAGCTCATTGTCTCCCACACAGAACGTTTCGTTTCTGGGAACAGTGTTAGACTCACTACAGATGAACGTGCGACTGACGTCACAGCGCGCGCTCTGTTCGGAACTGAGCGGTTTCCCTCAGGTCCGGTGCATACACTCTTCTCAAACACTTTCAGAGGATGTTGGGTCTCATGGCCTCGGCGGCGCCAGTCCTCAGACTAGGTCTGGTACACATGTGCCCTCTACAGCGCTGGCTGAATTGCCGCGTTCCAGCTCATGCACGGCTCTCGGCCGATTACAAATCAAGGTAGACCACAGCTGTGTATTGGCTCTGGCTCCTTGGAAAAATCCTGTCTGGGATCAGACGGCATGAGTTTGGGCACTGTTATGAAGTGGAACGTTATCTCGACTAGGGATGCACCGATATGAACATTTTGGCCGATACCGATATCCGATAATTCTTTATATTTGAAAGCCGATAACCGATTTATTGGCCGATAAATCTAAATACAAATTTTAAAAAACTCTGAGAGCCTGATTACAAAAACAAAAGGCTCACCATTAAAAGCCATGTCCCAAACACTTCAACATAAATCAAACCTATACACTACTTGAAATTTAATTTTACTCCTGTTTCAAATTAATTTTACACTCCTATGGCCAACTTACTTTATATTAAAAAAAAAATGTTGACACTTTACAATAAGGTTGAATTTTTGTTAGTATTAGTTAACCAACAATGAATGAACAATACTTCAACAGGATTTATTTATCTTAGTTCATGTTAATCTCAACATATTCAGACCCAAAGTTGTGTCTTTTAACATTAGGTCTGCACTGTGAATGGACTGTTAATAAACACAAACATTTTATTACTAAAATAAACAAAGGTTATTGCTCTCTGTTTGTTTGTGTTAGTTAATGCATTAACAAATGAGATCTTATTTGTAAAATGTTACCAAAAATTATATTGCCTAAAAAATAAAAATAATATACCTAAATAATGCAAACAAGTTATTGGACAGCATTGCTGAGGCTGCATAATAAATAATCAGAATGCAAGTGCATGAAATGACCTCCGCACAGACAATAAGGAAATGGTTTTAATAAAACCGTATATTGTTGATGGAAATGATACGAGAACAATAAAAGTGCTAGTTATAAAAAATAACGCTTCTGTGTTTTTGAAAAAAATATGTTTAATATTACTGTAACAGTAAACATCTTTAATATTAGTCTAGTCTATTAGGAATAATGTTGCTGTTTGAGAGCGCGCTCTGAAGCTGGAGAGAATGAACGAACAATCGTAAACTGAAGCGCTTAGAAGGTTAATTAACAACTAAACGCATCATATATGAGAACAATCAGATATTTATACAAAATAAATATAATATTACAACTTATATTTGCACAATCACGCATAGGTGATGGCCTATAACTCCTGTGGATGCTTATCCCCTGTTTGAGAGCGCGCACTGAAACTGAAGATGATCACTAGTACAATGAAGCACTGCGGGTTATTGACTTAAAGGTCCTGTTCTTCGTGTTTTTTTGAAGCTTTGATTGTGTTTACAGTGTGCAATATAACACGTGTTCATGTTTCGCATGTAAAAAAACCCAGTATTTTTTACACAATTTACTTATCTGTACACCGCTGTTTTCACTCTCCTGAAAACGGCTGATGACTTCCTTGCTCTATGAAGTCCCTCCTTCAGAAATACGTAACGAGTTCTGATTGTGCCAGCGGTTTCTGTGTTGTGATTCGACCGCAGCTTAGCACACGTAACTTGCATGGAAAGGTCACGCCTCTTAACGGGAGATATATGCGCTTAATGATCTCTACAGCGTCCCTGGGAAAGCCAAACAAAGGTGATTTGACTCCGGGATGAAAATAACAGCGTCTCGACGACATGGCGACAAACACACTCAAACGCAACACTTCCTTTTCTCCACGCGACCGTCCTCTTCTCCACGTGGGACAGCAACAAGACCACGCCCCCTTTTTCGCGTATTCTTGTGGGCGGAGGTTAGTCTGTTCTACTGACGTCATTTATGTAGGAAGTACCAGGATGTAGTCCAAACCGGCCGTTCGCTGTAGGCTTTGAAAAGGAACTTCTGTTAAATAAAATATCTCGCTTGGCATTGAACTTTGAGCTTTATAATTTTACAGGTATTATTTATGCTCTAACAGCAACATTACACACTAACTAAAGTTTGAACAGTGGGATCACGAAGAACGGGACCTTTAACGAAACGCATCTATATGACATTAATCAGATGTTTATACTACAAAAACGTTATATTACGACTTACATATGCTTAAAATGATGCGAATGCACAAGCGAACTTGACTGTGCTGGTCAGAATGCGTTGTGGACGCTTCCCACAACAGCGCGCTGAAACACAACTAAACCCAGAGAATTCACAACGTTTAAAAATATTCTCATTACAGTGTTATGTATAGGACAGCCCCAGTAGTTATTAATGCTGTGCATTTCTGTTTGAAATGCGCGCTGAAGCTAAAGATACAATGAAGTGCTTTACTGCATCGTTAGTTAACTCAACCAAACGTATCCTATATGAGATTATATACACAGAATAATAATAAATATAATATTACAACTTACAATGGCACAAAAGGCTGTGAATGCACAAGCGAACTTGACTGTGCCTGTCATGAAGGTGTAACTCCGTGGGCGCGCTCTTCCCTCAACAAACGCGCTGAAACACAACGCTCTTACAGCCGTATTCTCATCCTCATTATCATTTTATGTAGATTATATTAGACTTGTGCTGCATATGTTGCACATAACTGTATTTTCCTTTTCGAAGTGATTCCAATCATATTTAGGGCAATTCAAACCCAAATCATGGTGGACAGCACGTCTGTCTCAGCTGAAGGAAATAATACATTATCTATCGTCTTGAATATATCGGTCAAATTTTCTTATTGGACCGATAACGATAACATCAAAAATAATAATTTATCGGCCGATAATGATATGTTGCCGATATTTCGTGCATCCCTAATCTCGACAGATGCATCCAACCTAGGTTGGGGAGCCCTTCACGAGGGCAGGCCAGTCTCCGGTCTCTGGTCAGACTCGGAATAGAACCTTCACATAAACTGTCTAGAGATGAAAGCGGTCACGCTATCGCTAAGAGCTTTCCTTTCGTACATAAAGCACCACCATGCCCTGATCCGAACGGACAGCAGGTCAGTGGTAGCCTATATAAATTGCCAGGGCGGTCTAAGATCTATTGGTCTACACAGGATGGCGAAAAAAGTCCTAATATGGGCGGAGCACAACCTGTGCTCGCTGAGAGCGACTCATGTGCCAGGCATTATGAATCTGGGTCCAGACATGCTGTCCAGGGGCAAAGTGTCCCCAGCAGAGTGGTCTCTTCACCCACAAACGATTCAGACAATTTGGGGTATGTTTGGCGAGGCAAAAGTGGATCTTTTCGCCTCACAAGACAATGCTCAATGCCTAATATATTTCTCCAAGCACAAGGGACGCGTTGGCCCACGAATGGCCCAGCCTTCCTCTTTATGCTTTTCCCCCAATCTCAGTGTTACCTTAGGTCATAGAGAGGATGGAGATATCAACCATGGTTCTCACAGCTCAGTCGGATGTCAGATACAGCCCTGTGGCCAATTCCGCTGAGGAGAGACCTCCTCATGCAGGCGAAAAGGCAGATCTGGCATCCCCATCCCGATCTATGGGCGCCTTATGTCTGGCCCATCAATGTGTACATGAGAACCTCTCTGAAAGTGTATTAAACACTATTTCTGAAGCTAGAGCCCCCGCGACCAGGCAGCTCTATTCAGGCAAATGGTCAGTCTTTTCAGACTGGTGTAAAGCACGAAGTCTGATCCCACATAATTGTGAAGTGTCAGAAGTGAACCACTGAAGTCCAGTGAACTACTGGACGCGGGTCGTTCCCCCTCCACGCTCAAAGTTTATGTGGCTGCTATAGCAGCGTACCACACTCAAGTGAATGGACTGTCACTGGGGAAGAACGATCTTATCATGTGTTTCCTCAAAGGGGCTAGAAGGCTTCACCCACCTCGCCCCCCTTCAGTCCCTATATGGGACCTGTCCACGGTCCTGGATGCTACGAAAGGCTCAACATTCGAGCCTCTGCATTTGGTGAGCTTAAAGCTCCTATCACTCAAGACCGCTTTTCTGCTAGCAATCGCATCAGTTAAGCGAGTGGGTGATCTGCACGAGCTCTCAGTGAGCGCCTCTTGTCTGGAATTTGGGCCAAACACCTCTAAAGTCGTCCTCAAACCAAGACATGGATATGTACCTAAGGTGCTCTCGAGCACAGGTCATTTCACTTTCAGCACTCTCATCATCGATGCTAATTTGCTCTGTCCTGTCAGAGCGCTGAGAATATACATAGAGCGTTACGCTGCTTACAGGCAAACAGAACAGCTCTTTGTGTGCTTTGGCGGCCGCACCCGCGGGTACGCGGTTACATAGCAGACCTTGTCACGATGGATAGTGGATGCTATCTCACTGGCTTATGAGTCCAAAGATCTCAGCTGCCCTATAGGCATCAAAGCCCATTCTACTAGAGGCATGGCCTCATCATGGGCTTGGTCTACTGGCATTTCAGTGGATGATATCTGTGTGGCGGCAGGCTGGGCCTCCCCGTCCACTTTTATCAGGTTTTATAATTTGGATGTCCCTGCCTTACAGGCTGGGCTTCTCGCTGTGTAATACATATTAACCCCTTACGGCTCGACCGTCCAGTCTGGGTTGAGTATTTGTATAAGTCATAAGCACATTCCTTACGTGACTCGAATTGTCTGGTCGTTCAATTTTCTTATTGGCCAGACTATCATTAAATAGCCCGACTCAGGTCTGGCTCATATTGGGGACTTCTATGAATATCATATTTACGGGCCCACTTAGGTCGGCCTGGGTATGGTATCTCCAGGCTATCAGAGCCATTAAGTGAGCGAGCCGTTTTGCATTGTGTCCCCTAGCATTTAGCAAAACGCAATACGAGAGTACTCTCGAAAGGGAACGCTTCGGTTACTTACGTAACCTCGGTTCCCTGAGAAGAGGGAACGAGTATTGCGTTTGCTTGCTGTGCTTCGCTTGCTCAGGGAGTCGCTTCAGTCGATTAACCTGACGAACCTGGCGAGACAGGGTCTCTTTATACCCTTGGCTATGCAAATTCTGCTGCTCCCTGTGGCGGGAATATTAGAGGGACCTGATTGGTCCTTCCCGCCCAGCGGTCTCGCCATAGGTTCCTGCAGTTGCAGCAGCACAGCCAATCAGCACGCAGCTGCTTCCTGCTGAGAGCTGTGCAGCTGCACTGCGTTTTACATGGTATTTTTAGGATAAAAATTTGCTTCAAAATCTCGAGGAAAGGAAATTCCCCTAGCGTTTAGTAAAACGCAATACTCGTTCCCTCTTCTCAGCGAACTGAGAACCGAAGGCGTTAGAATCACCGTCGGATTTTACAGTGTATCTTTATTTTCTGTTTTATTGTGGAAAGAAAATTGCATTTATAGCATCAAAAAAACTAGGACTTTAATGGAGATGTTATAATGCGATATAATTATTTATCCTATGATTGCACAAAGTTTTGCTTGCAGTACACAACTATTTAAACCATAAAACAGGTTTGAAAGTTGAGAATGGAATGTGATTTAGGACCTTTTTAAGGTACATGACATCCTCGTTTTCATCACCTGTGTAGAAACAAATGGCATCTGCATGCACTGACTAAAAGTCAAGAATGAAAGTCAATATATGTATATGTTTATGTTGCTTATAAACACATTGATGGTAAAAATGTCATTACACTGTGTTCAGTAATGTGGGCCAGTATCAAGTCACTATGATTCTCAAATCTGTGAGATAAAAACAAAACTGATAATCTGTAAGGATACTGATAACACAATCAACTATTGTATTAACCTTAATATAATGTCCACTCTTAACAGAAAACATGATTGTTGATATTGCACAGCATGTGAACAAAATATTGTATAGGCCTATTATATTTAAATGATATACAGTCAAACGATTGGACACATTACTATTTTGAAGTTTCATGGTTATCAAGGCTGCATTTATTTGATCAAACATATAGAAAAAACAATATTGTGAAATATTATTAAAATTTAAAATAATAATTTTCTATTTTAGTATACTTTAAAATATAACTTAATTTCAGTGAAGTAAAACTGAATTTTCATCAGCATCATTACTCCAGCAGTGTTTCCCCTACAATGTATTCACAGCGGCGCAGCGCCGCCGCTGGATTTTCAGCGCCACTGCAAAATCTTCACATGATCAGTAATATCACGACATTCACTTACACACTGTAAAGGAAAGAGAGAGAGAGATTGACGATGGCCAGAGAACTAAACAAAAATGTAGTCTGCTTACACTTTCACAATATCACAGGGCTGTAATATTAATCTTATTTTCGCTTCCAAGGATTAAAAAAAGAAGATATGAGGTAAAACTATTATAAACTATGCTCGCGCATCGTCTAGCACAACTTCCTTCCCTTCACAGCGCGCGCTGTCATTTCTCCACAAACATGTATTTAACGTCAAATTCAGCACAATCCGTGATTGTTGTCAAATGCACACTCCACTTTGGCTAAATTGCAGAACGTGTTTGATTAAATGAAAAGCACAATAATCCGCGCAATAGACGCTGTTTCCAAGTTCAAGGCGGGTGTGTGTGTGTGTGTGTGTGTGTGTGTGTGTACGCACGCTGCGAAACGGACCGACTTGCACATATGCTTCGTGTGCGCGACTAAACCATCAAATACACAACAAAATAGCCTATATCTCAAAATGACAGGCTTGGAGAGTATTCACTTAAACACAGTTTAGCTTAAATGGGCGTAAAGGGGAGAATGATTTTAGATCTGCGTCTTAAAGGGGCAGCATCTAATAAACCTGGTGACGATTGAGCCATAATGTGAATCAAAACAACAAATATATATATATATATATATATATATATATATATATATATATATATATATATATATATATATATATATATATATATATATATATATATATATATATTCGATTAATAAAAACGTAAGGTAAAAAAAAACATAATGCAATAATATTTCACAATATTAGGCTACTGTTTTTTCCGGTATTTTTAATTAAATAAATGCAGGCTTGATAAGCATGAGACTTTTTGCAAAAACATAAAATAGTATCCAAATTTTTCCAGTATTTTTTTTTTTTTTTTTTTAGATATTGCCCCTTTCTTACATTTGAGCCCTTGCCCCTTAGGAACTTTCTGCACGTCCCTGCAGGTTATTGAAGTAAAATAGGCTATAAGCTAGTCACCTTTTAAACTAATGAAAAGCTTAATTTGGATTTTAATGTTCAAAATGTCTATTTCTATCCACAAAACTTGCCAGAAGTCATGGTTTAAGGGTTTTTTTTTTATTTTTTTATTCCGGAGGTGCATGCCCCCGGACCCCCCCCCCCGACGAGCGGCTACCCTCCGGCACGTAACAGCACCGCTGCTGGAAAAAATTCTAGGGGAAACACTGTCCAGTCTACAGTGTCACATGATCCTTCAGAAATCATTGTTATATGCTGATTTATTATCAATGTTGGAAACTGCTGTGCTTCTTAATATTGTTTATAACTTGGATTTTTGGATGAATAAATAATAAGTAATGGCTGATCAAAATTGAGCTTTGCATCACAGTAATAAATGATATTTTACACTATATTAAAATAGAAAACCATTGTGTTAAGTTGATTTTTTCTGACGAAATACATTTTAATGGCTACAACAAGTAGACTATTGTACTCAAACGTTTGACTGGTACTATATTTCGTTAGCCTCATAGCATAATTGCCTAAGTAATTGTTTGCCCAAATATGATCTGGGCAATTATGCTATGAGGCTAACGATTTATAGCATCTGAGCAGAAATTTGCACCAAAAGCTTTATTGATGTGAAACTAAGCTATTTTACAATAAACAATCGGTCCAAAACAGGCCAAATAAATCTTGTCTAAACAGTCTTGCATCTATGACATATTATGTTGCAGCAGGATTCATATTTAAATGGTCTTTTGCGTTTTAAAATTTACACTCTTATAAACTTACCTCACAATCAATGGCTGGATCAGTTACACTTAGAAACAAACAGCTTTCCTTCTGAGGTAAATTATTTCTGGATTATTCCTCACCGCCTCTCAAAACGATGTAAAGTACGCTCTAATCTTGGTGTGTTTATTTGAGTTGATGTGGGCATTGACTCTGCTCGCATGGATCATCAGTATTTGAATCTCAAAAGAACGTGCGATCTGTGGGCATAGCGCTTTATCGGATAATGAAGAGGCTTGCGAACGACTGACATCTCTCTCTATTCAAAAAGATTACATAAACACAGGAAATTTGTTTTCGATTTGATTTACATAATTTCAAACCTGCCATTTCCATGTTTCTTTAGACATGTCTCATGTTTGTGTGACAAGTATTCACTAAGTCACTGTTCATTTTCTGAAGACTCTCTGAATGAACTTCATTGAGAGAGAAGCTGCAGATCACGCATCATGTTTGTTTTCTTTATTTTGTAAAAAGCATTACATTGTTTTTATTGAAAGTAATAAAAGTATAAACTTAAGAAACAGATTATAAAGAAGAAACAGATTATAATGATATATAACACTTGCCTTTATGACCAAAACCTATGACCAAAAAGAGTTATTTGAGTCTCTTTAGCACTGATAAGAAAAAAAACTAGGTGGAGGCATGGGCGGCTCTGCTTACTTCAGAGAATTGATATTCAGTAGAAAACTATGCATTCTGGGTAATATTTGTCTTTATTGAGAACATACAGTGGGTACGGAAAGTATTCAGAACCCCTTAGTTCCTTTGACCTCATGATTCTCATTTGCTCTGACATGCACTGTGAGCTGTAAGGTCTTATATAGACAGGTGTGTGGCTTTCCTAATCAAGTCCAATCAGTATAATCAAACACAGCTGGACTCAAATGAAGGTGTAGAGCCATCTCAAGTATGATCAGAAGAAATGGACAGCATCTGAGTTAAATATATGAGTGTCACAGCAAAGGGTCTGAATACTTAGGACCATGTGATATTTCTGTTTTTCTTTTGTAATAAATCTGCAAAAATGTCAACAATTCTGTGTTTTTCGGTCAATATGGGGTGCTGCGTGTACATTAATGAGAAAAAAAAATAACTTAAATGATTTTAGCAAATGGCTGCAATATAACAAAGAGTGAACAATTCAATTTTAACAATTCAGTTTCCATGGAGGTCCCACATGGGTTAACCCAGATTAAATAAAAATGAAGTATGCACACTACAGGCTGTTAAATGTAAAACTGAATCAGTGTTGGTGTTAATAAGATAATTAAGTGATTAATGTTTACTGAACTTTACTGAAGATACCTGATGATAAAAAGCAGAACCACTGAAGGAAAGACTTCTGCCACAACTACACAAACAACATTACCAGCTTCCCTTTTTACTAATTAGTCTTTTTTCTGTCATCTAAGTTTTTATTGATAATTAACAGAGGTTTAGATATTGAAGTTGTATTGAAAATAATAGTTGGTTTGATGTCACCATCATGGTGATCAGTGTTTTCTTTAGTTGTGCAGTTCGATTACTTTTTAATGTTAGTTTTCCTCTGGCTGCTGTTACTGAGTTTGCTATGGGAAGAAAAGCAAGAGAAAACACAATCAGATGCTGTCTGCTGCTTAATGATAAGATTATAATCATTGTGTAGTGGCATAATTCACTGCTCTTATAAGTTTAACATGATCAATAAGATACTACTAGCTTTGTTTTATTGTGATTCTAGAAAAAATAGATCCAGCACGGTTTTAATCAGAAAAGCTGAATACATTTTAAATCATATTGAACAATAAGCTCTTCTAACTTCTGTTAGATCAACTCACACACAGACATCAAGAATCAGCTCATGAATCTGAACAATGGTAATGTTTCAATGCTGCAATGCATTCTGGGAGCCATGGGTGAGTTTTACATGATGCTCCCAGAATGCATTGTGGCATTAATCACGTCACTACTTGTTTTGAATATCGTTCAGTTTATCTGATTAAAACACTTCTGGATCTCCTGCTGTAGAGTCACAAGGCTAAGGTAATCAGTGACTCTCAGGAGATCAGCAAATAAAGCCACTATATGATGATAACAGTAGTATCATCAACAAGCCAACATCATATATTTTCTCTTGCTGTTCTTGTTATAACAAATGGTTAAAACAACCAGAAAAAAATAATGATGGTAAAGGGTCAAGAACCCAACTAAAGGAAACACATTATTTTCAATAAATCATCAACATCTAAACCTCTGTTGATTCTCAATAAGAGCTTCCGTAGACGTCTGACAGAAATAAAGTCAGTCTGGTTAGTAGGGCTGTAATCAACCAAAGAAAATCTTGTTCGACTGAATCGACTAAAAATGACGTTAGGAAAAAAACGTTAAATTAATTAGCTGCGCACTGTGCGCTGTACTTGGTAGCCTTGTTGTCTGCCTAAATGAATTATAAATAAACATAAAAAACTAGTAAGCTATTTGAAGTATATTAAATTGTTTTTTACCTGATTATTTTGCACTGAAATGAGTTGTCAACTAGTGATATCGTTGTCAACTAGTGATATCATCACAAGAACCTTTGAGGAATATGCAACATAATTTAGACAATTGTTTTTGTCATATGTATTATACTAACTGACTGACAGTATCATTTCAGCCGCTCTGTGCAGCTCGAATCCCCGTATCTCCACCGGTCACTTCCAAGGGCAGGTTTGAGTTTAACCGCGAAACCACCTCTTTTCCCTCTACGCTTCTGTGGTTTCTTTCCCCGCGGCAAACATTGCACCCAACGAAGGTAGGGCAGGCACGGACCCCAGCAGTGGCGGAGGAGTCCCACCAGTACCCGGCTGATACTGAGATGTTTGTCCATCTGCCAATAGTCCAATATTCAGCAGAGTTTGACGGTCATAAACTAGCCCAGGGGACACACTTTGGCTTAAGACAGCAGGTGAATTAAAAATGCCATGATTTAAAAGACAATTAAAAAAACATAATACAAACAGGCTTAAGAGTCTCAGAGACTGATGGCATGCCAGGAACATCGGCGCCATCTTGAATATGAATATGTTGTTGTAAAAGTTATTGTAAAAATGACATAAATTGCTAACAGTGTTGTTTTATGTTCAGAGTTGATCTGTTTGTATGAATATTTCATTGATTGTCACCATTGTTGAGATTCATACTCATGGCTGTGGGGTGTGAGAAAAATCAATGCATTGTGATTCTTTCACCAGCGATTTTGAATCCAATCTGAGAATAGATTTGGAGCTTTTAACTGCTCGTGTACATTGGTACTTTGTGCTTGCTTCCAATTCTTCACGTACGCCCATGCACGCTTGCTTGATGGTACTGATTAGTCCAATTGCAATAAGCACAATTTCATGTAAATTGTGATTTATTGGGCAGCCCTAAAGCCTTTTGTCAGTTCACATTCCTTAATTTAAATAGCTATATAACCAGAATATTAAATATTTACAGTATGTCTATTTTTTATATTCATGATGTGTTTTGTGTGTTTTAGTGAGTGATACGAGGATTGTTCTTCTGGGGAAGAATGTGTCAGAAAACAGCAGAGTGAGAAACTCCATTCTGGGAATAGACGTGCATGAAAGGGATGCACCAACAATACAGCAGCACTGCTTGAGAATCGGTGGAACAGTAAATGACAGACACATTACAGTTATTAACACTCTTCATCTGCTGAATCAAAACATTTTCGATCATCAGATCACACAGGCAGTGAGAGAGTGTGTGACTCTGTCTGATCCAGGACCTCATGCGTTCATACTCGTACTGCAGCACAATGACTTCACTGAGGAGGACATGAAAAGAGCCAAATATGTGCTGGAAGAATTCAGTGAGGAGGCGATTAAACGCACTATAGTGCTCACGACTGATGAAGAGACACTCGGATCAAACCTTATTTCTTATTTTGGGAATAAACCAATTCATCAGCTAATAAAGGAGTGTGGAGGAAGACATCTGCAGCTTGATGAAAAAAACCCAGAATGGAGTTCTGAGATTTTCAAGAATGTTGATAAGATACTCAAGGAAAGTCGGGAAGACTATCTTCTATGTGAAATATTTCATGATGTTAAAGGAACATCTGTGGATGAAGATCAGAGCAGAGGAGAGGATTCAGTCACATCAGAGGAAGAAAACGAGGGGCATTCTTATCAAGAAGATGGAAAACTGAAAGAAAGACTGAAAGAGAGGAGTGAGGAAGGTAGGGTTCAAGATCTTATTTTAGTTTTCAGAAATTGGCTTCTAAGATTATGATCATCAACTACAATTCAAACAATTTACAAATACTTTCGAAACATATAAAAATATTTAAACACAAACTGTGGGAGGTTTTGGATTTAGTTTTACTGTAAAGCCATTTTCATTACCCAGTATAATTACACTACATTAATTTTCTTAGTAGGTTTTTAGTATTTTTGCCTAAATGCAGATATATAATACAATCAAATACAGTGCATGAATTTCATTAGTCATTAGCCAGGTTTACATCCAAGGATTTTTTTTGGTGAAAAAGGTTTAGCACATCAAAATGTTTACCGATATACGTAGATGAAAATGCCAATTATGATAAAAAATGTTTTGTGCAAATGTTGACACAATCTTTTTTAGTTTAACTTTAGTGTATAACTTTTAAGTCTAACTAATTAAATTAAACAGTAAAATGTTCGGTCCTATAGCAACAATATTTAACATAAGCTTTGAACAACATGCAGTAAAGCCAGTGGCATTTTGACGTGGCCAAGAACACACATATTCAGATCATTCAAACCAAGTAAGTTATTTGTTCTGGTTTCAGAGTTCAATATCAAAGTCTCAGAGCAGCTCGGTTTATTAGTGGCTTGGTCTGCATTATTAATGAGAAGAAACTTGTTCCCTCCAATCATTACGCTGTATTCTGCATGAGATTGCAATGCATACAGTTGATCATAGAGACCATTGGTGGCAAACGTGAAACGTCTTTTTTTTTTTTACTCATCACTGTTGGCTAGATATGGTCGTAAGAGTGCATTGTTTGCTTTCCGCTGCACACAGCAAAATCTCCTCTACTCAGAGTACATATGGTCCCTCTCTATATAGAGTTAAAATAACTCTTTGTTAAAGTTAATGATATAATTAAGTCATGACTGAGCATTATTGAAGACACTTGATGTTATCAAGCAGAATCAATGAAGGAAAGAGAAACACAAGAACTACAACTGACTTCAGTCACAGCTTTAGATGAAATCAACTGAAGATAAAAGACATTAAATCTCTGAAGATCTCAGCAGAGGAGGATTAAACAACTCCACAAACAGCATCACCAGCTTCACACATTACTAACCAGACTGACTTTATTTCTGTCAGACGTCTACAGAAGCTCTTATTGAGAATCAACAGAGGTTTAGATGTTGATGATTTATTGAAAATATATCACCATTATGGAGATCAGTGTTTGCTTTAGTTGAGCTCTTGACTCTTTATGTGAGTTTGTGGTTTTTGTAACAGTTGAAAGGAAAGCTGGAAACAACGTTTTTTTTTAATCATGGGGAAAAGCTTTAGACACACACAGACATCAAGAATCAGCGTATGAATCTCAACAATGGTGACATGATTCATGCCATAATGCATTCTGGGAGATACCATAGTATAAAAACATGTCACCATTGTTGATATTCATGTGATTCTTGATGTGTGTCCAAAAAAAAGTTTATTTAAAGGTCCCATGGCATGAAATTTTCACTTTATGAGTTTTTTAACATTAAAGGGATAGTTCACCCCAAAATTAAAATTCTTATGAGTTTCTTCGTTTTGCTGAACACAAAAGAAGATATTTAGAAGAATGAGCAAATAGAGCAACCATTGACTACCATAGTAGGGACAAAATACTATGGCCAATGGTTGCTCTCTCTGCTTGGTTACAAACATTCTTCAAAATATGTTCTTTTGTGTTCAGCAGAACAAAGAACTCATACGGGTTTAGAAGAACTTGAGAGAGAGTAAATGATGACAGAAATCATTTTTGGGTGAACTATCCCTTTAATATGAGTTCCCCTAGCCTGTATATGGTCTCCAAGTGGCTAGAAATTTTGAGGGGTGTAAACCGAGTTCTGGCTGTCTTTCTCTGCCTTTGAGAAAATGAGAGCTCAGACGAGCCGATCTGGAATCTTCCCTTTATGTCATCATACGGGGAAAGGTTACTTCCCCTTCCTCTGCTTTGCCAGCCCAGAGAATTTGGAAGAAATGGATTCTGTTTATTTCACTCGCAATGTCAGCACAGGCTTTACAAACAGACTTTACGATATGGATTCGACAGTACTTCCACAAACAGTAAGTACCATTGTTCATTAAGGCCTGATCTGTGATCAGTGATTTCTGATGTGTAGTTAATCGTTCAAGTTCACTCAGATTTTCTTTCTAGATCACTTATACTGTTCATGCATCAGTGAATCAAGCCAGTGACTAAACAATCATTTTCACATGGTTTCTCTTAGCAGCATGAAACAAATCTGTTATTTAAAGTGTGATTATATGCTAGATTAGCGATCAAAGAACACTCTCTTTGTGAAAGTTTGTAGAATAAGGAGAAAGAAGACTGGGTCAGCGTGACTGGGACTCGTGTTTATTCAGAACTCTCAGATACAAACAAAATAAAATCGTGCTCTCAGCACTCTCAACAACTCGGTACAATATAACTTTATCTTTACAGGTTTACGAGTGCCCAGTCCATCTCTCTCTCTCTCTCTCTCTCTCTCTCTCTCTTGTAGTGCTTGTAGACCGACCTCTCTAAACCACGCCCCCTCAGCCACAAGATCTAAAACTCATTTCAAATGCAAAGATGTCAGCCAATCACAACAGTGGGCATTTTCACTGAAGTCTCACAGCAAACACGCCCCTTGAAACAGAACATTCAAGCCAGAGGGGTAATAACAGTATAGAAAAAAATGCCTTTTATTAAATTTTGTTTATATTTTAAGATGTAAAAATCATGCTAACAATATAAGTACACCTCAGGATACATTATAAAATTATAAATAAAATCCACTCCATTTGACCTTTAAAATGGCCATGTATTTAAAAATCTAAATTCAGAATGTCTTATTTTGGGCAAGAGGTGAAAATCATCTATTATTAGTGAATTACCACTTTTGGTCAGTGATGAGATTAATAATTTTACTTTACAGTATATTGATGAAATAATTATCATTTACCATTTATTGTGTCTTTTGTTGTAATAAATTGTTAAGTAAACACTGTTACAAAAACCACAAACTCACATAAAAAACAAGAGTCAAACTTCACAACTAAAGCAAACTGTTACGAACTGCTCCGAGACTCGAAGGTGGATCTAAATGCAGCTTTTATTTGAGGGCAATCCAGAAGCGTAATCCAAGGTACAGGCAAGGGTCATACACAGACAGGCAGTCCAAACAAAGAAACAAACAAACAAAACAGGCAGGGACCAGAGGCAAGAGAGTAATCCAGGGAACAGGGCAAGGTATCAAAAAACAAGAAACAAGAAAATCAGGAGAGTGCTCAGAATTGCAGTGTAACATTAAACAAGACTTAGCGGTGAGTGAATGAATGACCAAGGTATAAATAGACAGGGAATAACAGGATGGTGAGACACAGGTGAAATGCAATCAGTAAATGAGGTACAGGTGAATGTGATCAGTGATAAGTGATGATGAGTCCGGGCAGTGAGTTATGGGAAATGTAGTTAGTGAGTGAATATAGTCTTATGTGTGGAGTGCCCTCTGGTGGCTCTCAAGGGCACTCCAGCTGGTGATCATTACACAAACACTCATCTCCATAATGGTAACTTTATTATTTTCAATAAATCATCAACATCTAAACCTCTGTTATTCTCAATAAGAGTTTCTGTAGACGTCTGACAGAAATAAAGTCAGTCTGGTTAGTAATGTGTTGAGTTTTTTTAATCCTCCTCTGATGAGATCTTCAGAGATGTAATGTCTTCTTTTATCCTTCAGTTGATTTCATCTAAAGCTGTGACTGAAGTCAGTTGTAGTTATTGTGTTTCTCTGTCCTTCAGTGATTCTGCTTGATAACAGGCTTATTAAGGCTGAGATGACTCCATATTTATTACACACTGATTTTGTGGAAACCCCAGCATTTACATTTGTATTATATTAAAGATGCATGCATATTTAAAATGGCATGAGTGTTAACATTTTATTTATGTTTTCAGTTTCAGAAAATGTCTCTGGAAAACAGAAACTAAACCTGGTTCTGTGTGGAAGTGATGGATCACTTGCAGTCTCTGTGTCCAAACTTTTACAAGGGAAAAAGTTGAGTCTTTCACATCAGAAGGTGATCAGTAAAGAGTGTGTGAAGAGTGAAGAGGAAATTCATGGTCGTGTGATCAGTCTGGTGGAGCTTCCAGCTCTCTATCAGCTCTCAGAGGAGGAAGTGATGCGTCAGACTCTCCACTGTGTGTCTCTCTGTGATCCTGGAGTTCATGTTTTCCTCCTCATTGTTCCCGTTGGGCCTCTGACTGATGAAGACAAAGCAGAAATAGAGAAGATCCAGAAGATATTTGACTCCAGAGAACACGTCATGGTGCTCTTCACCTCAGATCTCTCTGTTGAAGAACCAGTAACAGAGTTTGTCAAATCCAGCACAGATTCTCAGAGGTTCATCAGTCTCTGTGGAGGTCAGTACAGAGTGATTGGGTTAAAGGAACCTAAAAACTCAAGACAGATCCCAGATCTACTGGATTATATAGAGAACATGAAGACTGAACCATATTCAGTGCAGATGTATGTGAAAGCTCAAGAGAACAGAGTCAAGTGTGAAACAGAGGAGAAATATAAAGAAGAGCTGAAGAGGTTGGAGAATACAATCAAAGAGTTACAAGAGAAGATTCAGTCAGAAGGTGAGTGGATATTGAATTGATCCTGAGATTGTCTATGAAGTGCTGCAGGTGCGTATTTACCAAAACTGAAACATTAACAATTGGTTAATGGTTATGATTAGAAATAAAGACAGAAATACAATAATTAAAAAATTAAGTATACAATTATATATCACATGACAACTTTACACACTTGCTTCTACTCCACTGTCATAAGTGTAATATTCACAGAAAAATGTACTGCACTCAGATTGTGGTTTTTGCAATTCAGCTTTAACTTCAAATTAGCAGCTAAGCAATCAAAATTACATTCTAGCATGTCATGAGAGAAATATTCCAAAACCAGAACACCCAAATCACCCAAATTTATTTATAAGTTTTTAACTTTTGTATATTGATTTCATATAATTTTTCCTCAAATCCATTGATGAGTGCGCTGTAAAAAATACTGTAAATTTACAAGAGTACTGTAAATCATTAATTACAATTGCACTGTAAAAATACAACGCACTACTGAATACCACAGGCGTAATTTCCTATGGGGACAGGGGGGACATGTCCCCCCCACTTTTCAAAATCCCATTCGTGTCCCCCCCACTTTCAAATTAGTTTGTTGTTAGTTTTTTTAACCGCGCGCCGTCATCGTCAAGGAGGAGCAGGACCGAGCAGAACAGACATCCTGCCTGTCTGTGTCGATGCGCGCGTCCGCGTACAGGCAGGGACGTCTCGTGCACACTCTAAATAGTGTAAGCACACTGAGAGCTCTACTGAGCAGCCGGTCTCACAGTCAGTCATGAAACGCCAGCAACAGATGACTTTAATATCTTCATGGATGAAAAAAAAGAAAGGAGATGTGAGTTGGTTGATTCAGTAAATTAGCTCAGGTCAGGGTAATCAAAATGTCTGTCTACTTATTTTTTTACAGTCTATGGTCTACACCTGTTGATGAGCTAACGTTAACATACACTGTTGCTAGGTAACTTCAGACCGTTAGCTAGCTAACCTAAACATTTAATGTTGCCTAGAACATTCTGTGTCCACTTTAAACAGCAGCGTTTTCTGTCAGCAATGTATGACAAGCAGACTCTGCTGTTATAGGCTACTCAACTCATTATACTCAGATGCAGAAATAAAATAAGTCTTAATAATAAATGTTTTTCTAAACTTGAGCTATTGTTGTTCACTTAAAATATTTGTTCATTTAAAATGGAAGTTAATTTGTAAAAATGTATTTACTTGTTCAAAGAAAATGTCGAGCTAGCCTGAGTTAGCCTATATTTTATATAGTGTTATGGTTATATTTTTTTTACACATTAATCTGAAAATGAATTTGGCACACCCAGTTTTTAAAATGTACATCCAGAGACTCTTTTCTGGCTATATGTGGACTCAATATGATCATAACTCAGTTGTTTTCATATCAGAGCACAGGTGAGGTGGAGCTGCTTCAGAACAGAGAGGGTGAGACAGGGAAAATCAGTAGCAGCACAACGTTACAGGTTATGTGCTGGATGAAAGGCCAGGGGATTTTGATTTGTTGGTGATAAAACAGAAACAGAATCAGGCCCTGATATTTTTCTGTTGACTGTTATAATATAGTTTCAGTTCTGATGAACTTTTGTTTATTTTTTTTATGCCATGCTTTCATATCAGAGAACAGATGAGGTGAAGCTGCTTAAAGACAGGGAGGGTGAGACAGGGAGAAGTAGCTCAGAGTTGCAGGTATGTGCAGTGTAATTATATTCACACACAAAACGTGAACATTTTTAGTGAACGTTTTTGACTTTATAAAATTATTCTCTCAAGTCTTGGCTATTCAACAATAAATAAAGTAAGACATCTTTTTCTTATACATAGTAGCCTATTATTCTTTTTGGCAGAATTTATCATTATAAACAACTTAATTATTTCCTGGATTTTGTATCACCATAGTCCCTAACTGTATGTAAATGGAGGAAATGGGATTCAAATCGAAACATTTTTTCCCAATTTTGTGTCCCCCCCACTTCTCAAACCAAAGTTACTCCCTTGCTGAATACATACTGTAAAATGAACCCCTCCCCCATTTTACAGTTGTTACTGTAAAATTACAGTAGTAAAAATGGTATTGTACAATTTACAGGAATTTACTGGCAACAAATCCTGTAAAAAAATATTGTTAATTGCTGTAAAATTGTAGATTGTAGAATAATACTGCAAAGCAATTTACAGTTAATTGTTTTATGTGAAATAAAGTAATTGTATTATTATTTTTTTAATTTAACAAACTTTTCACTTTTAATAATGTATATAGAATAAAACCATGACACCAATTAACCAGAAAGCCATTATAAAGAAAAAGCTTACTTTTTCACTTATTAAAAGATCAAAGTTTGTAACGCTAGTCTATGGGGCATAAAATAAGTAAAATTAAATCGCTAGTTAATACCACTAACAAGGCTCAAAATAGCCTCACACTAACACGGCTGTGCTAAGCTGAACTTAATTCCTATCGTCCAGCTTACTTAGCGCAGCGTTCGTGGCTCGACTCGTCGAGAGTGTTTTCCAAGATGGCTCCTGTCTGTATACGTGTAATGTACTGTCTTTATAAAGTATCTTCTTATTAAACTGTTTGTACACTTACAAAGTTCTCAATGCTTCGGTTTGCATGTAGGTACCCTCATTATGCCACCGTGTTAGCATGAGGCTATTTTGAGCCTTGTTAGTGGTATTAACTAGCGATTTATTTTACTTATTTTATGCCCCATAGACTAGCGTTACAAGCTAATCTGTTTTTAGAGAGAAAACTATTTACATTCGATTTTAATGAAAACACATCCCAGAGAACGATCTACTCAGTAACCATGTGTTAATTACCCCTAGGTTCATTTTTCACCAGAGTTGTCCTTTAATTAAACGTTTTGTGTTCATATTCAGGGCTCATCTGCTTTTCTGTACATACTATGCTTCATTAGTTAGGTGTTCAATAAGTTTGGTTTGTTAATAACACTGTATTTGTTAATTAAGCCATATTAAGCTTTTTCATATTTACATGTTAAGACGTTCTAGAACGTCCCAGTGGCAATATCATTATCATTATCGATTGACATTATGAAAACTAGTAAAACCTTTAGGAATTTCAAAAGATAAAAGCGAAACTCTAAAATGATGTCCATTTTCCTGATTGAATTGTCACATAGGTTGCACAGGTTTGCCAGATTACAAAGTTTAAAGGGTAACTAAACCCCTGATGGCAGCCTTACTCCATCCACTGGCAATATTTAAAAAATGCTGGAAAAGTGGGCAGAGCCCAGCGGAGACAGAGGGGACGAACCAATGCCGACAATAGCGTCCAATAAGAAAATTCCCACAGCGTCCAATAGGAAAATAGAAAAGACCCACAGCGTCCAATAGGAAAATTCAACTGCAGTAGCCACCGTTCAACCTTAAGCACTCTATATTATAGAATTAAAACACTTTATACCCAAATGTCAAAACATTTACTCGAATCAATGAACAGCGTCAATAAAGCCCCAGTCTTGCAGATCATTAACTAAAAAAAGTTGGTTTGGGGGTTAGTTACCCTTTAAGTAAAACACCGGAAATAAAGTATATCCTTTTAAGGGAACAAGAAGGATATTTGGGGGATTTAAGATCTTTGCATCTGGCAACCACAAGTATGGCTGCGAGTGGAGGCTCGTTACCAAGGCAAGATAACGAAATCCTAAAGAAAATACATGTTTTAAGGATAAATAATGAGTGGGTCAATATAGTGACGATTATTTGTAATCAATTGAGGGAAGCAGATATCGTTATCGTGATTAAAATACGATTAATCGTTCAGCCCTAGTTGAAACTCTGATCGCATTCAGAGTTTCATGCTCAGGTTGTTATTAATATTTTTTATGTATTTATAATAATAACTATGTGATTCTACAGCATGAGATCCTGCACTGTTGTGGTAATCAAATTAAAGATGTAATGCGAAAATGTTTCACGGCATTACTTAGACACTCAGAGACATCAAGAATCAGCGTATGAATCTCAACAATGGTGACAATCAATCAAAAGCTTTAAGCTGGCTGTAGTGCATACTGGGTACCACCAATCAAAACTCCCTCGTGGGTCCCAGCATTCATTGCAGCATGAATAAGTTATGCATCTGAATTGTGACTAATTTTCTTTGATTCCTACTATTTGATTTTACTTTTCTGTTTTTATTGGGATGTTTCTGTAGCTTGTTTTATGTTCAGAGTTGATCTGTTTATCAGATTTTTTTTTTGATTGTCACCATTGTTGAGCTTCATATGCTGATTATTGATGTCTGTGGCTCAGTAATGCTATAGATTAAAATCTGCACAGTTTTTAAAAAAAAATCTTAGAATAATAACTTTTTAAAAAAAAAACCTTAATATATGACATTACTGAGACACACGAAGACATCAAGAATCAACGAGAGAAACACAAGAGTGAGCACTGACTTCAGTCACAGCTTTAGATGAAATCTAAACTGAAGATAAAAGAAGATATTAAATCTCTGAAGATCTCATCAGAGGAGGATTCAACAACTCCACAAACAGCATTACCACCTTCACACATTACTGACCAGACTGACTTTATTTCTGTCAGACGTCTGCAGAAGCTCTTATTGAGAATAACAGAGGTTTAGATGTTGATGATTTATTGAAAATAAGTTTAGTTTGTGTTTAGTGTTTCTTAAGTTTAGTGTTTCTTTTAGTTGGTCTCTTGACTTAGCATCAGTTTTTGTCTGGCTGTTTGTTATGGCAAGAACAGCAAGACAAAATGTGATCAGTTGATGTTGTGTCAATTGGCTTTATGCACAGCTGCACTACTTCCTGAACTTCAGCCAGCTCCTTTGTTTCCTGTCTGCCATTATTGGACAAACTGATTAATCCAGGTGTGCCTGACCTCTAGTCACAACAGCAATAATCAGACACACCTGGATTAATCAGTTTGTCCAATAATGGCAGACAGGAAACAAAGGAGCTGGCTGAAGTTCAGGAAGTAGTGCAGCTGTGCATAAAGCCAATTGTGATAATATAATCGTCATATTGCGGCCTAATTCAGTCATACTTCCTGGTTCTAGTAAGAACTCGAGCTGCTGCGTTTTGGACCAGCTGGAGTTTATTTATTAAGCGGGCAGGGCAACCACCCAGTAGAGCATTACAATAATCTAACCTTGAGGTCATGAACGCATTAACTAACGGTTCAGCATTTTGCATTGAGAGCATGTGTCGTAATGTAGATATATTTTTAAGATGGTAGAATGCAGTTTTACAGATGCTAGAAACGTGGCTTTCAAACGAAAGATTGGTATCAAAGAGCACACCCAGGTTCCTCACTGACGACGAGGACTTGACAGAGCAGCCATCAAGTGTTAGACAGTTTTCTAGGTTAGTAGCCTACATGCTGAGGTTTTTGGTCGAATAATTAGAATCTCAGTTTTTTCAGAATTAAGTTGCAGGAAATTACTGGTGATCCAATTTTTAAAATCAGCTATGCATTCCGTTAATCTTGTGAATTGGTAAGTTTTGTCAGGGCGTATAGAGCTGAGTATTGTCTGCATAAAGGCCCTTTCACATTGGAAGCGATTTTGATGCGCGTATAATTTGTGCAATGGTTTTATTTTTTGATCAGCTGTTTGTGTAATGAGAGCTTCCACACCGGACATGAATGTGCTGTGGCAATTATTATTTTTTTTTTAATTTCAATGTCGATTTTTTTAAAACTCTTGCAGCAACAGAAAAGACTTAAACCAATCACATACAAGGAAACAAAGTTGACGAAAGGTCCAGTTGATTCAATCAATATTAACCTTTGCCAGGTATCGCATTTCTCATGAGATTACAGCTGTAGTTGTAATTACAGCTGTATAGCTGCAGATGCGTTTGCTCACTATAGGCTACAGACAACGATAACATGAGTTAAAACTTGTAAAAAAATTATACACCTTGTGTCTGCGACTACGGAAAGTGAATGCATTTCCGTCAGAACGTCTGTGGCACTTAAATGTTTACATTGTGACTCAACCGGAAACACAGCTGCTCTGATTGCTTCCTGAAGTGCGTGTTTGTCTCGTCATATGTGGTGTCATTGTCTCAAATTCACACAGACATTTGAAAGTAAGTGCATACCCGGCCCTGATAAAGTTTTAGCTCCTTTACCAGATTAGCATAGGCTACTCCCCTTCAGACACTCTGTTCTTTTAAGACTGGTTGCACCCAAAACCTTCTTTTCAGTCTTTTAAATAAAATGAGAAGCTCGTCTTCACTTGATGATGAAGTGTCCATACTGTCGCCCTGAATGTTTTGGAATGTTGGAGCTCTGAAACGTCACAGACGTTGCAAATTCATGTCGCGGATGATGTGAATGGTTTTGACGTGAACTATTCACACACAAAATATTTGTTTTCCGCTTCGCTTTTCCGTTACGCTTCCGATGTGAAAGGGCCTTAACAATGAAAACGTCTCGGTTACATATGGTAACCCTCGTTCCCTGAAGGAGGGAACGGAGACGTACGTCGGTTATACCGACGAATTGGGATCACTTCAGAGAGCCCCTATCAGCTTCGAGATTTAGAGAACGGGCCAATGGGCCATTGGCGTGTGAGATTTGCATCTCCCGCTCCGCCCCGCACCGCGGGTATAAATAGGAAGCGAGAGCAACGCACTGATGTTTTTCACTGAGTAGCCGAACTAGTGACTCGGCCATGCAGTGATGGTAAGGAACTGTGGCGACGGGACGTACGTCTCCGTTCCCTCCTTCAGGGAACGAGGGTTACCATACGTAACCGAGACGTTCCCTTTCAGTCGGTCAATACGACGTACGTCGGTTATACCGACGAATTGGGATCCCTTTGGAAAACGCCACAGTTACTACCACTTCCAGCGCCCAGCGAGAGCCCCACAGACCCCGTCCTGATGCAGGCGGGGAGATTCACGCAGGGAGAGTCACACTGCTGTTCCGCAAGACCCACTCAGCAGACTTATTGGATAACGCTGGGAAAGCGTGCCCGGAGGGACTCTGCGGAAGCCACATCATGCCCGGAGGGAGTTACCATGTGGAGAATACCCGTATGGACTGGCCTGGGGGCAGTGCAACATACGGAAGTCCCAGGGGTGGCCCCGGCCTGTTGCAGGTGGGGGAACGACACCGTACTGAGACGGCAGAGAACTCTGCCAAGGGAAAGACACGAGCTCGCCGTAGGGAGCTGTACCGTGGAGAATACAAATACACAATCAGATCGTGCTTGCCTAAGGACTCACCATTTACCAGGTCGTGATTTGTGGTGATGGCGGCAACATATCCCTTGAGGGTGGAGGGAGACAGCCTTCGCTCCAACCCGTCTTGAAGAAAAGAGAGCACAGATCTGACCGAACACTTTCGGGGGTCTTCTTGGTGAGAAGAGCACCAATCGACGAACAGGTTCCACTTCAATGCATACAGCCGTCTCGTAGAGGGGGCTCTGGCGGAAGTGATGGTGTCAACTAGGGACAAGGGACCAGACATGGAGTTGGCCAGGGAGGTGCTGTTGCGAGGAGCACTAGTTCCGGGAACCAAGTTCTGTTGGGCCAATACGGAGCTACCAAGAGAAGCTGCTCCCCGTCCTCCCTGACCTTGCACAGTGTCTGTGCAAGCAGGCTCACTTGGGGAAACGCATATTTGCGTAGGCCCCGGGGCCAGCTGTGTGCCAGGGCATCCGTGCCGAGGGTTCCCTCGGTCAGGGAATGGAACAACTGGCAGTGGGTCGTGTCAGGGGTGGCAAACAGGTCGATCTGTGCGGCCCCAAAGCGACTCCAGATCAACTGGACAACCTGGGGGTGGAGTCTTCACTCTCCGGGGAGCACCGGTGACCGTGACAGCTCGTCGGCCGCACGATTGAACGGGCCCGGAATGTGAATGGCACGAAGGGACCTCAGATGCTACTGACTCCACAGGAGGAGATGGCGGGCGAGTTGGGACATGCGGCGGGAGCGTAGACCACCCTGTTTGTTGATGTACGCAAAGGCCGCAGTACTGTCCGTCCGGACCAGAACGTGCTTGTCTTTGAGCTGCGTTTTGAAGCGGCCGAGAGCAAGATGAACTGCCAGCAACTCCAGGCAATTGATATGCCATTACAGTTGGGGCCCCGTCCACAGACCCGAAACTTCAAGCCCGTTGTACGTGGCACCCCAGCTGGTGGATGAGGCATCCGTGGAGACAACAGAATGCCTGGACACTTGTTCTAGAGGCACACCTGCCCGTAGAAATGAAGGGTCCGACCACGGGCTGAAGATTTGACGGCTTCTCTGCGTCACTTGGACACGAAGGCACTCGCTGTGCCACGCCCATCTCTGATTCGGTCGTGAAGCCAGCATTGAAGCGGTCTCATATGGAGCAACCCTAGTGGCGTTACTGCGGCTGCTGCTGCCATATGCCCCAGGAGCCTCTGAAATTGTTTCAGTGGTACTGCTGTGCTGCGTTTGAATGAATTCAAGCAGTTCAACACCAACTGTACGCGCTCCTCGGTGAGGCGCGCTGTCATGGCGACTGAGTCGATCTCCATCCCGAGAAAAGAGATCCTCTGTACGGGACAGAGTTTGCTCTTCTCCCGGTTGACCCGGAGACCCAACTGGCTGAGGTGCCGGACACCATGTCCCTGTGTTCGCACAACTGACCCCGCGACTGAGCAAGGATCAGCCAGTCGTCGAGGTAGTTGAGAAGGCGAACACCACGCTCTCTCATGGGAGCAATGGCCGCCTCCGCGACTTTCGTAAAGACACGGGGCAACAGGGACAGCCCGAAGGGCAGGACTTTGTACTGATATGCTCGTCCATCGAATGCAAAGCGTAGAAACGGTCTGTGTCGAGGGAGAATCGAGACATAAAAGTACACGTCCTTCAGGTCGATTGCTGCAAACCAATCTTGGGGACAGATGCACCTGAAGATGCGTTTCTGCGTCAATATTCGGAACGGCATCCTGTGCAAGGAGCGATTCAAGTATCGCAGATCCAAGATCGGTCGTAACCCGCCGCCTTTCTTGGGTACAATGAAGTACGGGCTGTAGAACCCGGACTTCATATCAGCTGGAGGGACCGGCTCTATAGCTTCCTTCGCCAGAAGGACAGCGATCTCCGACCGAAGTACAGGGGCGTTCTCCTTCGTCACAGACGTGACGTGAACGCCCCTGAACTTGGGGGGACGCCGGGCGAACTGAATCGCATAGCCGAGTCTGATGGTACGGATGAGCCAGCGAGATGGGCTGGGGAGCGCTAGCCAAGCCCCCAGTGACCGTACAAGCGGGGTCATCGGCACCACATACGTACCCGCAGCAGGGCAGCGTAGCGGAACGCAGGGACCTGTGGACGACATGGGAGTGGTCCGTGGAGTGGTCTGGTTGAGAGACACACAAACCTGCATCCGCTGGGGGGGCGGGCGAGTGTGAGGAGGCACATTGAGTGCGTCCTGACAGCCAACGCCCCCCGCTGGCGCAGGGAGAGGCGTCCGAGGGGAACGAGGCATGGTAGCGTCACATACCACCAGACGCGCTCTGTGGCGGAACAGAAAAAACAGAACACAAAATTCTCCCCCGGCCCTCCTCCGGGGGAAGGAGTGGTGCTGCAGCCATCTCCTGAAGAGCAGTTTCCTCCATCTCTGGGTGGCCCGTCTCAGGGTCTCTTATGACGGCGCTTGCCACCTGGCTTGGCAGCGGCCTGAGCGGGCTAGACGTCCTTCCCGCGGCCAGGCTCCACGCCTCCGCCTGGGTGGAGGCTACTGCTGGGCTGAGGCGGGAGCAGGTGGGCAGGTCCTCGGCGACGGGCAGACGGATCTAAATCTTCTTATTTCCTAAACAAGATCAACAACACCTCAAACTCACGCACACTGTTCAGAACATTTAACTCTCTCCTCTGCCTTCCCCCACCACCTCCCTATCTCCAGATGATTTTGCACAATTCTTCACAAACAAAACAACAACCATCAGCAGTCGGTTCTCACCCACGCACACTGTGGACTTTAGTTCAGCCACATCCACAGCCAAACATCCTCTCTTCTCATTTTCTACACTCACTGAGACAGAAGTATCTAAACTTCTCCTCTCTAGCCATCCTACCACCTGTCCTCTTGATCCGATTCCCTCGCACCTCCTTCAAGCCATCGCTCCTACAATCCTACCAGCACTCACGCACATTTACATTTACATTTATGCATTTAGCTGACGCTTTTATCCAAAGCGACTTACAACTTGGGGGAACATGAAGCGATAGGTCATGAAGAGTCGAGAAGCGCAATAAGAGCCTGAAATCCTGAGACCGCGTACATTGCTCAGTGTAGTACAGGCTAGGGGAGGGAATAAGAAAGAGAAAGAAGAAAGACTTTTTTTTTTTTATGAGGTTAAGTGCTCACGGAAGAGCTGAGTTTTAAGGTGACTTTTGAATGATGTCAATGATTCTGCGTTTCGGATGGTGTTGGGAAGATCGTTCCACCAGCTGGGAACGTTGAATGAAAATGTTCTGGAAAGGGATTTTTTCCCCCTCTGTGATGGTACCACAAGCCGTCGTTCCTTTGCTGAGCGAAGGCTTCTGGTTGGGGTGTGGATTTGTAGAATGGAGTCCAAGTAAGTCGGAGCTGAGCGTGTGGTGGCTCTGTATGCAAGCGTCAGCGCCTTAAACTTGATGCGAGCAGCGAGTGGTAGCCAGTGCAGGGAGATGAAGAGAGGTGTGACGTGGGTCCTTTTGGGCTCGTTGAAGACAAGACGTGCTGCTGCATTCTGGATCATTCGAAGTGATTGGATCGCACAAGCGGGTAGTCCAACCAGAAGCGCATTGCAGTAGTCAAGTCTAGAAATAACCAGGGCCTGGACAAGAAGCTGTGTTGCGTGCTCTGTTAGGAACGGTCTAATCTTCCTGATGTTGTGGAGCGCAAACCGGCATGAGCGAGCTGTCTTAGAAATGTGTTCTCTGAAGGACAGCTGGTCATCAAATGTTACTCCAAGATTTCTGACTGACTTTGATGGGGAAATCAAGGATGTACCTAACTGGATGGTGAAGTCATGTTGTATGGTGGGACTGGCGGGGAAGATGAGAAACTCAGTCTTTGCCAGGTTAAGCTGCAGGTGATGTTTTCTCATCCATGCAGAGATGTCAGCCAGACAGCTGGAGATTTGTGCAGCTACTGTGGGGTCGTCTGGGTGAAATGAAAGGTAGAGCTGAGTGTCATCAGCATAGCAGTGGTATGAGAAGCCATGTGCCTGAATGATGGGTCCCAATGAAGTAGTGTAGATGGAGAAGAGGAGAGGACCAAGCACCGAGCCCTGGGGAACCCCAGTGGTCAGTGGATGTGCTTGGGATTCCTCACCTCTCCAGGCAACCTTGAAAGACCTACCTGTGAGATAGGACTCGAACCAAAGGAGCGGAGTCCCTGTGATGCCCAGTGATGAGAGGGTGGACAGAAGAATCTGATGATTGACCGTGTCAAAGGCCGCAGATAGATCGAGCAGGACAAGGACTGATGATTTGGAGTCAGCTTTAGCTATCCGCAGGGCTTCAGTGACCGACAGTAGTGCAGTCTCTGTGGAGTGGCCCCTTTTGAAACCTGATTGGTTGGTGTCCAGCTGATTATTCTGTGATAGGAAGGATGAAACCTGATTGAAAACAACTCGTTCAATTGTTTTTGCTATGAATGGTAGTAGAGAAACAGGTCTGTAGTTTTCTATGAGTGAAGAGTTTAGAGTGGGTTTCTTAAGCAGTGGAGTTACCCAAGCCTGCTTGAATGTGGTAGGGAAGATGCCGGTGCTGAGTGGCTGAATGGGATCAAGAGGACAGGTGGTAGGATGGCTAGAGAGGAGAAGTTTAGATACTTCAGTCTCAGTGAGTGTAGAAAATGAGAAGAGAGGATGTTTGGTTGTGGATGTGGCTGAACTGAAGTCCACAGTGCGAGTGGGTGAGAACTGACTGCTGATGGTTGTTGTTTTATTTGTGAAGAATTGTGCAAAATCGTCTGGAGATAGGGAGGTGGTGGGGGAGGGCAGAGGAGAGAGTTAAATGTTCTGAACAGTGTGCGTGAGTTTGAGGTGCTGTTGATCTTATTTTGGAAGTAAGAAGATTTGGCTGCATGTACTTCATCCGAGAAGGATGAGAGCAGGGACTGATACTTACCCAGATCGGATGGGTGGTTAGATTTCCGCCAAGTTCTCTCTGCTGCCCTGAGTATCGTCCGGTGTTCACGGATAACATCAGATAACCATCATCAACACATCTCTCTGCACTGGCATCTTCCCAACCACATTCAAGCAGGCTCGGGTAACTCCGCTGCTTAAGAAACCCACATTAAACTCATCACTCATTGATAACTACAGACCTTTTTCTCTCCTACCATTCATAGCAAAAACTATTGAACGAGTTGTATTCAACCAGGTTTCATCCTTCCTATCACAGAATAAACAGCTGGACATAAACCAATCAGGTATCAAAAGCGGCCACTCCACAGAGACTGCACTACTGTCGGTCACTGAAGCCCTGCAGATAGCTAAAGCTGACCCCAAATCTTCAGTCCTCGTCCTGCTCGATCTATCTGCGGCCTTTGACACGGTTAATCATCAGATTCTTCTGTCCACCCTCTCATCACTGGGCATCACAGGGACTCCACTCCTTTGGTTTGAGTCCTATCTCACAGGTAGGTCTTTCAAGGTTGTGTGGAGAGGAGAGGAATCCCAAGCACATCAACTGACTGGGGTTCCCCAGGGCTCAGTGCTTGGTCCTCTCCTCTTCTCCATCTACACTACTTCATTGGGACCCATCATTCAGGCACATGGCTTCTCATACCACTGCTATGCTGATGACACTCAGCTCTACCTTTCATTTCACCCAGACGACCCCACAGTAGCTGCACGAATCTCCAGCTGTCTGGCTGACATCTCTGCATGGATGAGAAAACATCACCTGCAGCTCAACCTGGCAAAGACTGAGTTTCTCATCTTCCCCGCCAGTCCCACCATACAACATGACTTCACCATCCAGTTAGGTACATCCTTGATTTCCCCATCAAAGTCAGTCAGAAATCTTGGAGTAACATTTAATGACCAGCTGTCTTTCAGACAACACATTTCTAAGACAGCTCGCTCATGCCGGTTCTCGCTCCACGACATCAGGAAGATTAGACCGTTCCTAACAGAGCACGCAACACAGCTTCTTGTCCAGGCCCTGGCTATTTCTAAACTTGACTACTGCAATGCGCTTCTGGTTGGACTCCCCTCTTGTGCGATCCAAACACTTTGAATGATCCAGAATGCAGCAGCACGTCTTATTCCCTCTCCTGCTTATTTTGACTCCATTCTACAAATCCACACCCCCACCAGAAGCCTTCGCTCAGCTAAGGAACGAATGACGGCCAGGCACGTGAGACAGCGATTGTGACCGCCAGCGGGCGAGAGGGAACGACCGCATCCAGAAACGCAAGATGTTTGAATGACATCTTGAAAAAGACACAGGGTCAAACCGTGTTGCTCTTTTTGTGAGTAAACGCTCTTTTCAGAAGTGCTGAAGCACCCAGGGAAGACCGCGGCAACACACAGGAGATATTGCAGCCTGTGTTTGCACTCAATGGAAACGCCCACCGAACCGACAGATTGCAGTGAGAACAGCAGTTGTTTCTCTTGAAGCAGCTGAGTCTCGCGGTCACGCTGGATAATGCCGTCACACCAGCACAGCGTCCCTCTTCTCTTTGATCTCTGAAATCCGCTGAATAACAGGAAGGCAGTCTGCAACTGTTCATCAACGCCGTTTGGCTCCGACGTCAGTGCGTTGCTCTCGCTTCCTATTTATACCCGCGGCGCGGGGCGGAGCGCGAGATCCAAATCGCGCACGCCAATGGCCCATTGGCCCGTTCTCTAAATCTTGAAGCTGATAGGGGCTCTCTGAAGTGATCCCAATTCGTCGGTATAACTGACGTACGTCGTAGTGACCGACTGAAAGGGAACTAACGTCATGCTTCCTAATGATATCTCCCAATGGTAGCATGTACAGGGTGAAGAGCAACGGTCCTAACACTGAGCCCTGCGGTACTCCATACTGAACTTGTGATCGGTGTGACATCTCTTCATTTACTGCTACAAACTGATAACGGTCAGATAAGTATGATTTAAACCATGATAAAGCAATTCCACTAATGCCAACATAATTTGAGTCTATTCAAAAGAATGTTGTGGTCGATAGTATCGAATGCAGCACTAAGATTGAGTAACACTAATAGAGAGATAAAACCACGATTGGAAGATACGAGTAAATCATTTGTAACTCTGATGAGACCAGTCTCAGTACTATGATACGGTCTAAATCCTGACTGGAAATCCTCTCAGATAACATTCATTTCTAAAAATGAGTGTAATAGTGAAAACACTACCTTTTCTAGTATTTTTGACAGAAAGGGTAGATTTGAGATTGGTCTATAATTGACTAATTCTGTAGGATCAAGTTGCGACTTTTAAATAAGTGGTTTAATAATAGCCAACTTAAAAGTTTTTGTTACATATCCTAATGACAGGGATGAATTAATAATATTAAGAAGAGGATATGACCTCTGGTAGCATCTCTTTTAATAGTCTAGCCGGTACAGGGTCGGAGCATACATGTTGTTGATTTTGATTATTTAATAAGTTTAGGGGGTGGAGTTCTTCCCCTATAGCAGTGAATGAGTGTGTGTGTGTGTGTGTGTGTGTGTCTTCTCCTATAGCAGTGAATGAGAGTAATTTTTCCTCAGGGACACTACAATGCTCTGTCTGATGTGATTGTAAAAACTGCTGTTCACTCTAATTGACCGTAGTAATTGACCGGCTACAGGATGTCCGGTCAGAACATTATGTCTCACACCAGTCTGTACTTCAAGATTATTTATTCGGGTTTGTCATGGGAGTGTGTGTGGTTAATCAGTTGCACGCACACCCAATCCACAAAAACTGTTAATGGCACTTCTGACTAATACACACAAGGTTAACATAAACACAGTCGGTTATGTCTAAAGTGAAAGTAAAATCGGCGTGTCTGTATATTAGATGCACGCAGGTCTTAAATTGACAGCAGCAGCCTAGTGAACACGTTGTCCTTAAAGGGACAGTTCGCCTCTACAATTATGTCATTATTTACTCACTCTAATATTGTTCCAAACTTGTATTCATTTCTCGATGACAGAATTTTCATTTTTGAATGAACTATACCTTTAATGTTAATACAACAACAAAAGACAAAGAGAAATCACTCACTGCTCTTGACTGAAAAACTAATACAGTAGCTTTAATAAGAATCAATGGTTTTATTTTTACATTTATTCATTCAGTGTCATATTTAAATGCTGCTGTACTGCTCTGAGCTGCCAGTGTAAATCTTTATATATATTTATTTTATATTATACAATACACTAGGAATGTGTACGTTTTTTTTTTAAAGTAAAGTTTTAAGTTTAAGTAAGGTTTTTCAATTCTTTTAAGTAAAATAAAGAAAGAGTATTGCAATAAAACAGTTTTTTTTCTTGCTGTTCCTTTCGTCTTGCTGATGTGACAAGCCATCAGAACCGAACCGAACCAAAAAACGTGGTTAAAAACCGATAGGGGTGTAACGGATCGCAGTTGATCCGTGATCCGTACGGATCACGACCCACGGTTCGGCACGCACGTGACCCGCGGATTTATTGCGCTTTTTTTTTTTACTTGTGGATTAATCTGAATTGTTTAGCGATCGCAGACTAACAGACAGTTTTTCTGCCGATATTGCTTTTTAAGTGATCTCGTTTAAACCTTTAAACTCGATGCGGAGTTTCAGAGAAACACATGTGTTCACGTGAACAGGGCATGTTAATCAGTCAGCAGTGGCTAGCGGAGAAGTAGGAGAACTTGAAAAGCCTCCTGCATTGTTCAAATCACGTGTATGGGACCATTTTGGTTTCCCCGTAAAATATAATGATGACGGAAGAAGGGTGGTGGACAAAACTCTAAGAGTATGGGCACTGTGGCACGAGAAAGCCGTATGAAAGTGGCGCATACATCGAGCATGGCACCTGCTGATGCCCGTTTCACACATACTCCGTTTGCAGTGGGTATGGGGTGCGTATTTTTTCCGTGCCCGGCTTCGGTCCGTCAGTGCGTTCCAGGAGCGTGTCGCCGTACAACAGCTGTGCTGATCGTTTCCGCACAGAGTCTATTTTTTGATGTGCTGGCGCTGAATTAAAGTGACAGCGCATCCGCATTAAAACAAACATGTATCGATGCGAAAATCTAGTAATTCCACCACAGATGCATAATGTAACGTCTACTCTGTTTCAAAGTAAACACATGGCTTTTTGCCTCGAGTAAAGCAAGGAAAACGGCCTTCAAGTAAACAAGGAGAAATAATGGAGCACCTGTCCTTTCTTGGAGGTGGAAAAACAAAGTTCTTTATGACCTGCAGGATTTCTTGTAAAAAAAATTAAAAACGAAAGAAAAGCATAAGTTTTAATTTAAAATGTTTGTTATTTTAACATATTGTCTGTTTTGCAATTTGCATGAGCAACGTAATATATACATCTAAAGTAGGTATTAGGCCATATAAATATAAAGTAATGAATTCAATAAAATGTTGTTTAAGTGTAGTGCGTTTAAACATGATATCTATAAAATAGTGTATAGGCCTACAAAGAGAATTGCAATGCTGACAAGTGTGAGAGGTCTACTCTCTCCCTGAGAATGTTGACATCATAATCTTAAAAAAAAAAAAAAAAAAACCTCAGGCCCATTTTCATGTCTCAGGTTGTTTTTATCCAAATTTGATTTATTCAGATGGTTATTTATTTTATTTTTTTAACACCAAAAGTTCGTTGTTAACTTATAAACCATATAGGTTATGTTAACACCAAAAGTTTTCATGTAATAAATGGAAAGCAAATAAAAATAGTCTCCTCCCCCTTTTATTCTGATCCGAAAAATTATCCGATCCGTGACTCATGATCCGAAGTCGATCCGAACCGTGAGTTTTGTGATCCGTTGCACCACTAAAAACCGAGGTATGTATTGAACCGTGGACTAACTGTATTGTTGCATCCCTAGTTGTTACGAATGAATTGCCTCCAAAAGTGATCAGCTAGCAGCTGACTATGCCTCCATCTCCTTCTGCTAAGGAGTTCAGAATCCTGATATGTCACTTGTGGAAGTGAGGCATCCCCCATCAACAGGATGTTGGGTGTAACGGGATCTGGGTCGGCGATGTCTGAAGATGTGTACCAATTGGTTTGGCATTCAGTATACCCCTGATTTCAATGAGAAAAGTCTGCAACACTTCTTCAGTAACTGTCTGTGCTCCGAGGGTTACTTGCAGGGCGGTTTTCAGGGATCGAATTTCCCGCTCCCAGCATCCACCGAAATGTGGTGCACTGGGTGGATTTAAAGTGAACTTAATCTGCTGGCTTGCAAGTTGAGCCTGGAGCTTCCTTTTCCCCACCTTTGAAATTCGTTCCTTGATCTGAAAGGATTTCAGAGGGTTTGCCTCGCCATGCAATGAATCGACGAAGGGCCATCAGGAATGAATCACTGTCCATACTTGTGAGGAGATCAATATGCACTGCGCGTGAGGTCATACACTTGAAAATTATCCCCCAGCGTTTCTCATTTCTGCGTCCCACCTTTATAAGATAGGGACCAAAGCAATCTATCCCCGTAGAATAGAAAACTGGCTGGTGAATTGTCAACCTGGCTGGTGGGAGGTCTGCCATTCTGGGGGGATGCGGGTTGGCCCGCCATTTCTGGCATTCAATGCATTGGTGTTGATGATGTTTGACTGCTGCTCGTCCCCTTAATACCCAGTATTTCCTCCTGAGTTCTCAAAACACCCTTTCTGGTCCAGGGTGATGCAGACGATCATCATAGTCTTTGATGATCAACTTGGTGAGTGGGTGATGTGGCTCAATGACGATGGGGTGGATGTTATCCTCCTCTAGCGGACTGATCTGTCTGAAACGACCACCAACATGAATGAGATTGGTGCTGTTATCCAGTTCAGGGGCTAGACACAGCAGTCGACTACTGCCTGGCAGTGGTTTACCAGATTTCAAGTGCGACACCTCGTCTGGGAATTATTCCTCCTGGAGCTGACGGAGGGCTGTGAGCTCGGCTTCTTTATAGTCCTCTGCAGTAGGAATTGAAGGAGAGCTCTCATTCAATGGTTGTATGAGGGCCTTTAGGTAGTCCGTGAAGGTGCAAAATTGGTGAGGATCTGGTAATGACAGAGCAGAAGTTACCAGTCCACAGAAGGTTGACCTTTTCAGCTCACTGTCTTGTGTTACGTGAGCAAATGGTTGCATTTTTGGCCAGCTGGCTGGTGTCTGTCTGAGGAATGCTGGACCTTGATTCCATCTGCTGTCTTTGGTGAGATCAGAGGCAGATTTCCCTCTTGTAATGGCATCCGCTGGGTTGTCATTCGACTGTACATAACGCCAGGTATCAGATTCAGTTAAGTCCTGGATCTCTGCCACTCTGGTCCCCACAAAAACCTTAAAGCGGCAAGAATCTGATAAAAGCCAGGTCAGTTTTGTAGTGGAGTCAGACCACAAAGTAACGCTGCTGAGTGGTAATGTTAGCTCTGTTTTGAGGACTTTAGCCAGTTGCGCCCCTGTGAGTGCTGCACACAGCTCAAGACGTGGAATGCTTTGTTGTTTCTTGGGGGCAACACGGGACCTGGCTGTTACAAAGGCAACCTCCACTCTACCTTGAGGGTTCTCTGTTCTTAAGTATGCCACAGAGCCATAGGCCTTCTCTGAGGCATCACAAAAGATGTGAAGCTGCCTATTACTAGTGGAACAGTCCAGTTCTTTGCTGCAATAACATCTGGGCAAAGTGATGTGCTGTAGGTCTTCCAACTCGCTCTCCCAATGTTTCCAAGAGTCGAGTAGGTTCTCCGGTAGTCGTGGGTCATCCGACTCTCTCTTTTTGTCCCACAACCTTTGTACTATTACCTTAGCTCGAGTAGTGAAAGGGACAATGTAGCCAAGGGGATCATATTGGCTAGCAAGTATTTGATAGATACTTCGCATTGTGGGCACTTGACAGTCAGGTTTGAGTCATTTGTAGCAGAGGTTATCTGATTGACAATTCCAATGTAGGCCAAGAGTTGATTCCTGGGCATCTTGGTGACCTTCACAGAGCCAGAGGATGCTTTTCTGAGACTGAATTTCGACTGGCAGATGGCTAATAACTGAAGGGTCATTGCTAGCCCACTGACGTAGCTCAAAGCCACCAGACGCTAGGAGGCTGTAAAGTTTGTCGACTAGATTCTTAGCTCTTTTAGGGGAAGCAAAGCTCTGAAGGCAATTGTCAACATAGAATGACTTCTCCACAGAAACCTGTGTGTTCTCTCCAGGCTGGCTGTGATCTATAACATGCTTCTGTAAAGCAAACGAAGCACAACATGGACTGCAAGTTGTCCCGAACAGCAGCACCTGCCATTCATAGACATCAGGGAGTCTGTCTCTTTGCATATCTCTCCAGACGTATCTCAGCAGGGGCTTATCCTTTGGCAAAAGGCGTACCTGATGGAACATGCCACGGATGTCACTACTGATGGCAATAGAGTGTTCCCGGAAACGCAGAAGGACAGCCAGAAGTGATGGACCAAGTGTTGGACCAGGTAATAAGAGCTTGTTCAGATTGTGCCCTTGGTATGAGAATGAACAGTTAAAGACTACCCTGTTCTTCCCATTATGCTGCACTATGTGGTGAGGGATCTACCAGGCTTCTTTTGTTCTGTCCACCTGCTCCTGACTAAGTTTGACAACATACTCAGCCTGCACTAGCTTGGCCAGTTCCTCTTGGTATGCGGCAGCCAGATCAGGGTCTTTTTCAAGCCGTTTCTCAGTTCCCCTCAGCTGTGGTAAGAGAGATTCCTTGCGTGCATATAGACGAGGCATGTTCTTGACATGAAGCAGAGGAGTAGCATATCGCTGGACACCATCAATATCCACTCTTAAAGTGTTCGAATTGACTCTTTGTCTTGGCGTGACCTGGTGATCACCTTTTCATTCTGATAGGGCAGAACATCCATTTGCCACAGTCTCTCCACATTTACATAAAGGTCATTGATGGGCTGCAGCGAGGTGAAGAAGGCACAGCCGGGAACGATGGCTGCTCAAGTCTCGAGTTGGACCCTGCAGGGTCCATCCCAGACGTGTTCTCACTGCTGCCGGACCACCAGGGGGACCCAGTCTAACTGGCTTTATAGATGTGATAAGGTGGGGGCAATCAGAGCCAATGAGAAGTACAGGATGTACCTTGTCCAGCTGTTGTAGTGGGAACCCAGCAAGATGTTTGAACTTCCTTTGCAGGGCACTGACTGGGTGAGTATGTTCTGCTAGACCAAGTGCTTTAGCTGTGAATGCATTTCGGATCTTGTAGGCTTTACTGGGTTTAACAGTTGGGGACACAGTAAAAGTCACAGCTGCCCCGTGAATTACCTGGGTATCTTGTCTCACTGTGCGAAGCACAAGGTCCTCGGGCTCCCCCACAAGTCCCAATTTCTCCACTGCATCCTGCAGAATGATGGTCCGCTCTGATCCATCGTCCAACACTGCATAAGCCTCCATTGCCCTGTTACCATTCCTGATCAGAACCTTGGTCACTTTGAGTAGCACTTTACTGCCAGATGTTGGACGGTCAACATACAAAACAGCACTAGAAGGAACTGTACTCTGTTGAGGTGGGTTGACTTGATCATTGATGTCATGCAGTACCAGAAGGTGCTTCCTGTTGCAGGTTGGGCAGAGAATCTTTAGTGTGCAGTTAGCTTGATGTCCACGACCACAGCGCCAGCACCGGTTCTTTGTCTTTATCCAGTCTATCTTCATGTCTTTGTTGAGAAGCTTGAAGTTGTCACAGCTATTCAAATAATGCTTGTTGTTGTCACAGTATGGACAAAAAGCCTTTACCTTCTCTGTTCGGAATGAAGCTGGTTTAGACATGGCTGAAGACGTCAGCATGGAGGGTGACTTTTCAATCCCAAGGAGAACAGTAGTTGGTCTGCGAGGCTGCTTAGGCTCTCTTAACACCTCTCTGATGTGTGTTTAGGAGTCCTGCTTTGGGTGACAAGCATACTGGCTACTGTCTTCCTGTACCTGAAGCTCATATTCCAGCCAATCAGCAAAGTCCAGCAGTGTTGGAATAGCAACTTGCAGAGGGTGAGTGTACCATTTAAAACTAGATCTGAGGTCATGTGGCAATTTACTTAGGAGTCGAGACACATGTGATCCACATTCAAGCTCTACACTGCCTTTGTGGCCCAGCTGCTGCAACATATTGACAAGCGAGCGCACCTGCAGCCCAAACATCCTGAAGGCTTTGACATCTCCACTGCGTATATTAGATCCATCCATCAACTCAGCAATTCATTGCAGGGCTAATTGGTGAGGTTGACCATACATTTTATTCAGAGCTCTCATAGTGTTCGTGAAGGGAAACCTCGAATTGCTATAAGAATCCGCCACCAGGAGGGCCTCCTCCAACTTCAGATGGTCTGTGAGGATTTGGAACTTGAAGTGTTCCGTAGCATCGTCAGACAGGATGTTCTCTAACGCAGTTCTCAGCCTTGAAAACTCCCTAGGGTCAGGAGACGTCAGGAAAGGGATGGTATGGGCTGGACCTCTATAGGTTTTCTCATGGGTAGATGAGGTTAATTGATGCTCTGAAGGGTATTCAGTGTGGGCTGGCCTCTTCTGGTCCTGTGATGGGACCATAAGCTCAGGCAGCTGATGTGACAGGGAATATGGTTGAGAGTCTGGATACCTGAACTGCGGCGAGTCGAAATACTGTGTTTGAAAGGATGTTCTCTTATGTGAGAAGGGGTGAAATGTTCATGTTTCTCAAGTCGTCGATCAGCTCTGTGCTTTCCTCTCACACAGCTGAGCACAGCTGTCTTTTAGCGGCAGGCGGCAGCCTCGAACGTGGGGCTGGTATCGGATGGTATTGCTGGGGAGTCTGAATGTGAGCTGCTGGAGAGTGAGAGCGTGATAATGGCGTCGGGGAAGTGACTGATTCAGGTGGAGCTCTCCGCTCAGATTTCAGGCTTTGAAGCTCATGAAAAAGTGCAACATTTTGTTGACGCATCTCTTTGACTGCAGAGATTATCTCCGGGAGCTGGCTAGCTTGTCGTTGCAAGGCTGCGTTCTCCGTTTTCATCTCCTCTAACATGGCTGTAAGCTCTGGTAGCTGTCTCACTTGCCGTTGCAATGCAGCATTCTCCTCTCTCAGTCTTTCAGTGCTATCCCACTGGTCATTCAGTATCCATTCTGACCGCTCCGATGCTTGGCTAACTGGTGAAGTGGAACTGGAATGACCTTTAGTACTTGGCGGTTTATCATCCTGTGCACTCTGGTAGCTAGGCAACTGTGGCTGCTGTCGACGAGGCCCAGGTATACTGAGCTCGTAATCTTTGAAGTAAACTGGAGGGTTAACTCTTCTTCTTGGTCGCACAGCAGGGGGTAATGTAAAAAATGTAAAAACTGCTGTTCACTCTTTTATATTTCTGGTTCGGAGTAATTGACCGGCTACAGGATGTCCGGTCAGAACATTATGTCTCACACCAGTCTGTACTTCAAGATTATTTATTCGGGTTTGTCATGGGAGTGCGTGTGGTTAATCAGTTCCACGCACACCCAATCCATAAAAACTGTTAATGGCACTTCTGACTAATTTAAATGTTAATAACTATATACAATCGCATCTCTGCAGCCTCCCTCACTGATATCTTGTTTACAACGCCGCGGAAAGTTTTGGAACAGTCCAAGTCACGAACAGAGGTGGGGGAGTTTGGAAGAGTCCATTTGTGAAGGGTGGACTTTTTTACAGTGATACTGTAGTAGACGGCTGCATGGTTATAATTATCTTCCTAATATTATTTTACACATAAATAATTTCATAAACTCATTACGGCTGTGCTGTTTACAAACATCAGAAGTTGAAGCTTTATTTTTCGTCAATTTAGCCACTGTATTGAATAAATTGTTTTCTTCTAAGAGAGTCGAGAAATAAGCAGTTTCTCGAAAATCTAGCAGTTTTTACGGCCCTTCTGTACACGACCATGCTCTCTTCCATGAAATGCGAAAAACCTCCAGTTTTGTTTTCCTCCAGCTGCTCTTAATTTTTCTGGCTGCTGTTTTAAGGGCCCAAGTGTGGTCGTTGTACCGCGGCGCGTTGGACTATCTTCTTTAATCGGAGAAGTGCAACTGTGTCTAAAGTGCTGGAAAAGAGAGAGTCAATGATTTTACTATTAAACAATGATGGTTTATAGTAGTGTTGTCAAAAATATCGATATTTCGATTTGTATCGATACTGAAATATCTGAAACGATACGATACTCCTTTTCTACAGTATCGATATCAGCTGCGCTTTCCTCTCCTCTCCGACCGACAGCGAGTTGACCCGCACCCGCCTCCTCTGTTAGCCCTCTGAACACGGCGAACGTGGGTTTTGCTGGATATTTCTTTGTGACAGCGTGTTAGTATTGGTGTGACCGGTCTGAATTTCACGCGGGATTACACATAACGTTAATTCTACTCATTCCCACAGATTTTGCGCTCACATCTGAAGCGCACACACACATACTGTAATAAAGCCGCCTCTGACATACAAGTGCAAAATTGAGCTCCTCTTTCCAGCTTATTATAATGGTCAAATACACTCAAAACAATTCTCAATGTCAGTCTTGGTGAGTATTAACGTAAACACAGTCGTAACCAGTTCAGGAAGAATGTGTAACAGGAACAGTGTTTGGGATCCATGCGTGCTTCAGGTCTTAAAGGGACAACAGTTATTTATTATTCAAACTACAAAAAGACAAACGATCACTTACTGCTGTTGACTGATTAACTTGTGTAACTCTAATGGATTAATCTGTATTACATTTTTTACAATGAAGATTATCCAATGTTATTTAAAAAAAATTTTTATTCAGTTTATACCTGAATACTGCAGACCTGAAAAATAAAGCAGTCTATTTCATTTGTATCTTTATTCTATTGTATTTATTTGTGCTATTGTTTGAAATTTGTTCTTATTTTGTTACCGTTTACTCGTCTTTTTAAATTCAATTTGAAATCAAGCTTCCTTGTGCTGTATGTAAACTATTGCAACACAATTAGTTAGCAAATATTTGTGAGATAATTGTGATGGTAATTGATCAGCGTTTATATATAAGAAAAAGCTTAAAAGCTTGATCATATAAAGTGATCTCTTCAAAATAAATTTTCAATAGACGGACAAAAAAAGAAATTATATAAAAAATATCTATTTGACAATATATGCAGCGTTTTTTCCCTGTGGTAACGAAAATGGTATCGAATATCGATACTTTTTAGGTATCGTATCGAAGTTAGAAATTCCAGTATCGTGACAACACTAGTTTATAGCTGAATTGCTCTCATTTCATAATTGATGAACTTTACACAAAAGTTTTTATATGGATTTAAATAGACATTAAACAGACGTCAGCTGTACAATGACACTGTCATTATTTTCAAATATTTTCATATTATCAAAGTGATCATTATTTTCCTGTTTGTCACAGTAAAGCTGCTTTGAAATCTGTATTGTATAAAGTGTAATATAAATAAAGGTGAAATGACTGGAACCGTGCCATAGAGATTAAAGTACAATTTGTGTGATACTAACAGTAGTGTTTTGTACTTAACTGTAACATGTATATTTTAAAAGTGTTACATTTATAATTACTCCGCACCTCCAGTTCACTCACTCTGCACTCTTCACTAATATGAAATGTCACGTGGGGCATGTTGCATTGTGGGAATCAGTATACCATGCAGTGTCCTTAGATGCATAGGCTACATCATATTTCAGCAAATATAGTAGGTATCCTGGAAAACCATGCATACAGAAAATGCACATACTATTCACAGTAAACACATACATGGTGCATACTAGGAGTTGTATGGTAGTGTGCTATTCTGAATGCAGAATTCCATACTGATTTCAGTGTTCTTGAGTTGTATTTGGTAGATGCTGGCGAATATAGTAGGTCAGCCGGGTATTCAGTGCATACAGAAAACGTGCATACTACACACAGTATACATACTGGATACTGCAGAAATAGTAAGAATAGTATAATAGTATGCCATTTTGAACACAGCCAGAGTTTCTCTGTCCTTTAGTGATTCTGCTCATTATCAGCAATGTGTTCATCACTAATGGCAAATCATCACTTAATTAATCTCTTAATTATCTCATTAACTTGTTACTTTTATCATCCTGCTAGTGGTCTCCATATGAACACAGAACTGTGTTAATTTAAAACTGGGGATTTTGGGAGGTTAATTGTGTTAGTCTTACCAGCTTGTCACCTATTTCCCAACAGCTGACTTGCACCTGCAACTGGGTAAAAATAATTAGAATTAACCCAGTGTTAATTGTGTTAACACTGGGTTAGCATTTGTTAGCATTTTTTAATCAGATATGGAATTTAAAAACACCTAGTCTAAACCTGCATTATAGTAATACATTAATTCTTACGTGATTCCAGGTGCTGAAGATGAAGCAGATGATCAGTGTCTGAGGATTGTGCTGATCGGAAGGACGGGAAATGGAAAGAGTGCAACAGGAAACACTATTCTGGGAAGAAAGGAGTTTCAGAGCCAAGCAAGCACAGATTCAGTGACGACTGTTTGTGAAAAGAGAGTTGGTGAAGTTGATGGTCGATCAGTAGCTGTTGTTGATACTCCAGGACTCTTTGACACGACACTGACAAATGATCTCGTGGTGGAAGAAATAATGAAATGTGTTTCACTCTCAGCACCTGGACCTCATGTGTTCATCATTGTGTTGAGTGTGGGAAGATTCATCCAGGTTGAATCAGACACTGTAGATCTGATAAAGAAGATCTTTGGTCATAAAGCTGCTCAGTTCAGCATCGTTCTTTTCGCTAGAGGAGATGATCTCGAGGATGAATCTATAGAGGATTATGTTAAGAGAAGTACCAATCAAGAACTGAAGAAACTGATCAGAGATTGTGGAAACAGATTCCTGGCTTTCAATAACAAGGAAAATCAAGTCAGAACTCAAGTGATTCAACTGTTAAACATGATAGAAGAGGTGAAGAATAGTAATCAGGGCAGATACTTCACTAACAGCATGTTTGAGGAGGCAGAGATGTCCATTAAAAAGAGAATGGAGGAAATACTGAAAGAGAGAAAAAGAGAAATTCAGGAACAGAAAGAAGAATTACAAGCCAAATATGAGATGGTCATGAAAGACATGATGAAGAAACTTGAGGAACAGAAACAAAGAACAGAGGAGGAGAGAATTAAAATGGAGAATCAATTCAGAGAAAAAGAGGATAAACTCAGAAAAGAGTTTGAAGAGAAAGAAAAAACAGAACAGGAGAAACGAGAGATTGAAAACCAGAAACGATCAGAAGAGGAAAACCAGCAAAGAGCTGAATATGATCAGAAAATAGAAGATGTGAAGAGAGAGATTGAAAATCAGAGATCACAGTATGAAAAACAGCAAAAAGAAAAAGAAGAAGAAGATAGAAAGAGAGAAGAGAAATACAGACAAGATCAAGAAAAGATGAAACATGAACAAGAACGCATAATAGCAGAATTACAGATGAAACAAGAGGAAGAAATAAAGAAGAGACAATCTGAGAAGCAAAAGAGGAATAAAGAAGAAGATGAAGAGAGAGAGAGATGGGAGAGAAAAATAAAAGAGGCTGAAAATGACAGAAAAGAGATTCAAGAGGAAATTAAACGACAACAGAGAGAATGGGAGGATGAAAAGAAACAAAAGATGAAAGAACGAGAGGAAGATGAAAGGAAGAGAAAAGAGAAACATGAGGAACAACTGAGAGAAAAACAAGAAGAACTGGAGAAAATGAGAAAGAGATTTGAAATAGAGAGAGAAGAAGAAAGACAGAAGATAGAGGAGGAGAGACAGAAACAGAGAAGAGAAAGAGAAGAAAAGGAGAGAGAATATGAAGAAAAGAAAACTGAAATGAAAAGACATTATGAGCATCTAGAACGTGAGAGAAAAGAAGAGTGGGAGAGAAGAAAACGAGAAGATGATGAGAGACGAGAAGAAGAGAGAAAGACATGGAAGAAAATGATTGAAGATCTAAAACAAGAGCAAGAAGAAGAGAAAAAGAAAAGGGAAGAAGAAGAGAAGAAGAGAAAAGAAATAGAAAAGAAAGAGCGAGATGAAATGAAACAGAAACATGAAGAGGAAATAAAAGAGATGAAGAAGAAACATGGAGATGAAGCCAGAAAACAAGCAGAAAAACTGAATGATTTCAGAGAGCGAAAAGAGCAGCACGTTCAGGAGCTCAAAGAGAAGCTGCAAGATCATCAGAAACAACATGAACTACTGGAAAAACTCTATAAACACCTGCAAGAGCAGAAAGAAGGAGAAATAAAAGAGCTGCAAGACCAGAAAGAAAAAGAAATAACAGAACTGAAAAATCAGAAAGAAGAAATAAAAAAGCAACAAGACCAGGAAGAAAAAGAAAGAAAAGAGCAACAAGACCAGAAAGAAAGAGAAAGAAAAGAGCTACTAGAAGAAATCGAAAAACTGAAAAGAAAATGTGTTATTCTGTGATTGTTAACAATATATGTTTTTAATATATTTATTTGAGCTACAGTTGTGGTCAAAATAATAGCAGTACAATATCACTAAACAGATCAATAACTGTTTTTGATTGAAATTATATTTCGTCAAATATTTTACTAGTTTACCCAACAGTCATGACATGCATGCTGCTGATTTTGTGTAATTGAATCTTTATTGGAAAAGGGTGTGTCCAAAAAAATAGCAGAGTGGAGTTCAATTAGTGATCAATTAGAGGTTATTGATTCTGTGACAAAACTGATGTCAACAAGTGGCCCGTATTTAAAGACAAAGGCAGCAAATGTTGTCCTGTGCATTTCTCTCTGGAAATCTGAGTAAAATGGGTCGTTCCAGACATTGTTCAGAAGAACAGCATACTTTGATTAAAAAGCTGATTAGAGAGGGGAAAACAAATAAAGAATTGCAGAAAATGATAGGCTGCTCAGCTAAAACAATATCAAATGCTTTAAAATGGCAAACAAAACCAGAAAGATGTGGAAGAAAACGGAAAACAACCATTCAAAAGGATCGAAGAATAGCCAAAATGGCAAAGATCAGCTCCAGGGAGGTCAGAGAGAGTCTAAAGTGACCTGTGAGGACTGTAACAATTAGACAACACCTACGTGAAGCCAAGCTATCGGCAAGGGAAATGAGGCAATATCTTGTGGACTGATGAAAGCAAGATTGTTCTTTTTAGGTTTAGGGGCCACAGACAGTTTGTCAGACGACTCCCAGATACTGAAGTCAAGCCACAGTACACTGTAAAGACAGTGAAGCATGGTGGCGCAAGCATCATGATATGGGATGTTTCTTATACTACGGTGTTGGGCCTATTTATCGCATTCCAGGGATCATGGATCACTTTAAGTACATCAAAATACTTAAAGAGGTTATGTTGCCTTACGCCGAGGAGGACATGCCCTTGAAATGTTTCAACAAGACAACGACCCCAAACACACCAGTAAGCGAGCAGCATCTTGGTTCCAGACCAACAAGATTAACGTTATGGAGTGGCCAGCCCATTGGAAAACTTGGTGACATCAAAAATGCTGTTTCTGAGGCAAAACCAAGAAATGCAGAGGAATTGTGGGATGTAGTGCAATCTACAAAAAAAAAATCTTCATTTTATGTAAAGTAAAAGCAAATTTGATACATTTTTCTTAATGTTTTGATTTAGAATATAATGTGCAGTGTTCCCAATGCATTTGCATGCATTGAAATAAAAGTTATAAGGATTTTGAGCTTTACTCACTTTTTTAAATGCAGAGCTATTATTTTGAACACAACTGTATATAGTATGTTCCGTTATCTGCCAATATTCTTAACATTTCTTGTTGTAGCGCCCTCCCTGGCAACAGGAGAGGTCTACTTCAGTGAAATAGCTGGGGTGACCTGAGGAGAGGAGGGCTTCTCCTTCGGGGAACCAACCCTCTAGGGCCACTCCCCCTCTAGCACACTACAAGCTGTGCAGCTTCTGGATGTAATTGCTGGTCCTTCTTATGGGAGAACCTAGCATTTCATTCGGTGCTCCAGCAGGAGGGCCGGGCAGAAAATCTTCTGAGTCAAATTCTGTTCTGCCGCTGGTGTCACAACCAGTGGTACCCAAATTCTAAAAAAAAAAAAAAAAAATAGAAGTTCCTCCTATCTCTGGGTCCCAAGGAGGTTCGTAGGCTACCCCCCCCCCCCACCCCCCCTCTCAGGTTCAAGGGCGTCCGCTTCACTTCGGTGAAAGCCGCAGATGCCTATGTCCTGCGTGTGGAGATCGCTGTCCTAATGGCGAAGGACGCGATGGAGCCGGTCCCTCCAGCCGAGATGAAGACCAGCTTCTACATCCCGTACTCAAGAAAACTCATCATACCCAAGAAAACTGGTGGGTTGCGACCAATCTTGGACCTGCGAGTCCTGAATCGCAGCCTCCACAAGCTACCGTTCAAGATGCTCACGAAGAAACGCATTTTCGAATGCATCCGTCCCCAAGATTGGTTTGCAGCGATCAACCTGAAGGACGCGTACTTTCATGTCTCGTTCTTCTTCGACACAGGCCGTTTCTGCGCTTCACGTTCGAGGGTCAAGCATATCAGTACAAAGTCCTGCCGTTTGGGCTGGCCCTGTCCCCTTGTGTCTTCACGAAAGCCACAGAGGGGGCCCTTGTGCCCATGAGAGAACAGGGCGTTCGCATCCTCAACTATCTCGACGACTGGCTCATTCTAGCACAGTCCAGGGATCAGTTGTGCGAACACAGGGACCTGGTGCTCAGACACCTCAGCCAGTTGGGTGTTCGGGTCAACTGGGAAAAGAGCAAACTCGCCCCCGTGCAGAGGATCTCTTTTCTTGGTATGGAATTGGATTCTGTCGAACAGACAGCGCGCCTCATGGAGGAGCTTGTCCAGTCGATGCTGAACTGCCTGAACACGTTTCAAGGCAGGATGGCTGTTCCACTGAAACTGTTTCAGAGGCTCCTGGGGAATATGGCGGCCACTGCAGCAGTAACACCGCTCGGCCTGCTTCATATGAGACCGCTTCAGCATTGGCTACACAGCAGAGTCCCGAGATGGGCGTGGCAACGTGGCTGGCCTGTCGCCAGTCCTTCCGTCCATGGTCAGACTCCTCGTTCCTTCGGCCCAGAGTGCCCCTGTAGCAGGTGTCCAGACATGCTGTGGTTTTCACAGATGCCTCTGCCATGGGCTGGGGAGCCACGTACAACGGGCATGCAGTGTTAGGGGTTTGGACGGGCCCGCACCTGCATTGGCATATCAATTGCCTCGAGTTGCTAGCAGTGCATCTTGCTCTAAGCAGCCTCAAAGGTCTGTTACGGGGCAAAGATGTACTGGTCTGCGTTCCCGTCGCATGTCGCAACTCGCCCGCCATCTCCTCCACTGGAGTCAGAAGTGTCTGAACTCTTCAGGCCATTCATGTCCCTCAACCGTGTGGCCTTCGAGCTTTCACGAGCTGCGCTGCCAGGCGACATGTCCATGTCGCTCATATTTAGCCCCTGGACGGGGCGCGGGGGTTCTAGGTGACTTACCCCAAGAGGTAGTTAACACCATCACTTCAGCACGTGCACCGTCTACAAGACAGGCTTAAGACCTGAAGTGTAACCTGTTCGTCTCCTCCTGTGTTCTCACCTCAAACGGGTAGAAGCACTGAGAGGCTCCGGCTCTTGTCGGCTTGCTGCGCTACGGCGATATTCTCCAGAAGCAAACTCTGTGAGTCCTCCATCACCCTCGGTGCCGGACATGGCGGAGTGTCTGGCATCAGGGATCCCATATTTCTTTCTACGGTCACTCCCACGGGAAGCCTGTGTCTTTCCCTTGGGAGAGCCTTCCCGTCAGTGGGACCGAGCCCCGTGCTCTATTGCGGGCTACGGCTCAGCATTGTACTCTACATAACTCCTTCGAGGTACGAATGTGGGCTCCGCAGCGTCCCTTCTCTAGGGCACGATTTCCCAGTGTTATCCAATAGTCACTGAGCAGGTCATGCAGAACTGCAGTGATGGACTTCCCAGCTCACACAGGGCACTGGATGGAGCCAGAAGCCATGGCGCTTTGGTAGGGATTTCTATTCGTCGGTACTCTGACGTGGCATCGAGAGTGACCGACTGAATGGGAATGTCTCAGTTATGTATGTAACCCTTGTTCCCTGAAGGAGGGAATGGAGACCGAGAACGTCCCATCACCATGTCCTCTGTACCCTGCTGGGGTGCCCGTCTACACACTCGGCTCCTCAGCAAAAGACTGTTTGACGCAATCACCTGTGTCTCATTTATACCCACATGGCGTGGCATGAGCACCTGGTGCAATCATTGCATGCCAATGTGCATTGGCTCGTTTAATTCTCGCAAGCGAGATTCCTATTCGTCGGTACTCCGACGTGGCGTCTCCGTTTCCTCCTTCAGGGAACGAGGGTTACATACAGTATGTAACTGAGACGATTTGATGTCAGCCTGAGCAGGACCTTCCCAAGATAGAGGGGGCTACTAATTTTACTTTGAGTAGCAACCTGTGAGTGTAGCTAAAGAAAGCAACCATACATTTGTTTTAAAATTTTCTTTATGCTTTTGTATTCATGTGTTAATTAATTTAATCATTATAGTCTGTCAAATATCCACTTATTTTTCTTGCTATTGTTGTTTCATATGATAGTATGGGTTCATGGAATACTTTTCTTCATGTGTTAAAGATAAGATAATTTGTTTGAAGGTGTTATGTGGTGATGCTGTGCTCAGTTTGATTAACACTTGATGAATGTGTGCTGTCAGGTGAAGTTTGAATGCACATTAAAACAGATGCACCTAAGATTATTCAATAAACTGTCTCTTTTCATCCCCTGCTTTGTTTTTTCATGGCTTTCTCATCCTACAGAAACCTCTCGACTGAGAAGGCAAAGAAAAAAAAAACAATATTGCGGGACTCAATATTGTGGTAAAGTGAAACTGTATTGGGTTTTGTTTACCTTTTTTTCAGCATGGAATTCAGAATGGAAGAGACATTTAGTGAATCAGTAATTGAGATATAACAAAACAGATAAAAGTCCCATCTTTACCAATAGTATCCAGCTGCAGCCCCGCAGCCCACCACTTTCAGAACACGACTTTCAGAACACCACCCACAGAACGGAAGTGAGGGGCGGAGCTTACGTTTATAAAAAAAGTAGCGCCACCTACGGTTTTGGAGCGTAGCTGGCTTTTATAACACAAGAAACGTCTTATTTTATATAAGTTATAATGATACATTAAGGTCGAGTACAATAAACACATTTTATAATTTTAATCTTGTGATACTATTGCCATTATGTGAGTTATTTCCTGTTCATGATGTAAAAACATGAGACTTGAAACTTAAGGGCATTTTATATGAAATACACTTTAATTGCAAAACTCAAAATAAACATTTACTGCAAATCCAAAAGCAGCATGCATTTTTTAAAATAACAATTGACATTTCTCAATAAAAGGGGGAAAAAACAGGAGCATAATAAAAAAAAAAAAAAGCTGAATAAATCCAAATTAAAATGAGTCAAATGAAGCATTCAATCTTAAGCCCCTTTTGTCACTGCATTCCTGCAAAAATAACTCCATGTCATCCCTGAACAAAAAATGAAATGTGAAGGGCTGTATGGAGTCCTCAGATTGTTCCTTTAGGTTGTTGAGGGCCTTTTCCTTGTCCTCTTCAGGCAGTGAAAGGAAAAGAGGCTCTTCCACTGGACCCTTCAGTAGATGTTTGGAGTAATTGAGCCATTTCACAGCTTCTTTCATGTTCTGGATTACTGGAAGCTCCTTCAATTACAGAATATTAAAGTAAAATGTAACTAATATTTCTTATAAATGTATTATATGTAAAGATATATAAACGCTCATATACGTGTGTGTTTATATTTGAGACATACCTCACTGCTGCAAAGCGTAGCTTGTCCTCCACTTTGAAGGGAATCTTGTGGGGATTCTGCACTGTAATATACATATCATGTTTAATTTAAAATTGGTCAGAAGAGGTGCAAATGTAATGGTGGGCTGGAGGAAATGTCCAGTATCTACCTTTCAGAGAAAACCCCAAAGTTCTCCAGAAGAACAAGGGTCCACCATCTCCGTATGTTTGGGAAGTCGCACTGGAAGACAAAAACAGAGGGATCTTGAAATATTAACTACTACAACATCATCATAAAAGTCAAATACTTGAGCTGGTAATTACTTACAGATTTAAAATCAAAGGGTGCTCCCAAGACGAGATGTAGAGCATACTGGAAAACAACAAGAATTAAGAAAATTCTCTCAGTAAATGTAAAAATAAAATCCATTAACAACTAAAAAAAAATCACACCAATCATTGGTTTATTTATATCAAAACATAAGTTGTCTCACCATCAACATGAAGACTCCACAGTCCACACCATCAATCTGTTGGGGGATATGCTTTGGAAAAAAAAAAGAAAGAAAAAAAAGGAAACATGAGATTATTAATTCTAAGGGGTTGACACTTGTCCCAACTTTAGTATACTTCTTTATAGCACCCATGTGCCAGGAGCAATTTTGGCTGTCATCTTACTGCAACAAAAATACACATAATAAAAACAGATTTGTTAATATGCAAATAAAGCGCATTGTGCGGTACATACAGTTTGAAGCTCTGAATCCATGCACAAACACATCAGCTAACAGTATTTGGGTCTCTCTTGTAAAAACTGTCAAAGCATGCAAAATCAGAACATCATGCAAGTAACCATTAAGCAAGCTTCTTAATATCTTGAACGGCACACTCTGAATGGCAAAACTTGAACAGAAACATTGAACAGCGAACCATGAACAGCAAACCTGAACTGAGAACCTTCAACATTTTCACTATATTTATGTTTGCAACCTGAAAACTTTTACATATTTCTCATCACCCAACCCATATGGATTATATAAGGTAACATTAAGTCACAAACAAAGTATATAACAAAGGAAAGTGGAAGAAACGGTTTATATTCATGGATAATTAACGTCTTCAAACGAACTTCTACCGCAAAGCACATACAATACAATACGCGATCCGAAAATAAACCACCCACAGAAAACCTGTTAAAGCTTGACAACAAATTCAAGCTTCAGTAAGATGATAAAGACAATCACAAAATAAATATCTAGCATATAAATGTTTAACTTAATTAAATAATTATTAACCATACGATGGCAAAAACATTAGAGACGACTCACCGTGCTTTCCGCCATGCTTATCTCGTTGCCTCTCACTTCCGTTCTGTGGGTGTTGTTCTGAAAGTGGTGTTCTGAAACTGGTGGGCTGCGGGGCTGCAGCTGGATATGTCTCATCTTTACAGCAAGCAGGATCACAAAATTATTTTTAGTGTAGGATTAGGAACATTGCAAACTTTTCTTGATTTGCTTGGCGACAAGATAGTTGGAGGATAATCAAAAAAGTGGGCCTTTTTGTCTCGTCGGTTGCTGCTGGTACCAACTGACTTCAGTCACAGCTTTAGATGAAATCAACTGAAGATAAAAGAAGACATTAAATCTCTGTAGATCTCATCAGAGGAGGATTAAACAAATCCAAAAACAGTTGGAGTTAGAATTCGAAGTTAGAAGTTAGAAGTTGCTGATTTATTATTTCATTTGAAGTCACCATTATGGTGATCGGTGTTTCCTTTAGGTGGGCATTTTAACTCTTGGCTTTTTATGTGAGTTTGTGGTTTTTGTAACCGTGTTTACAGAAACAGATGATTTGTTGCAAGGAAAGACAGAAACAAAAATGATCAGATGATACAGTTTTTATCATCATTAGGTAGAATGATTCACTGATCTCATCACTGACCAAAAGTGGTAATTCATTATTAATAGATTGTTTACCTAACTTTAACTTGATTTTTAGGTTTGGTACAGTCAAATTAAGCTCAGCAAAGCAAATTTATTGTCAAATGTATTGAGTAGGGGTTGCAACATGCAATGAAAAGCTTACTTTGCAGTCCTCACTTTAAACCAATGCATTTTTATTTTATTTTTTATATATACTTTAAATATGTACATGACTATAAATGTCTTTAAATAAAATAAAAAATACAATAAAATGTACAATAACCTTGATTATTTGGGTGGTATTAAATGTCCATGACAAGTCATTAAAGTGACTTGTGATGTTATCCTTGACCTGATCTTCTGAAGTCACCTAACCATCAACAACCATCTCCTTGGTTTTGCTGATGTTCAAGGATGTTATTGTTTCACGAATGAGTCACTGCTATGGAAACAATGCACTGCCTTGTCGCATTGTCAGTTAATTTTCAGGTTTTACACACTGTCTATATTGGATTTGTGGCGTCACCGACAGTAAACGTAAGCTCCATTCTATTTCTGACATTCAAGGCACTTCTACTTTCAACAACAAGACAAATGTATCTGGAATGTCTGCTTTGACGGATGCATCTGGTGTCAATGTGTTTAAGAACGTTTTACACCATTTGTTTAGCAGGTATTACAAGTTTCAGCTCCACCTTAAACAAACGTCTCCCTTTCAAAAGTGTTGCCTCCAGTGGTATAGCCCCATTGAGAATTGCAGCTTTGCTTTTATTGCGTCCTGAGACGTATTGTGTATGTGTTGCTTTGCTGGTCCTGTCTTTCTCTCTTTTGTCCCACCCTTTCTTTCACTGGATTTGATCCTACCGAATTGAACTCCAGATCTGATTGGTGCTAATGGGACCAAGAGGCAATAAAAGGATCTGCAGTGCCTGAAGAGGGAGCTCTGCTCAACCTGTGATTTCTTGTTGTTCGATTGCACATGAGCTGTTGTGTGTTTGCTACAGTGTATTGCTACAGCTAGCCTGTTGTGTGCAGTGTGAATATTGGTTTTGAGTTGACAAGTGGCTGTCAATCTCAATTCCTTTTTGTATATTTGGTAAAGTATTGTAAATATCTTTTCCACTCTTGGAAGCTGTAGGGGGTGAGTGCCAATTCTTTTTTAAATACTGTTTTCTCATGTTTTTCATCAGATAGGTAGATAGGGTAATTTGTTGTATTTTTATTTGTTTTCTTTTGTTAGGGAAGTTAGTTTTTCCTGTTTGGAGTTTAGCTGGTGTTTATTTGTTATTTTGGCCTTTGCTCATCCCCAAAGTTGTGCTTTCATTTGTGGTCCTGCAAATAAAAGTGTACAAAGGATTTTTGGTTTCCAATTCCAGTTTATGTTGCGGCCTCACCCTAGACGGGGTCATAACACTTTATTTAATAAGCATGTACAGCACACATCTGAAACTCAGCTCGGACCAACATAAAACAAAAAGACTTTCAAATCACAAGAGCCAATGTTTTATTCACATGTAAACTTCCATCCATTTGTATATTTCATGCTATATCCTAGTTATCGTTTAGGCTGAAGTTCTGGTATGGACGTAATGATTTTGCAGGTTCCTAATCAAAATAAAGACTTAACTTACCATTCAGAAGCGTTCATTTCCAATCTCAAAACATGTTGTTGTTTCTCAAAATCTGCATCTTTGTCAGAAACAGGCTCAAACATATAAGGTTGAATCCCTAATGTCTCCATCGTCATGATGGTCAGTATAGACGTGCCTGCTATCATTGAGCCGCAGTGAAACAGCCAATCAGAGCAGAACTCTGCATTAATATTCATGACCCTTCCAAATAAGGCAAAAACAGACCATTTCGTCCTGGGGAAGATTTCTAGAGTTGTAAATGGACCTGTAAAACCGTATCTGGACAATTATTGACCTTAAATAAGCCATATACCCTCTATGTAGATACCAGAGAACAATTTAAAATGTTGTTTCAAATCATTCTAGGGCACCTTTAAAATCTGATTTAACTGACTCTGTATTGCTGTAATGGTAAAAAAAAAAAAAAAGTTTGGGGTTTTATATAGAGCTTGCTTGCTTTTTTGTTTGTTTGAACATAGACCTGTATATTTTTAATAACTATACAAAGTACACTACCTAATTGCAAATAAAGTCAACACAATCATTTTTTTAAAGCCTGTGACCATAGTAGTCTGTCACACATTGGATAAACAAACCTCCTAAATGGCATGCTCTTGCCTGGGTTTTGCACCATTTTAACTAGTGCTCCGCTAGGGTCTGGCTTGTCAGGCTAGTGCTCCGCCCTTCAGCATACTTTGCCCTTCGCCATACAGCATACTATAGTAAACAGCGTACTTTGAGCCAAGGAAGTTATCAGCAAAGTAGTCTGTCGACAATATGAAGCTCGATCTCAGATTTAAAACACACGTCGGATCTCGAATATCATTTAATGTGAGGTAAGTTTCAATAACTCGATTTCTTATTGCAAAAGTATAATGATTGTATGCTGTACTCCAATAAATAGCTGTAGTTAAACATTACATCTGATACACAGCAAAACCCCAGAGTTAAATCCTCTCCTCAGAGAGTGTTAAACTTAACTCTGAAGCAGTGTTAAAGTTAATGAGATCATTAAGTGATGATTGAGCATTAGTGAAGACACCTGATGATAACAAGCAGAATCAATGAAAGCCCAACTATTTATTTTAGTTGGGCTCTTGATCCTTGTTATAACATTAGTTTTTGTCTGTCTGTTCAGTTGTAACTGATTTATAGCAGCCAGACAAGCCCAATGAAAATGTGATCAGGTGTTGTTAGTTGTGTTTTGACGTGTGTGTTCAGGGACAACACAAGTTGTGTAGATTTTAACACATGTAGTGTGTGTGTTCAGGGACGAACCATGTTGTGTTATGTGTGTGTGTGCTCAGATTTTGTCAAATTTAACACACATTTCTGTTTACCTGTAACTCAACTAATGTGTTATAGTTACACAACTGTCAGATATATGTTACATGTGACTGCATGTGTTTGGATGAACACTGAAGCGTATCGTTAACATATTTGTAATATTTAATAAAGAGTTTGTTTGAATATTTTATTACCTGGATGTTTTAAACATCATGAATCTACACACACACAAGCTCTTATCTTTTAAGATTGAACTTTGGTCTGGACAGTTTGCTCTGCATTTTTACTGCACAAGAGGCGTGGAAAAACTGAAGTGAAAGAGTCAAAGGTCAAGAGCTCAAATAAAGGAGCCACTAATCCTGATTCTGGAGACTTCAGATGAAACATTCAATGAATAATCAACACCAAATCCTGTTCATCTCAATATAAGAGCTTTTGTCTGACAGAAATAAAGTCAGTCTGGTAGTGATAACAAGTGAAGAACGGTGAAAGCATTTGAAAAAGACAAGAGGCATGATGTGATTGGCTGCCAAAACACCCGTTCATCGTTATGTTTTTATAAATTAAGATTTTATTTATTCATCCATCCATCCATCTTCTTCCGCTTTATCCGGGGCCGGGTCGCGGGGGCAGCAGTCTAAGCAGAGATGCCCAGACTTCCCTCTCCCTAGACACTTCCTCTAGCTCTTCCGGGGGGACACCGAGGCGTTCCAAGGCCAGCCGGGAGACATAGTCCCTCCAGCGTGTCCTTGGTCTTCCCCGGGGCCTCCTCCCGGTTGGACATGCCCGAAACACCTTCCCGGGAAGGCGTTCAGGAGGCATCCGGAACAGATGCCCGAGCCACCTCAGCTGTCCCCTCTCGATGTGGAGGAGCAGCGGTTCCTCCCGAGTTCCTGAGTGACTGAGCTTCTCACCCTATCTCTAAGGGAGCGTCCAGCCACCCTGCGGAGAAAGCTCATTTCGGCTGCCTGTATCCGGGATCTTGTCCTTTCGGTCATGACCCAAAGCTCATGACCATAGGTGAGAGTAGGAACGTAGATTGACCGGTAAATCGAGAGCTTCGCCTTACGGCTTAGCTCTTTCTTCACCACGACAGACGGGTACATCGACCGCATTACTGCAGAAGCTGCACCGATCCGTCTGTCAATCTCCCGTTCCATCCTCCCCTCACTCGTGAACAAGACCCCTAGATACTTGAACTCCTCCACTTGAGGCAGGAACTCTCCACCAACCTGAAGTGGGCAAGCCACCCTTTTCCGACTGAGGACCATGGCCTCGCATTTGGAGGTGCTGATCCCCATCCCAGCCGCTTCACACTCGGCTGCAAACCGCCCCAGTGCATGCTGAAGGTCCTGGTTAGAAGGGGCCAACACGACAACGTCATCCGCAAAGAGCAGAGACGAAACCGTGTGGTCCCCAAACCTGACACCCTCCGGCCCTTGGCTGCGCCTAGAAATTCTGTCCATAAAAATTATGAACAGAACCGGCGACAAAGGGCAGCCCTGTCGGAGTCCAACATGCACCGGGAACAAGTCTGACTTACTGGCGGCAATGCGGACCAAACTCCTGCTTTGGTCATACAGGGACCGGACAGCCCTCAGCAAAGGACCCCGGACCCCATATTCCCCGAGCACCCTCCACAGGATGCCGCGAGGGACACAGTCGAATGCCTTCTCCAAATCCACAAAACAAATGTGGACTGGTTGGGCAAACTCCTATGAACCCTCCAGCACCCTGTAGGGGGTATGGAGCTGGTCCAGTGTTCCACGACCAGGACGAAAACAACACTGTTCCTCCTGAATCCGAGGTTCCACTATCGGCCGAATTCTCCTCTCCAGTACCCTGGAATAGACTTTCCCGGGAAGGCTGAGAAGTGTGATCCCCCTATAGTTGGAACACACCCTCCGGTCCCCCTTCTTAAAAAGAGGGACCACCACCCCGGTCTGCCACCACAGCCCCACAACATCCAGAGACTTGAGGTACTCAGGGCGGATCTCATCCACCCCCGGTGCCTTGAGTTTCTTGACCACCTCGGTGACTTCAGCTTGGGTGATGGACGAGTCCTCCTCTGAGCCCCCAGCCTCTGCTTCCTCAATGGAAGACGTGACAGCGGGATTATTTATTCATTTTAATGTAATTTTTTATTTATTTTAGAGCTTTTTATGGGATACCATATAAAATATACATCAACAGAAAAGGATATAAAGGTTATAATGTGATAATCTGATAATGTTTTAACATTATCAAACTAAGATAAGCTCACATACCTCAAGAAAAAAGTTCCCACAAGCACTTAATGTGGCAAAATACTTATGCCAGTCTGGCCTCTCACAGCTTTGCTTCATAATACATAATACAGTTTCTATATTATCTTACCTTGTAGGTATTCTGATTACCATTGTTGGTATTACTATAATAGTATGGATCTATGTATTCACAGTTGGTGTTATCTTACCTTGTTGGTATTCCGATTACCATTGTTGGTATTACTATAATAGTATAGATCTAAGTATTCACAGTCGGTGTTATCTTACCTCGTTGGTTTTCTGATTATTATAGTTGGTATTATCATAATTGTTACATGAGATAATATATGGTGTGCATTTAAGGAATGTTGTGGGGTTTTTTTGTTTGTTTTTGGGGGGATTTCCCATTCTTGTTTTTTTGTTTTTGTTTTTTAATGTTTCTCATATGAATATATATTAAATTGTAATTTAATGGTTCGATAATGTCAATAACCAAGGAAGCACTACCTTTGTTTCACTTTGTTTTTGTTGTTTTCCTGTTTAAATGTAATCGGGGTTGGTTTAAATAAGTTGACTTCTACCCACTCCTTTTCGAGCAATAGTTGGATTTGTGTTGTTAAGAGTATGATGAATTTAAACTAGTCGTACAGACTAATCGAAATGCTTCTTTATTGCCTTTGTTATGTGTCTTTATATATTGCTCGAAATAAAATAATTTCATTCATTCATTCATTCATTCATTCATAATACATTTTCTCAATATGCAGTAGGCCAATAACATTACACACACGCACATACTTAACAATTTTTGATAATTCAATATGCTATAGTATTCGTAAAGCAACACTACTAGGTGAGTACACATGGAGCACTACTAACCGGTTTAAAAGTCCAATCGGAATGAAAAAGCTCCATATAAACACCTCAATCGGAATAAAAATGCCCAAACTGAATGAAATTGTAATCGGTTTGAGAGGGGTGGGATAAACTTTTTCTTGAACCGATCAACCAAAATATTCCACCATGTTAAACGACCTGATCCGATTACTGTGAGTGTACGTCTTTCTGTGACGTGATCATAGACTGTAAAAAATAGGACGTGATATACAATGCGCGCGCAGCCTCCACAACTGAAGAGCGCGCACCGCGCTCACACCAGGCTATACTGTTGACAAGAGAGGAAAGTTAATTTTTGAGGTGCTAAACTTTTTATTTCGTAACAAGTTATGAAGATAATGTTGGAACAGACATATCGTGGCTACACCAGTCTCATGTGAATCTCATCTTGACAGCGTTTGTCCCAGGCACTTTTTACTTCAACTGCGCCTGAGAGAAGAATATTTTTCTGAGATGATTCTTACATGACAGCATCGCCATTTCTGATGGAGCAGACAAACTGTGTGTGCATGTCACAAAATGATTGCGATTGAAAGCGTCAGCACATGTAAACACCAGATCGGTTTAGATAACGTCTCATGTAAACAGTCCACTGAATCTTTCAATCGGAATGATTTTAATCAGAATGACAAAAAAAAAGTGTGCATGTAAACGTGGCAACTGGCATAGGAGGTTGCATTGCCTAAATTGTTTGGATGCACGTTTTGTAACAAGGAGCAGCAAAGTTGTGCATTTCAATGCAGACATGACAATAATTGGTACCAATCTGGCACACTTACAAGAGCAATCAACTGAATAAATTCCAGGTATAGCCTATCGGAGACTGGCAAAGCACATTCACCTAACAGAAACCGTGCAAACAGACCATCTCTCAAATTGAAAAAAGCACCACGGCGGATGCTGACAGACCAACTTACAACAAGCCAAATATCACCACGGTGGGTGCTCTCTCTCTCTCACTGCAAATATTGAAAACAAAAAGACCCCCCCATATTTCGCACACTGGTGATGTCGATTCTCAAAAATGTTCATTGTATTAACTCAAATTTTTTATTTCAATGAACTCAAATTTTTAAGGCAACCAGGTAACTTACTTTTTGCAGTGTACATAAGCTCTTATTGAGAATTAACAGAGGTTTAGATGTTGATGCTTTATTGAAAATATTATGGTGATCAGTGTTTGCTTTAGTTGGGCTCTTGACCCTTGACTTTTTAACATCAGATTTTCTCTGGTTGCTGTAGCTGTGATATGGTGAGAACAGCAAGTGATCAGATGATTTTGGCACCGTTAGACGCGTTTCGTGCAGAGCAATGGACGCGATTCCGCCTCATTCGTGCGTCCAGTTCGCGCGAATGGTGCGAATTGAGCGTCTTGCGCGATACAAGTGGTGCTTTTTGTGCATTCACGCGTTTGAAGTGAATTCGCGTCTGACGCCCAAGTTGAAAAATCTGAACTTTGGCACCAATTCAGGAGCCTGCTCGCTGCTGTCACATGGTGAAGTGACGTGATGAGAAACCCTGCATAATTTAAAAATACTGTTATTGTGTCACTAAATGTAGTTTTAATGCTTTTCAGTTGATGTAAAGCTCAAATCTGTGGTTTATTTATAAAGAGAGCGCCTATTTAAAAAAAAGGAGTTGTGAGATCCAGGTGATCACCAGGCCCTCAGCGCTCATAAACCCCGGCGAGAGCAGCCTTTCCTCGGCCAGTCCTTCTGACGTCTGCCGTTGGCTCTGATGTCTCTGTAGTGGTTAAACATGAGATTTAATTTGTCTTGTGTAGATCTAATGAGCGATACTTGGTCTCATGAATCTATTGTTTGCTGCCAAATGGTTTTGACTGAGGGCAAAGTGAAGTTTCATAACTTTATATTTTTTAAGGATATTTAAATATACACGCAGTGAAGATAATGTAGGCGTTGCCTGGACCACATTTGTGTGGCTATTAATGTTTAATATATTTTTTAATGAAAATTAAAAGAGGCAGAGTGGTGTTTTATGACATATTTCCCCTAGAGTGCCTTCCCGCCTTGAACGCTTACAACACTCAACTCGCCATGGACGCGCGAATGGATTCAAAATGTTTACGTGTCAAACTAGACGCGGTAGACACGATTTTGACGCTCTATTTGCGTTTGGTGTGAACGCAGCATAAGTCAGGGATAGGCAAGTTCGGTCCTAGAGAGCTGATGTCCTGCAGAGTTTAGCTCCAACCCTACTAAGCCACTACAGTATAAAACTCATGGCTCCCAGCATGCATTGCAGCATTAAGTATGTCACCATTGTTGAGATTCATATGCTGATTCTTGATATCTGTGAGCGTCTAAACCCCCCATTTATTAATATTTTTAGTCAAACATTTTTCTTCATGAAAATTTTTTTATGGCTTATATAAATATCTATATAAAATTTTATGTTTGTATTGTTATTATTTTTTTAAACCGTGGTATCAACTTTGGTACTGAGTATTGTGTACTTTTGGTGGTATCGGTACTGACTACTATATTTTTGGATATCGTGACATCCCTAGTGTCCATCATGCTTAGTTTTAGCTTTCAAGTAAAATGAATAATGAAATAAATGTATAAATCACCTAATGTGCTTGTGGTTGCCATCCAGATGCCATAAAGAATTTGGCCTGGCAACTCAGTATGTCCGCCTACTTTGAACTAAAGTGTAACCTTTGGATAGCAATTTATTTAATGTGTGTGTGTGTGTGATTTAAATAAAAAACAACACTAAATAAACTATTTAAATATATATATATATATATATATATATATATATATATATATATATATATATATATATATATATATATATATATATATATATATATATATATATATATATATATATATATATATAGGCCTATTACATTTTAGCATTTGTACGATAATCTTATTACTGATTGCTAATAAAGAAAAATCATCATAATCTTTTACAGATGGTAAACAGAGACTGAAGAGAGAGGCTAAGAAAAATTCTGAATACCAACATGTCCAGCAGAGAAAGCAAAGGTGAGAGTTCTGCATCACACAGATAAATATACTGTATGAGCTGATTCATTCCATCACTGACCACATAAACATATGGGTCACCTGGGGTCCGTTCATCGTACGTGGATTACTCTGGATTTCACTGTTGATGATTTGGCATTATCCAGGATTGTTTGGTTCTTCGAAGCTCATCCTGGGGTCCGTTCTTCGTACCTCGTTTAATACATCTGAGATGATTTGACAGATCACAGACCTTTTAATTGTGATAACTGATGTCTGGCTAATTTGGTTGTTCAAACGAATTTGCCGATTGGATTTAAATATCTGGATTAAATGATCTAAGATTACTGCAGGTTCTTGTTTTCCCTTGTAAACTTCCATCATTTAGCCCAAAAAAACGGATACTAATGGCTTGGTCAAAAGGAATTCTGCGTGTAAGCCTTTTCAGCATTTTGGTGAAGTTCTCTTAATTTATTGATATCTGATTTTAAATCTGACTCCATGAATACTTTTATCTGATTCCAATTTTATGTGACTCCATAAAGTGTGTTACGTTTAGAGTTTATCAGCTAATATTACGATTAGTTGCGATTTAATTTAGATTGTTGATTTTCTTCGTATCTTCCTTGTTTTCAAATTCGTTCATCAAGAGACCCGTTATCGCACAGAACAGACGCGTCCGGACCGCGCGTTCACGATCACAAAATGGTTACTTCTGATATTATTCAGAGGATGTAGAGTGGATATTTTACCTTTAAGTGGTTGCCCATGCTCACTCAACAAAAAGTGTAATTTTAGTAATAATCCCCGAGCTGCAACTTGCTAATACAGGGATAGTCAGAAATCGGATTATCGCGCACTCTGCGCCCCATGCTTCAGTCGTGCCGTCATCTGTGTGATCTATCATAACACTAGATTTTGCGGTAATAGAGAAGTCTACATTGATCCATACTAAACTAATGATTTCAGAATAAAACAAGATAAATCAAGATTAACATTTATTTTGGCCAGGCAAGAAAATAATTAAAGGTGCCCTAGAATGAAAAATTGAAATAACCTTGCCATAGTTAAATAACAGGAGTTCAGTGCATGTAAACCACATATGGTGAGTCTCAAACACCCTTGCCTCCTCCTTCATATTTAAATCTCGTTTGTGAAAAACACCACGGAAAAATAGGCGAATCTCAACATAACACCAGCAGTGATGCAATCGATGGGATCATTAATATGTACGCCCCCCAACATTTGCATATGCCAGCACATGTTCACTGTCAGGCGAAACTGCGCAGCCGTATCATCTCTGCAGGTAAACAAGCGTCACGCGAGGATAGCGGACCTGGCAGATCATGGAAACAAATGTTATGTTCTAGGCTGTGCAGGGGATGTGAAGACGTTTCATACTCTTCCCACAGATAAAACATGTCAACAGGCATGGTTGATGTTTATTTATAATCGGATACCACAACAATTTAATTCAAAGTTGTTAGTTTGCTCAGCCCATTTCACCACGGACAGTTTTTCAAACCCGGGACAATATCAATCCGGCTTTGCTCAGTGTCTGACACTGAAGAAAGGGGCAATTCCAACCATATACCTGCAAGCAGTGATTTTATCCACTTATTGACTGTCTAAACAATTTCTGATTAAACTGAAAGTTTCTTAGAGAGACAACATTAACGATAATATCCCCGTTGTTGCCTAGATCCAATGCAAGATGCTAGTAACTTACAGTAACTTACCAGGTAGCTTACATATCTAAATGGCTAAATAAATCGACTTTTAAATCAGTACTCTACTGTCAAACTCAAACGTTACTGTACAAACAACATATTTAAGCGCTACCCAGTTCAGTTTGTGATTCAAAGTGAAGACGCTATCATTGTAAAATCATACAGGGACACATTACAATAATTAAAATATTTTTTACAATGCTAAAGAAGTTGTGACTGCTGATGTGTATATTTAATGCTATATGCTAGTTATCGTTTAGGCTGAAGTTCTGGTATGGACGTAATGATTTTGCAGGTTCCTTATTAAAATAAAGACTTAACTTACCATTCAGAAGCGTTCATTTCCAATCTCAAAACAAGTTGTTCCTCAAAATCTGCATCTTTGTTAGATACAAGCTCAAACATATAAGGTTGAACGCCTAATTTCTCCATTGTCATGACGGTCAGTATAGACGTGCCTGCTATCATTGAGCCGCAGTGAAACAGCCAATCAGAGCATAACTCTGCATTAATATTCATGACCCTTCCAAATAAGGTAAAAATAGACCATTTCATCCTGGGGAAGATTTCTTGAGTTGTAAATGGACCTGTAAAACCGTATCTGGACAATTCTTGACCTTAAATAAGCCATATACCCTCTATGTAGATACCAGAGAACAATTCAAAATGTTGTTTCAAATCATTCTAGGGCACCTTTAAGCAAGAATCCATGGTACACAACTGATCAGAGTAAAAACATAAACACAATCGCAAAGCAATATGAAAATAATTTCAAAGAGTCTGGAACACTACATGCAGTGTGTGTGAGTGCCTCAAAGACACTGACCCAGCACCACATGGGGGGTTCTGGCTACAGAATGTTCCCCCCTGACAGCTCTGTTACCTTCCCTTAAATACTCCAACTAGAACAAAAGGGTTGTAAATATTTGCAACACAAACACCTGGTTTTGGGGGAGAGGATCAGATATCTTTGAAGAGACCACTCAAAGGGAGAACAGAATTCTCATTAGTTTTCAATCTTTCTAATACTACAAGTGACTGCAGTGAAACTGAGACCATTCTACCATTCACACCGAGACCTTTAAAAGGACACCAGCAAAACCGATCCTTACAGACGACCCCTGGCCCCTTGGGTCAAATTCAGATTAGTTCCCAAGGGGACATATTTGGACATTCCTTGTTTCCATATTTTGGATGTTGTTTCCGAAGTGTTCATGGTGCTGATCCTTGAGTTAACAACACAAGTCAATGGGTGCCGGAGTCAAGTAGTCACCTGAAATAACAACATTAAGACAGGCTGAACATGAAGATGAAACTCTGCAGAAATACACCTCAGCGGCACAGTCCCTTTAGGTGTAGGCGTACTGTGCTGATTGGATGCTGTAACTTGTTGTCCCAAGTCAGGTGTGCTAGTCAGCATGAGCAGAAAGTGCCAGTGGAAAGTGTCTTTACACTTTGAGGAAACATCTGTGTCCTCCCCAGGATACTTATCTATAGCTGACCCTTTGAGAAATCCTCGGTCACCTTCAAGCAGAAGATTTGGTTTGCCGGGCAGGTCAGATCTCCATGGGTGAAGGAATCATTTCACTGATGATGCTCCATTGTGTGCGATACACCTGAACAAATGCTGAATAACCATGCAATAATTGAATACTGATGACTTTGTGGCTATTGTGAGATGGAAAAAGAGAGTTGTTGGATAATCACAAGAACATCAAAATAACAACACATGATAAACTCCTGTCAGAAGTGCGAGTGGTAAAAACGGTCTCATTTCTCAGTGTCATATATTTAGTGAGTAGGTCTCATTTGATCGCCAGATTCTTCAATACCACAAGTGATATGGAAGAGGAATTTAAACATGGTCTGGATGTATTAAAGGAAGGGCATTAAAAAACCGTCAATACAACAGTATATTTACCAGCAGTATGCATAATTAAAATATAATTAAACATGGAAATACACAATTGAATAATTGCCATTATAAAATTGTCTACATCAGTTGTTTAAAATGCAAATCATTATTGAATTCTTATATTTCTATCAGATTACTTAGAGAATGAGATTTAAAAAAACAGAGATTTAAAATCTCTCGTTAAACTTTGGTACTCATCTTCTGCGCATTTGATGTACAGGCGGAGTCACACTCAATGATGCAGGTCTGACTGAGAATTGTTTAAATAATTTATTGAAATGCCTGCATTCCAGATCTAACTCTTTAGATATATTTTTATTTTCATTAGTCATATGTTGTAAACTAGGGTCCCTTCCAGTTTTCAACAATGCTAAGGACTGGACATATTAAACATTTTGTCCATCAGTTTAATGATCAATTAATTGTTAATCACATGTTTTATGCATCTTGCAGTGTTTACATACAGGAAGTTGACATGGCTGTAAGCCGTAAAATTGTTCAACACAAATAAAAAGGGAATTATGAAAATACTTTATTTTGTCCTGTATGTGTGAAGATTAATAGTGTATGATACATTTGCATTATGTGAATGATTTTGGCCTGGATAGTCCTACGATCTATGCCAGGAAAAATGTGTTGGGCGGTGATAAAAATTAAGGGTGTGTGTTGTGTATGTGTGTATGTGTATAGGAGATGGGTGGTGTCTATCCTACCATAATCTGTGTTGTATAATTTTGTTCCAGTTTTTACCCTGGGAAGCCATGTAACGTCTCGGTTACGGATGTAACCCTCGTTCCCTGAGGAGGGAACGGAGACGTACGTTAGTGACTAACGAATGGGGGTTTCGCTTAGAAGCCTATCATCTTCGAACATATAGAAAACGCGCAATGGTGTGCCAATGCCATGGGGCATGCGGAATTTGCATACGTAACTCCCCCTCACCGCGTGAGTATAAAAGGAAGTACGTGGCAATATCGCATTATGTTACCTGCTGAGGAGCCAAGACTGAACTCCTGCGTTCCAGGTAGCACAGCTGATGTGGCAACGGAACGTACGTCTCCGTTCCCTCCTCAGGGAACGAGGGTTACATCCGTAACCGAGACGTTCCCTTTCGTTCAGTCACTATGACGTACGTTAGTGACTAGCGAATGGGGGTTCCAATATAAACCCGCCACTCAGCTGTCATCCAGTGCCCTGCGTAAGTGTGAGTTCCCTGTCGTAAGACTAATACGGACGAAAGACTCACGCTTAACACAGGAATACCAAGGTACACTGGGAAGCATATCCCAGTGAGGGAATGCCAAGATGCCTGCCCGTAGGGAGGACTTAAGAGTACACATATGACCCGCTAAGGGCTGCATATGGGAAAACTCTAGGGTACCAGCCGCAGGTGGAATTTTTAACCCTAGGGGTGGCAGGGACTTGCCAAGGGAAAGACACCTGCTCGCTAAGGAGGCTTACGGTGGAAATACTCGTGTGGGGGTCGCCGGAGGGGAACCATGCACACGGGGCACCTGGCCGGACACGAGGGTCTGGGCTCGTGAGAGGGCAGACACACAGGTATCGGCGTAAGCAGTGCTGGAGGAACTCAGGGCTCTCAGGGAAGCTCACCTTTTATTTTATTTATTTATTTATTTAAGGATAGCCCCTTGAGATGATCCATCTCTTTTTCGAGGGGGTCCTGAGACACAAAGATAGCTGTTACATGTACCACATCAAAATACATCCCACATTATACAACAAACACATAACAAAAACACATACCCAATAAATGACTAACAATTGTCCTGCTTAACACATCCCCAGCCCTGTTCCCTCAGAATCCTCACCTTTTAATGGTAACACAAACTTTTTAACATTAGATAAACAGTAAGTCACTGTCCTTTGTCAGATTTCATATAATTCATACAAGTTATTTAGTATACATTAATACAACATATAAGTACTTCTGATACATATACAAGATAGACATTCATCTGTAGTAGAAAAAACAAAACAAAAAAAACACACGGAGATAATAATATTAATAACGCTTATAATATAACACATCAGTAGCAAGTACAAGTCTTATTCAGATAGAAGTATAATGAGGATTTGTACAGTTGTAGTGTTGTTATTAAACGAAGAGCAGCTGGCAAATTATTCCAATCTGACGGAGCCTTAAAGCAAAAGGCCTTCTTACCAGTTTCTCTTTTAACTAAAGGAACTCGAAAGAAAGGAGATGTTAAATTTCCAAGAGCATGTAAGGACCTAAATGGTACCAGATATTGTTTCAGATAATAAGGAAAATCATAATAAATGCACTTAAAAATTAAGATTAACCAATGAAATGCTCGCCTTTCTTTTGGCTGCAGCCAATTAAGAGAATTATACATTAAGCAATGATGAGTGTTGTAAGGACATTTTAAAACAAATCTGCATAGTGAGTTGGTTAATATAGTTATAGATTTAAGAGCAGATTCTGTTGCATTCTGATAAATTGCATCCCCATAATCAATTATTGGCAAAATAAGTTGCTGTACTATTCTTTTCCTAATCGTTTGTGTAAAGCTATTGATTGATCTGTAGAGCTGACCAAGACATGCATAGACTTTTTTAGTTATATGATCAATATGTGGTTTAAAGGTGAGTTCTGTATCAACCCATATCCCCAGATATTTAAATGAGTTTGCGCTTTCTAGTTTGTTTCCATCTGATAGATATATGGTCAAGCTCTGCCGATTTGGGCGACCCGGGCGCTTTGAAAAAAACATACTGAAAGATGTATTATTATTCAAAATAAGATTATGCTGGGTGAGCCAAGATTGTATTTGAATAAAATCGAACTGAAGTGACTCTTGTATAGTATGTGCATGTTTGTTTGAGCTATAGATAACAGTGTCGTCAGCATATAGATGGATTTTACATCTTTCAATGATTTTAGACATGTCATTTATGTAGATTGAAAATAGTAAGGGCCCCAGAGATGAGCTTTGTGGAACACCTTTAGTAATTATATTAGTCTCTGTAGATTTACCCTGTACCATAACAAATTGTTTTCGACAATGTAAATACGAGTTGAACCAGAGCAGTACCTCTCTGGAGGCACCAATTGAATAAAGCTTATCCAACAAAAGATAGTGGTCAACAGTGTCAAAAGCTTTGGTGAAATCTATAAAGATTGCACCGGTAGACTCTTGCTTATCAAAACCTATATAGATATCATTGGTGAAATTAAGTAAAGCTGTTGTTGTTGAGTAGTTATATCTAAACCCTGATTGACAGGAAGATAAAATATTATTGTTGTTGACATATGCTGATAATTGATTAAAGATTAATTTTTCAAATATCTTTTGGACAGCACATATAATTGAGATAGGTCTGTAATTGTTGATATCTGTAGAATCTCCCCCTTTGAACACTGGTGTTACTCTAGCACATTTCCAGATTGACGGCAGTGAATTGGTTGTAAAAGATAAATTAAAAAGCTCTGCCAAGGGATACATAAGAATATAGTCATCATATTTTATAAATTTTGCTTCAATGCCGTCAGGCCCAGCACTCGTATCGGTTTTCATTTTACGTATAACTTTAAGCACTTCCTGTGGTGAAGTCATTTTAAAACAAAAAAGATGTGAGGGAGTTTCATTTTGGTAAGCTGTATTCCAATACGGTGTTGGTCGTGACTGGCTAATATTTGAAAAATGTTCATTAAAGATATAGGATAATTCTTTTGGCTTAGAGATAATCATTTACACAGATCTGTTTAATCCGATCCGATTTTGTTATTCCGGTTAAGAACAGCATTTAACTTTTTCCAAAATTGTCTTGGGTTATTGGTTTCTTGGGACAGGCTATTTTTATAGTAATTGGATTGAGCATTTCTAGTCCTAGTTTTGCAGTCATTGCATAGGCGCCTGTAAACCTCCCAGTCATCAGGGTGTTTCCTGTTATGATATTTATCCCATGCTTTATCTCTTAGTTTATAAAGGCTCAGTAAATCAGAGCTCAACCATGGCAGAGTCCTTCCCTTAACCCTTTGAATTTTAAATGGGGCGTGTTTATCAATCACATTCATTACTTCAGAATAAAAAAATCCCAAGCATCATCAATTGAGGGGATTAATGACAAACGATCCCATTGTACACTGAGTAAGTCATTTCTAAAGTGATCTAGATTAAGTTTTTTACATTGCCTAAATTTTATAAATTTAGGTGGTAATTTTGGTACTTTAATTTTCCATACACAGTATACAATGGAATGGTCACTCATACAATCCGACATTACCGCGGAAGTAATTATTCGTTCGGGGTTGGTGACCAAAATCCAATCCAAAAGCGATGATGATTGGCCATCAACCCTAGTAGGCTCATTAATTAACTGAGTTAAATTTACACTTTTAATTAAGTTCTTGTCCTTAGTAGAAGAATGGTTAAGCCAATTTCTATTGAAGTCACCTAAAATTATTCATTTGAATGTGTTCGGTGTCGCCCAGCCTGCAGCTCTGCAGATGTCTGTTAGCGAGGCGCCATGCGCTAAGGCCCAAGAGGAGGCCACACTCCGAGTGGAGTGTGCCCTGACCCCAAGGGGACATGGACGACCTTGCTGCTGCTAAGCCAAAACAATGGTGTCCACAATCCAGTGAGACAGCCTTTGCTTTGAGAGAGCTCTTCCCTTCCGCTCTCCACCATAACAGACAATCAAATCAAATCAAATCAAATCAAATCACTTTATTTGTCACTCTACATATGCACAAGTGCAACAGTAGGTGAAATTCTTAGGTGCAGTTCCGAGCAAACATAGTAGTCATGACATGACATGTACAACATTTAAAGCAGCATCAGATTACACATCTGATGCGCACACAATTACTCACAGCACAGTATACACTACAATGAACAATAAATAATTTACACAATGTGAGTGTAGTTCTCACAGCTCTAAACAATATACACATACTTACAATATACATATACTTTAAACAATATACACTAAACATACACTAAACAATATACATTACGCTATAATAGTAATAATAAAATATAATGTATAGTATAAAATATTATTCACAGATTGAAAAATTGAAATCCAAAGTGCAATAGATGCTGTATGATAAATAAATGTGTATATAATGTGTGTGTATCTACAGTGGGTTGTGCTGAGTGATATTCTGTCCAGTGTGTGTTATGATCCTGATGGATCAGGAGTTAAGTAGTCTGATTGCTTGTGGGAAGAAGCTGTTCTGGAGTCGGCTGGTACCGTCTGCCTGATGGCAGCAGTGAGAGCAGCCCATGGTTCGGGTGGCTAGAGTCTCTGATGATCCTCTGAGCTCTCCTCACACACCGCCTGGCGTAAATGTCCTGGAGGGAGGGAAGCTCACCTCCGATGATGCAGCTGGCCGTGCGCACTACCCTTTGCAGGGCCTTGCGGCTGCGGGCGGTACTGTTGCCGTACCAGGTGGTGATGCAGCCAGTCAGCAGGCTCTCGATGGTGCTGCTGTAGAAGCGTGTGAGGATGTGGCGGTTCATTCCAAACCTCCTCAGCCGTCGCAGGAAGAAAAGGCGCTGATGAGCCTTCTTCACAACGGCCTCGGTGTGGACGGACCATGAGAGTTCCTCTGTGATGTGGACACCGAGGAACTTGAAGCTGCTGACTCTCTCCACCGGTGCTCCATCGATGGTGATGGGGCGGTGTTCTCTCTCATTCCTCCTGAAGTCGACCACCAGCTCCTTGATCTTGCTGACGTTGAGGGAGAGGTTGTGCTCCTGACACCACCGTGTCAGAGTGTGCACCTCCTCTCTGTAGGCCGTTTCATCATTGTCGGTGATAAGACCTACCACCGTCGTATCGTCAGCAAACTTGATGATGGTGTTGGAGCTGTGGGTTGCCACACAGTCATGTGTGTACAGGGAGTACAGGAGTGGGCTGAGAACGCAGCCCTGAGGGGCTCCAGTGTTGAGAGTCAGTGATGAGGAGATGTTACTGCCCATTCTGACCACCTGGCGTCTGTTTGACAGGAAGTCCAGGATCCAGCTGCATAACAGGCTGTTTAAGCCTAGAGCCCGGAGTTTCCCGTCAAGTATGGAGGGCACAATGGTGTTGAATGCTGAGCTAAATGCGCGACAAAGAGCTGGTCTGAGGTCCTGAAACACTGCGTGCTGTCTACGTAAGCGCGGAGGGCGCGTACTGGACAGAGCAGTGGCAAGGCTGGGTCTGCCTCCTCCAAAGGCAGCGCTTGCAGGTTCACCACCTGGTCTTTGAAAGGAGTGGTGGGAACCTTGGGCACATATCCAGGCCGGGGTCTCAGGATCACGTGAGAGTTAGCCGGCCCGAATTCCAGGCACGCTTCGTCAACCGAAAATGCCTGCAGGTCCCCGACCCTCTTAAGAGAGGCCAATGCGGTCAGCAGAGCCGTCTTCATCGACAGAAACTTAATATCGACCGACCGCAAAGGCTCAAAGAAAGGCCTCTGCAGAGCACGAGTTACGGAGTTACGACCACCGGTGGTGGTAGGCCACTCAAACCTGCCGCATCCCATCCAGGAGCCACACGTGGAGGTTCCAAAGATCGGGACGCGGGTGCCATAGGGTGCCCCGTCTCTGAGTGAGGAGGTCCGGTCTCAGAGGAATAGGCCAGGGAGGGGCTGTCGCAAGGAGTATGAGTTCGGGGAACCAGGTCGTGCCAGTACGGGGCGACCAGAAGGACCTGCTCCTTGTCCTCCCTGATCTTGCACAGGAGCTGTGAGAGTAGGCTCACTGGGGGGAACGCATATTTGCGTAGGCCCCGCGGCCAGCTGTGCGCCAGTGCATCCGTGCCGAGCGTGCCCTCGGTCAGGGAATAGAACAGGCTGCAGTGGGAAGAGTCGTGGGAGGCAAACAGATCTACCTGCGTGTCCCCGAACTGTTCCCAAATCAGCTGGACCGTCTGGGGATGGAGTCTCCATTCTCCCGGGAGTGGCTGAAACCATGAGAGCTTGACGGCTGCATGGTTTTTGGGGTCCAGTCCAGGAGCCCGTGGCTGCTTGTCCATTGCCCTCCGGTCACCCTGGCCACCAGCCAGAGTACCACCTCTCTCAGAGACGGTAGATTGGGGTTTGGCAAAGGGGACTCTCTCTCCTCGCGGAGATCACGGAGTCTCGACCACGACATCGCGATGGTCACGTTCCCGCAGTGGGAACATGACACATCCACAATCACTGCCCGAACGTGCTGAAGCCCAAACACGTCGAGCAGTGAATGTGCCCATAGACAGCAACGGAGATTGATCGCACCCAGAAGTGCACGGGCGAACCGTCTTGAAAAAGACATGCAGCACGCAAGCTCTTTTTGTGAGAGGAAACCTCGCAGTCGATGCCGAAGCGCCCAGGGAAACACACACCAGCCGTCTAGCAGACCACTGCGCAGATCAGCAGGCAGGAAGTATGCAATCACTGGAACGCGCCGTCACACCAACACCGACTGGAAAGCTGCTCGTTTCGAAGAAGCTGACAGAGTCTCAGAAGGCTTGTGAGGAGTGAAGAGGTAGGTACTCTTGGCTCCGAAAGCAGAAACATAATGCAATATTGCCACGTACTTCCTTTTATACTCACGCGGTGAGGCGGAGTTACGTATGCAAATTCCGCATGCCCCATGGCATTGGCACGCCATTGCCGTTTTCTATATGCTCGAAGATGATAGGCTTCTAAGCGAAACCCCCATTCATTAGTCACTAACGTACGTCGTAGTGACTGAACGAAAAGGAACTATGTGTGCTGTGAGGTGTGAATGGCTTCATGAAGTCTCTTCACTCCCATCTCCTACATGTTAAGTTGTGTGTGTGTGTTCAGATCCCAGTGGAATCTGGGTCTGAAGGGTCGCAGCCATTAGCCTGAAAGGAAAACAAACACACAGAGAGAAATACAGTTTAATATTGAACCTTTACACAAATTTAATTAAGATAGATGGTGCTATCTTATTTTTTCTTTAATGGTCTTAGCCCGATTGCTGTTGTAGAGGGCTTTAACCTGTTAAGGTTTTATGCCATTATGAGAAAATTTGTTTTAGTTTACAATGACATGTATCATTATCATGATCATGTTTCTGTAAAGAAAAAGGTCAGATAAACTGATTTATAATGGTCAGATCTGACTGTGTGTAAATACAGTCAGATCAGTTGCACCTTAAGTTGCTGCTGCAATTGGGTTTACACAATGTGCTGTATTGTGATTATTATCACACCCAGGTCCCCTGGGGCAATCTCTTTAAATTATGCTGTTTATACAAGCCAGATCTGTGTTTAGCGCATCAGGTCATTTGGTATTTATGGTTCCATTTGAACTCTTGACTATTTGGATCTCTGTGATGTGTAACCCCTGTAGAGTGAATGCCTTAAGTTAACATAACACACAACTTTCATTACATTCCCAGTAAGATAACTTCCCCAATCAGGTCCCATGTAATCTGACACTCCCAGAGAGGAATTTGCTAACACTTGCGGGTTTCATTGCAATGGAAAACTTGTACCTCCCCTTTCTCATTGGGTTGCAGATCAATGAAATGTAAATTGTTAGGCCTTGACTGAATTCAGCCTATTCAAGTTACAGCAATCAGGTTAATTATTTAACTGGGCATTGTAATTTTTCTCATTTTAATTCTTGCACAAATAGAAGGTAACGAAGTTCTTTCTCTTCATGTTTTCCATTTCAGTTTTCTTCCTCATCTATAGTCTCCTTCCCATCATTTCAACACTAATAGTGCTCTTGCCGTCTTGTTCCCTACTTGCACATCCCATCTTTCTACCTTCTAATCCTTCTCATACTTTCCCAACATTTCCTCTTCTAAATAATGCTGAATCATCATGAGATTAAAAAACATTCTTGGCCATTATAATATAATTTACATTATAATCATAATATAAATCATATTATATTAAAATAGTATGAATTAAAAAAATATTTTATTTGCTGGTCTCAAGAGGATCTCTGCGGAGTCATTTGTCCAGAATCATCTCACTGATCTTTAGATTGGCCCTGCAGCTACTGCTGTGCTGGCCTGATCATTGTGTGCACCGCAACAAGACCAAACTGGAAACCAGTTATAAACGTAGTTGCTGTGGACGTTCAATAAACTGCAAACACTGAGAGTACGGGTCAAATCATTGCTCAATTCAAACATTTTTGTGACTACACAATATAGAATTGGGCACAATTTTCTTGTTTTGGGCTGAGAAGTTATCAATTGCATTCTTTGGAGAATCTATTTGCATATGAAAAGAAAGGTTTGACAAACACAGTTCTGACGGAGAAAGACAAAGATTCTCTTTGGTCTGTTAATTTTCTCAGTCTCTTCTGAGACATTAATAAACACACAAAAGTGCAGTGATTGCAAAGTCTGAAATAAGACCATAGTAAAATGCTATATTTTATAAGACATTTATAATTGTGACATCAGACCTGAACCTTTTGTCCGTCTTCACATTTTACACACAAAGGATTCCCGTGAGATCTTTTCAATTATATTTTAGCTCATCTACTCACAAGATTTCATTCACAAGTTAACGTGACCATTTGTTCTTTTTCTTTGTTGCGTTGTTGCTGCAAAGCAAATAAACAAATGTAACTGGACATTTTCCCTCAGAATTTAGGGATTTAATTTACAGACCTCTTTTGAGTACAGAAATAAAATTTCCTCTCTTGCTGCGTAGGCAAACAAGGATAATTTTAAACCAAGGGATATCATTTCTACTCTACACTGTTGCTTTCATGTCTCTGATAAGCAATATGGTTGTCTAACTTTCACACCCCATCAGATTTATACAGTCTTCAGTACTATACACTCCCAACATTTCTAAAAGGAAAATAAGAATGGACTTACCATAACAGCTGAAGAAAGAGAAGAAGATCAAACCTCTTGCTTGTGGCAATCCAAGTATTTAGCTGAAAAGACACTCGTCACCGGGAGATCACGTCGGGGTCACCACTTGTAAACTTCCATCCATTAGCCCATAATAAAAAATTCTAACAGCTTGGTCAAAAGGAATTCTGCGTGTAAGCCTTTTCAGCATTTTGGTGAAGTTCTCTTAATTTATTGATATCTGATTTTAAATCTGACTCCATGAATACTTTTATCTGACTCCAATTTTATGTGACTCCATAAAGTGTGTTACGTTTAGAGTTTATCAGCTGATATTAAGGTTAGTTGCGATTTAATTTAGATTGTTGATTTTCTTCGTATCTTCCTAGTTTTCAAATTCGTTCATCGAGATAATATCGCAAAGAACAGACGCGTCCGGACCGCACGTTCACGATCACAAAAGGGTTACTTCTGATATTAGTCAGAGGATGCAGAGTGGATATTTTACCTTTAAGTGGTTGCCCATGCTCACTCAACAAAAAGTGTAATTTTAGTAATAATCCCCGAGCTACAACTTGCTAATACAGAAATCGGATTAACGCGCACTCTGCGCCCCATGCTTCAGTCGTGCCGTCATCGGTGTGATCTGTCATAACACTAGATTTTGCGGTAATAGAGAAGTCTACATTGATCCATACTAAAATAATGATTTCAGAACAATACAAGATAAATCAAGATTAACATTTATTTTGGCCAGGCAAGAAAATAATTAAGCAAGAATCCATGGTACACAACTGATCAGAGTAAAAATATAAACACAATCGCAAAGTAATATGAAAATAATTTCAAAGAGTCATCATGTCTGGAACACTACATGCAGTGTGTGTGAATGCCTCAAAGACACTGACCCAGCACCACATGGGGGTTCTGGCTATAGAATGTTCCCCCCTGACAGCTCTGTTACCTTCCCTTAAATACTCCAACTAGAACAAAAGGGTTGTAAATATTTGCAACACAAACACCTGGTTTTGGAGGAGAGGATCAGATATCTTTGAAGAGACCACTCAAAGGGAGAACAGAATTCTCATTAGTTTTCAATCTTTCTAATACTACAAGTGACTGCAGTGAAACTGAGACCATTTTACCATTCGCACCGAGACCTTTAAAAGGACACCAAACATGAAATGGATAAAACAATAGATTTACAAGATATATCATCATTGGTATATCTGCATTTGTTGACTTGAAAACAGGGCAAGGAGAGGGCAAAATGGGGAGGGGGTGAAATGTTTGTTCAGGGTGGTGTCACACAGTTTCTGTGAGATTTTCTCTCCAAATTAGTGACTTTTATTGTTCTATTGTTGAGGTGTGGATCTCAGCTTTTGTCTTAGCAGGAAAACCGATCCTTACACCCTGAAGAGGGCAGATGCATCGATGCTCGAAACCACGATCAGCAATGCAGCGATTGGCTGGCGTCAAGACAGCAGTGTAATGACATCATATAATTAAAAAAGCCACCTGGCAAAAAACTTGACAAATTACACACAAAAAAACCCACTAATATCTGGACCATTATAAGGAAACAGCTAAACGACCAAACCAACATAAAAGTTATAATACATCAATGATAAATGTTTTTTTTAAACATGGTTACCAATTATATTCACGATTTTATACAGTATTTATACAGTATTTATACAGACAGTATACAGTACACCCTTTAAATTTTTATTTCAATGTTGTAGTTACATTTTTAATTCAATTTGAAGCAGATTTGTAACGTGACAGTATTAAAGTTTCTTAAGGGTCAAGATCAAATTCTCTGCATCTCTTGAGAACTCGCCACAAATCCACAAATTCGTTTGAGTTTTGGTTTCTTGCCACTGTTATCATTGGTGGCTCAAAAGAAAATATTCTGAAAATGATATCAATCAAACTGTAAAGTTTGAGAACACAGAATTACTCTGAACTAACTACACTGTTGTCTTCAGCAAAGCTGCTGTGTATTTGAAGTGGTTCCCTTTCGAGGGAACTCTCACTGCGTCTGGTTAGACACTTGGGGGATACTCCCTAAGCACTAGCGAATCTGAAGTCCGTATAGCCACTAAACCAATCTGATTGGCGTGCATGATGACATCATCGTGACGGCGTACCCGGAAGTATAAAGCGGGAGCCGGCGCACAGAAACGGCAGTTATTGCTCTTCAGCATAGCGCTCTCTGTTGAAATTGTCTGTCTATTTACTGTTGTTTGTCACAGTTGCAAAAGTGTGTGAATGAAAAGAATGAATGGAAAAGAATGTGAGAGAGTTTAAGCAGTGTGTGCATCTGTGTCCCTGCTTTATTCGGGCTCAGATGCAGACCTGCTTTGTGTGCAGTGTCTGGGTGTTGAGCATGCTCGGGCAGTTCTCGAGGGAACTGCCTGTCAGTGGAGAAGCTGCTCACACTCAGACTGCTCCACTCTCGGCTGGCCGTGTTCGATGAGGCCGGCCAGCTTTGTGAGCCCCAGGGTTCTGGACCCGCGATCGCTGAGGCGTCTCGGTGTCACAGACCATGGGGTTCACAGAAGGACTTGTCAGCGGGATCTGGGACTGCTGCGGCACTTTCCCAATCCTTGTCTGACAGTTCTAAAGATCTTCCTCCCCGTGTGGAAGCCCGCGCTGCGGCTTCTTCCCCCGGGGTTGAGGATCTGATGCTTATTCTCTCCGGTTCCGAGGAGCCGGATGAGTGGTGCATCAGGGCAGGTGGAGAAGCAGGAAGTGTTTCATCGCTTCATCCACTCGCCCAAGAGGAGCTAATTGAGGTTTTTGACTCGTGCGGTGGCCAAATTGAAGATCAATTGGCCACAGGAAGTGCCGAAAATTCAGCCACCTAGTAGGCTGGACGACCGGTTTCTTTCTCGCCGGGTCCAAACACCTCGCCGGGGTTTACCTTTCTTCCCGGACCTACACATCGAGGTGTGTAGGTCGTGGAGGAAGCCCTATTCCTCGCATATTCCTCCAGTATTGGATTATTCCAATGTTCTGGGGGCGCGCGAGGCGGGCTAGGGGACGATGCCTCGGGTGGAAGAGGCTCTCACGAGTTATCTTTTCCCCGATTCTGTGTCGTCCCTTAAAACCCGGGAGCTGCCCACCAAACCCTGTCGGGACACCTCATCGTTGGTGGGCGAGGCTTATATGGCGGCTGGGCGGGCTGGTAGTTCCCTGCACACATTATCTGTCTTGCAGGCCTACCAGGCTGACCTCCTGAAAGAGCTCAATGAGGGCGACGGTCCCTCTTCGGAGGATGTGCTGGAGCTACGGAGGGCTGCAGATTTGTCTCTCCGCATCACCAGAGAGATGGCCCGTGCTATCGGCCGGGCCATGGCCTCCGTGGTGATGGTGGAGAGGCATCTCTGGCTGAATCTATCGGGGATGAGGGAGAAGGATAAGTCCTTCCTCCTAGACTCCCCGATTTCGCCTTCTGGTCTATTTGGTGACGCGGTTGAGACCGTTGTCGCCGGGTACCAGGAGGCGAAGATGCAGTCAGCGGCCTTCCGTCAGTGCCTCCCTCGCCACTCAGAGCCTGGGAAAGCGGCCCCTAGGGGGCAGCCTCAGCCGTCTACCAGCTCCTCGCACCGGCAGGTGCAGAAGGAGAGCGTCGCTTCTAGAGCCCCTCCTCCAGGAGCCTGGCAACAGAGGCGGCGTTCTCACCAGCAGTCCCAGCAGCGGTCTTTCACTCCTGGAGGCGATCTGAGGAATGTACTCCAGGGAGAGAGGCTGCTGGGAAGAAGTCCTAGCTTCGGCTGGACTTCCAAGAGCGGTCCCCCCCGCGGGGGAGCAACCGAGGTTGCTTCCTCTGCGGCGCTCCGGAGAAATCGAGGTAATCCCGCCGTCTATGACGCTTCGGGCCCCATCGATTTCCCTGAGTAGAGTATCTCGCCGCATGAAAATGCCTTCCGAATATTTCTACATGGGTCCTGCGTACTGTAGACAAAGAGCAGGGTCGGGTAAGGGAACTGGTAAAATCCTTGCTGGCGAAGGAAGCCTTAGGGTGCGTTCCTCCGCCAGAGAGGGAGTCCGGGTTCTACAGCCGGTACTTTATAGTTCTCGGAAGGGAAGGAGAGTGGCATCCGGTAGACCTGAGGTATTTGAATCGTTCTCTGAGGAGGCTCGGTTTCAAAATGCTCATGGTCGCCATCATCGTGAGTTAGATCCAGTTCGAGGACTGGTTCGTCACGATAGATCTGAGGGACGCATACTTCCATATCTTCATCCTTCCATGTCACAGGAAGTTCTTGAGGTTCGCTTTCGGGGGCGTACCAATATCGAATGCTTCCCTTCGGTCTAGCTCTTCACCCACGCACATTCACAAGGTGCATGGATGCAGCTCTGGCTCTATTGAGACTCCAGGGCATCCGTGTGCTGAATTATCTCGACGACTGGCTCATATTGGCCCAGTCGTACGGGATGGCAGTTCGGCATTGAGGTGTCGCTCTGGCCCGTATAAAGTGCTTGGGGCTGAGACTCAACACAGCAGGTGTGTTGACGCCGTCCCGGAGGACTACGGTTCTAGGGATCATATGGGACTCGACGACGATGCGGGCACAATTGTCTCCCGCGCGAGTCGAGACCATACTGGCGATGGTCTCAGAAATTAGGCTAGGCCACAGCATCACTGTAGAGCACTTTCAGGAAGTGCTGGGGCTCAGGGCAGCAGCGTCCAACGGGATACCCTTTGGCCTGCTGTACATGAGACCTCTACAGTGGTGGCTGGAAACCAAGGGGTTTCCCCCAGAGGGAATCTTTTCCGTATGATCAGGGTAACGCGCAGATGCCTTCGTTCCCTAGTCACATGGAAGAAACCTTGGTTTCTGTCCCAGGGGCCAGTGTTTGAGCGTCCTGTTGCCGGGAATCCGCTTCAACAGACGCCTTCCTCACTGGCTGGGGCGCGGTCATGGACGGCCGCTTTGGGGGGAAGTCCTAGCTTTGGCTGGACTTCCGAGAGCGGTTCCCCCCGTAGAGGGGCAACCGAGGTTGCTTCCTCTGCGGCGCTCCGGAGAAATCGAGGTAATCCCGCCGTCTATGACGCTTCGGGCCCCATCGATTTCCCGCGAACGCATGCTGCTCCAGCCGCCTCCGGAGGGACTTGCGGCTGGGCGGCTAACGCGTCCGCACATAGAGAATCGTTCCCAACCACTCCTGCCGGTCATCCGCTTCAGGGGGTTGGGGAGGAGGCTCGTGTAACACCCGAGGCCAGCCTTGAGAGGCTGGTTCCCTCAGTAGATTATCTCGGCGCATGGGATGCCTTCCGAATATTTCTACATGGGTCCTGCGTACTGTAGAAGAGCAGACATCCTGTCGAGGCAGGGGCTGAGGCCCGGGGAGTAGCGACTCCACCCAGGGGTGGTGGCGTCTCGAGGGACGTCCCACTGTCCACTGTGGTGTTCCATCACGCATCCAGCCCCGCTGGGGTTGGATGCCATGGTTCAGACGTGGCCGAGGCTGCGTCTGTATGCTTTTCCCCCGATTGCTCTGCTCCCGGGAGTCCTGGACAGAGTCCGCCAACAGGGGGTCAGCCTACTTTTAGTAGCACCCCGTTGGCCGACGCGAGTTTGGTTCTCGGATATCATAGCTTTGCTGGCAGGTCCTCCATGGCAGATTCCTCTGAGGAGGGATCTCCTATCTCAGGCAGAGGGCACTATATTTCACCCCCGGCCGGAGGTTTGGAACCTTTGGGTCTGGCCCTTGAGGGGGTCAGGTACCTAGATATTGGCCTGTCGGCAGAGGTGATAGAGACCTTACTCAGTTCTAGGGCTCCATCTTTCAGGAGACTGTACAGCCCCAAGTGGTGAGCCACTTGGTGCAGGGAGCGTGAGGTGGTCCCAGTTAACTGGCCGGTGGCTTCAGTGCTGGAGTTCCTCTGAGATCGCTTCTCTGCGGGTCCAACCCCGTCCACACTCAGGGTGTCCGTGGCTGCCATAGGCTTTCCACACTCCTTTGGGTGATGGGCTTGGGTAGACACCATCTGGTTGTACAGTTCCCCTGTGGGGTTTGGTGGATGCGGCCTGTGGCTCGGTCCAGAGCTCCCAACCTGGGATCTGGCAGTGGTTCTCGAAGGCTGGCTGAGGCCCCCTTCGGACCATTGGAGTCGGATGAACCAGGGAACTTAGGATTGGTCAGTTCCCTGGTTCTTCAGGCATTACATCCCCCGCCTCACGTGACGCCGGAGTAAGATACCTTCACTGTGGAGCACTTTTGAGTGCTGGGGCTCAGTACAGCAGCGTCCAAGGTGAGACCTTTTGACCTGCTGCACGTGAGACCTTGACAGTGGTGGTTGGAAACCAAGAGGTTTCCCCCAGAGGGAATATCTTTCGTATGATCAGGGTAACGCGCATATGCCTTCGTTCCCTAGTTATATGGAAGAAACCTTGGTTTCTGTCCCAGGGGTCAGTGTTGGGAGCGTCCTGTTGCCGGGAAACCGTTTCAACAGACGTCTCCCTCATTGGCTGGGGCGCCGAAGGCGCTTGGGTTTCCCTAGTCCTAGTTGTGCCCGGTCTCCGGCTTCACTCTAGGGCAGGCACGACCCTCGGTAGGTCCCAAGGGTCAGTGTTGGAGCATCCTGTTGCCGGGAAACCGTTTCAACAGACGTCTCCCTCATTGGCTGGGGCGCCGAAGGCGCTTGGGTTTCCCTAGTCCTAGTTGTGCCCGGTCTCCGGCTTCACACTAGGGCAGGCACTACCCTCTGTAAGGTCCCAAGGGCCAGTGTTGAGAGCGTCTTGTTGCCGGGAAACCGTTTCAACAGAAGCCTCCCTTCATCGGCTGGGGCACGGAAGGAAAAGGAGTGGAGAAGTATCTCCCTACGGTGCTGGCGCTAGGGTACTCAAGTCCTAGTTGTGCCCGGTCTCCGGTTTCACACTAGGGCAGGCGCTACCCTCGGTGTGGGCTAGTGGGTACTCGTTCCCCAAGTGTCTAACCAGACGCAGTGAGAGTTCCCTCGAAAGGGAACTGCTCGGGTTACGACTGTAACCCTTGTTCCCTGAGTAGGGAACGAGCACTGCGTCTCGTCACCACACCTCGGCACGCCTGGAGCGCATGCTTCAGAGCAATAGCTGCCGTTTCTGTGCGCCGGCTCCCGCTTTATACTTCCGGGTACGCCGCCACGATGACGTCATCACGCACGCCAATCAGATTGGTTTAGTGGCTATACGGACTTCAGATTCGCTATTGCTTAGGGAGTATCCCCCAAGTGTCTAACCAGACGCAGTGCTCGTTCCCTACTCAGGGAACAAGGGTTACAGTCGTAACCCGAGCAGTTTTCTTTATACAGTGACACTTAAAATAAATAAATATAGATCTTCTGAAGCATCTGAAAAACAAAACCCATTAGACACAAGTAAAGCCGCTTTTTTGAGTTCACTATGTGGAAGATTAACAACAGCCTCTTCTTTTGAGTTCTCTTGGAAGATTAGCAGTAACATGTTTGCTTTGAGAAAATAATTGAAATGTACAAATATTATATCCTATCCAAGAGTCAAATCTAATATATTTGTTCCTGCAGCTGTTGTTCGTGGTTCTGCTCACAGGAGAAAATGGAGCAAAGAGAGACCACCCGACAGTAAGTCTTTACATAGATGAATATTGATTAACTTTAATAAACAATGCAATAATTATGAACAATGATGTCAATAACAATGTCAACTTACTGCTCCTGTTGTTGTTGTTTAAAGATTTTATATGTGCCATATCACATGATGTGATCTGCATTTCAGTGAGCAATCTGAGGATTGTTCTGCTGGGCAAGAGCGTGTCAGAAAACAGCCGAGTGGGAAACTTCCTGTTGGGACGAGCAGCGTTTGACAGTGAAGCTCCTCCAGATGTTGTAGAGAGAGTCGGAGGAAGATTGAAGGACAGACACATGGTCATGGTCATCAACAGTCCTCGGCTGCTCCAGACAAACATCTCAGATCATCAGATCACACAGACGGTGAGAGAGTGTGTGTATCTGTCTGATCCAGGACCTCATGTGATCATTCTGCTCCTCAAACATGAGCAGTGTTCAGCAGAAGATCAGGAGTGTGTGCAGAAGGTGCTGGACTCTTTCTCTGAGCGGGTTTATCAACACACCATGGCCCTCACCACACAAGAGCCCAATGAAACCAATGACATCCTACAGAAAATCATTCAGAAATGCTCAAACAGACACTTCAGTCTTCAGAGAAGCAGCTCTCCTGATGATCTTCTGCAGGTGTTTGAGGACATCCTGCAAATGAATGATGGACGCCATCTGGATTGTGCTGAAGCTTCACAGTATTTCACAATGGAGCAACAGGCCACAGAAAGACGTGAGTGTGATGATATGAGATGTTTCTTGTGATAAATGAATGTGTTTTTAAACACTTCTACTAACATATCTTCTACTATCAGTTTCAGAGTGTGTGAAGCTGAATCTGGTTGTGTGTGGGAGTGACAGGACATTAAAATCCTCCATATCAGAGCGGATCCTGAGAGGTCATAAAAATAATGAAATCATGAAAAGTGGCACAACTTACCCCTCTGTATGATTTGTTTTGTTCTTAATGCTTTTTTAATATTTTAAATGTTCAGGTTCAAGAGAAAACACAGATGAAGTGAGGATTGTGCTGCTGGGAAAAACTGGAGTTGGGAAAAGTGCAACAGGAAACACAATCTTAGGAAGAAACACTTTTAAGGCAGAAGCATCTTTTGAATCAGTGACTAAAGATAGTCAGAGAGAAACATCTGAAATCAACGGCCGACGCGTCACTGTGATCGACAATCCAGGACTGTTTGATACTGAACTTACCAATGAAGAGATCCAGAGAGAAATCAGCAACTGCATCTCCATGATCCTGCCTGGACCGCATGTGTTTCTCCTACTGATTCCACTGGGACGATTCACTAAACATGAGGAAACATCAGTGAAGATCATCCAAGAGACGTTTGGTGAGAAATCTTTAATGTTCACCATGGTGCTCTTCACCAGAGGAGACGATCTGAAGGACAAAACCATTGATCAGTGTTTGGGAAAACCTGGATCTGCTTTGATGAAGCTGATTGAAGTGTGTGGAAACCGATTCCATGTGTTCAATAATAATCAGACTGAAGACCGAACACAGGTGTGTGATCTACTGGAGAAGATAGACAACATGGTGAAGGCAAACGGAGGGAGTTTCTACTCATGCAAGATGTTCAGAGAGATGGAGAGAGAGAAACAAGAACAACAGATGAAGATCCTGATGGACAGACTCAGAGAAAGAGAAGAAGAGATGAGGAAACTAGAAGAAGAGAAAGAGAGAATGAAGATGAGGATGGAGGAAGAAAGACAGACTGATTACAAAGAGAGAAAGAGAAGAGAAGAGGAACTCAAAAGAGAAATAACAGAACAAGAGAAACATCAGAGAGAGATACGAGACGAGATGAGACGAGAAAGAGAGACATTCAAACATCAAATAGAAGAAATGAGGCAAGAAAAAGAGAGAATTAAGATCAGATATGACATAGAAACAGAGAGACTGATGAACAGAATAGAGAATGAGAGGAAGAAAAGAGAAGAAGAGTTTAATGAGAGAGAAGAACAATATAAAACACTAATGAAAGAGAAAGAAGAGAGTGAGGAAAAGATGTGTGCAGAGATGAAGAGAGAACGAGAGGAATGGGAGAAACAGAAACTAGAGGAAAATACGAGAAGAGAAGAGGAGGATAATGCATTAAAACATCAAATAGAGGAAATGAGACGAGAAAAAGAGAAATTAACAACAGAAAAAGAGAAACTTAAAGCTGAATATGAGACTAAACGAGTGCAGTGGGAAACACAGAAAAGAGAAAGTTAAAGCTGAATATGAGACTAAACGAGTGCAGTGGGAAACACAGAAAAGAGAAGAAGAGAAGAAGAAGAAAGAAGCAGAAACACAGAAATCTGACCTTCAGAAGAAACAGCGAAGTCCAGGAAGTGATGGCACAAAGAGTAAGAGGAAATAACTCCATCACTCATTCATTAAACTCTGTAAAGTTCAATAGTGTGAGATCATATTTCATTATTTATGTTCAGTGCTGTTGAAATAATTCTGCTGTAGATTCTGACTTTAGTCCTCAGAGCGGAGTTTCCATCTCAGACATCATCAGCGTTAGATCAGGGAAACATCGCAAATCATGGACAATTCACAACATTTACAACCCTCGCAAAACTAACCTTTATTTGAAGGGTTTGATATGAAATGGGATATTATTTTACTCTAATAGCAAATGATGGGAAACTGTTCCATGTGTGTTACTGTACTTCTTTTGTGTTATTTCTTTCTAGGCTGTGGAACAAAAATGGAGGGAGCAAATATGATGCCAGATCAGCATTTAAATCTGGTCCTGCTGGGAGGAACAGGAATTGGGAAGAGTGCATCAGGAAACACAATCCTGGGACGACAAGCTTTCATCTCAAAGAAAAGCCACAGATCTGTCACTCAAAATGTTGCTGTTGAATCTCGAACTGTTGGTGGCATTACAGTCTCTGTTTATGACACACCAGGATTATCTTACTCAGAGCTGAGAGATGATGAGATTCAGCAGAAATATGAAGAGGTTCTTCAGAGATGTGAATCAGGCCGATGTGTGTTTCTGCTGGTCATCAAAGCTGACAGATTCACTGAAGAAGAGAGAGAAACTGTGGAGAAGATTGAGAAGCTGCTGGGAGAAAAACGGCTGGAGAAAACCTGGATTCTCTTCATTGGAGGAGATGAACTGGAGGATGAAAACACAACTATAAAAGAGTTCATCAGTGAGACTGAACCACTGAAGACACTCGTTCAGAAATATGAGCAGAGATACCACGTGTTCAACAACAAGAAGAAAGGACCCAGTGATCAAGCTAAAATGCTGCTTACAAAAATACTTAAGACATACACAATGGGTGAGTTTTTTATATATCAACTCACTTTTAAATATTGTGAACACTTTTTTTACTCTTTCCCAGCCATTCACAGAATTTTCCGGCTATCCGTGTTCTCACTGTAGAGGGATCTGAGCCAACATCTGATTGGCCAGCCTGGGTACCGCCCCAAAATTTAATTTGCTACTGGCAATTTCATTATGAAACCAAGTCTCAGATTTCAACTTCTGTAAGTTTTATTACAATAAATGGTGTGTAAACAAAAAATAATTTCTCATGTAATCGATCGATTAGTGTTTCAACCGTGGAAAGATGTCAATAAAACAGCCTGAGAACAATAATGTCACGTCACATTTACACCTCAGAAAAGCCAGTGTCCATAGAGTTAGTGAGAAGAAATGACTCCACAGAAGTTTCCTGAATAATTTACAGCATTATTTGAGAGAATTTGTTTCCTTGAAAAAAATCCACATGTACTATATCCATGTTTAAAGGTCCCGTTCTTCGTGATCCCATTGTTCAAACTTTAGTTAGTGTGTAATGTTGCTGTTAGAGCATAAATAATACCTGTAAAATTATAAAGCTCAAAGTTCAATGCCAAGCGAGATATTTTATTTAACAGAAGTTCCCTTTCAAAGCCTACAGCGAACGGCCGGTTTGGACTACATCCTGGTACTTCCTTCATTAATTACGTCAGTAGAACAGTTTGTTGACTAACCTCCGCCCACAAGAATATGCCAAAAAGGGGGCGTGGTCTTGTTGCTCTCCCACGTGGAGAAGAGGAAATGTTGCGTTTGAGTGTGTTTGTGTTGTCGTCGAGACGCTGTTATTTTCATCCCGAAGTCAAATCACCTTTGTTTGGCTTTCCCAGGGACGCTGTAGAGATCATTGAGCGCATACATCTCCCCGTTAAGAGGCGTGACCTTTCCGTGCAACGTGCGCTAAGCTGCTGTCGAATCACAACACAGGAACCAGGCAACGTGCGCTAAGCTGTGGTCGAATCACAACACGGGAACCGCTGGCACAATCAGAACTCGTTACGTATTTCTGAAGGAGGGACTTCATAGAACAAGGAACTCATCAGCTGTTTTCAGGACATTAAAACAGCGGTATACAGATCAGTAAATTGTGTTAAAAATACTGTTTTTTTACACGCGAAACATGAACACATGTTATATTGCACACTGTAAACACAATCAAAGCTTCAAAGAGCGGGACCTTTAAATCCAAATTAATGCATTTTAATTTTAATTTACTACAATATTATTAGTTAACATGTTTGTGTATGTAAGACCATTTAAATTTTGTTCAACAAAATAACATTTCTGTACTAAAAAAAGCCGAAAGTGGTAATTTCCCCCTAGTGTCCTGGGTCTGAGCTGTAACGGGTGTGAGACTGAAGCTTTGGTGTTGATGGACTCCATATATCTGTGCTTGATCATCGCTCTGAATCTGATCCACATTTAATCTTCCATAAAAACACAATTTTCTCAGCTTTTTGTTCAAGTGTTGATTAAAAAGGAATGCATGGATCTAGACAAAAGAAAATTAAAGGGGTGGTAAACCACGATGTTATGAACTGCTCCGAGACAGAAGGTGGATCCAAATGCAGCTTTATTACTGGGCAATCCAGAGGCGTAATCCAAAGTACAGGCAGGGGTCATACACAGACAGGCAGTCCAAACAAAGAAACAAAGAAACAAAAACAAAACAGGCAGGGACCAGAGGCAAGAGAGTAATCCAGGGAACAGGGCAAGATATCCAAAACCAACAGACAAGAAAAACAGGAGAATGCTCGGAATTGCAGCGTAACACTAAACAAGACTTCGCGGAGTGTGAATGCATGACCATGGTATAAATAGACAGATACTAACAGGATGGTGAGACACAGGTGAATGCAATCAGTGAATGAGGGACAGGTGAATGTGATTAGTGATAAGTGATGAGTCCGGGCAGTGAGTTATGGGAAATGTAGTTTGTGATTGATAATAGTCTTATGTGTGGAGTGCCCTCTGGTGGCTCTCAAGGGCACTCCAGCTGGTGATTGTTACATAGCCCCCCCTTTAAGGAGTGGATTCCAGACGCTCCTAACACTGTTACGGAGGGAGGAGGAGCGGAGGCGGACCCGGGGGCGGGATGGAGGGCCAGGCCCGTGGAGCGGGTAACGACCTGGAGACTGCGGCAAGCTTGGAGGCAACGGCGGATCAGGCTGTGCAGGCGACCATGTCGGATCAGGCTGTGCAGGCGACCATGGCGGATCAGGCTGTGCAGGCGACCAGGGCGGATCAGGCTGTGCAGGCGACCAGGGCGGATCAGGCTGTGCAGGCGGCCAGGGAGGAGACCATGGCACAGGAACCGACACCGGCTCAGAAACAGGACCAGACACCGGCTCAGGAACAGGAACAGACACCGGCTCAGGAACAGGAACAGACACCGGCTCAGGAAGAGGAACAGACACCGGCTCCGCGAAGACCATCTTGTCCTGGGACACTGGTTCGGCGGCGGCCATCTTGTACGGAGACACTGGCTCGGCGACGACCATCTTGTACGGAGACACTGGCTCGGCGGCGGCCATCTTGTACGGAGACACTGGCTCGGTGGCGGCCATCTTGTACGGAGACACTGGCTCGGCGGCGGCCATCTTTTACGGAGACACTGGCTTGGCGGCGGCCATCTTGTACGGAGACACTGGCTCGGAGGCGGCCATCTTGTACGGAGACACTGGCTCGGCGGCGGCCATCTTGTACGGAGACACTGGCTCGGCGGCGGCTATCTTGTACGGAGACACTGGCTCGGCGGCGGCCATCTTGTACGGAGACACTGGCTCGGCGGCGGCCATCTTGTACGGAGACACTGGCTCGGCGGCGGCCATCTTGTACGGAGACACTGGCTCGGGGGCGGCCATCTTGTCAAGAGACACAGGCGTGGAGTCGGCCATCTTGTCCGAAGACACAGACACGGGAAGAGGAAGAGGAACAGATTCAGGCTCGGCGGGACGAGACTCTTGACGGGCAGACGTGACGTGAAGCTCAGTCTCTGGTTGGGCAGAAGTGACGTGAAGCTCTGTCTCTGGATCGGCAGAAGTGACGTGAAGCCCTGTCTCTGGATCAGCAGAAGTGACGTGAAGCTCTGTCTCTGGATCGGCAGAAGTGACGTGAAGCTCTGTCTCTGGATCAGCAGAAGTGACGTGAAGCTCTGTCTCTGGATCAGCAGAAGTGACGTGAAGCTCTGTCTCTGGATCGGCAGAAGTGACGTGAAGCTCTGTCTCTGGATCAGCAGAAGTGACGTGAAGCTCTGTCTCTGGATCGGCAGAAGTGACGTGAAGCTCTGTCTCTGGATCGGCAGAAGTGACGTGAAGCTCTGTCTCTGGATCGGCAGAAGTGACGTGAAGCTCTGTCTCTGGATCGGCAGAAGTGACGTGAAGCTCTGTCTCTGGATCGGCTGACGTGACGTGAAGCTCTGTCTCTGGATCGGCAGAAGTGACGTGAAGCTCTGTCTCTGGATCGGCAGACGTGACGTGAAGCTCGGTCTCTGGATCGGCAGACGTGACGTGAAGCTCAGTCTCTGGATCAGCAGAAGTGACGTGAAGCTCTGTCTCTGGATCGGCAGGAGTGACGTGAAGCTCAGTCTCTGGATCGGCAGAAGTGACGTGAAGCTCTGTCTCTGGATCGGCAGAAGTGACGTGAATTGCAGGCCCGACTGGACTAGTGGCCATGTCGTCCAAAGACACATGCATAGCAGATGCAGTGGGTATGTCACTATCCTTCTCCATTATACCCACTGTAAAAGTAGAACCGCTCAGTTGCAATGCAATGTCAATGTACTTTTTTAGAGAGCAATTAGGATCGTGCAAAGGCATGATAGAACTGAGTGGCTCAGATAGTCCTCCTCTGAAAAATATCATGAGGCACACCTCGTCCATTGAAGTCAAATGGGCCAGCTCAATGAAGTCCTCTACATAGTCCTCGATGGGGCGATCTCCCTGACGGAGACGCATTAACTGTGCTGCTGGATTCATAGCGGCGAAGTCTTCTGTTATGAACTGCTCCGAGACAGAAGGTGGATCCAAATGCAGCTTTATTACTGGGCAATCCAGAGGCGTAATCCAAAGTACAGGCAGGGGTCATACACAGACAGGCAGTCCAAACAAAGAAACAAAGAAACAAAAACAAAACAGGCAGGGACCAGAGGCAAGAGAGTAATCCAGGGAACAGGGCAAGATATCCAAAACCAACAGACAAGAAAAACAGGAGAATGCTCGGAATTGCAGCGTAACACTAAACAAGACTTCGCGGAGTGTGAATGCATGACCATGGTATAAATAGACAGATACTAACAGGATGGTGAGACACAGGTGAATGCAATCAGTGAATGAGGGACAGGTGAATGTGATTAGTGATAAGTGATGAGTCCTGGCAGTGAGTTATGGGAAATGTAGTTTGTGAGTGATAATAGTCTTATGTGTGGAGTGCCCTCTGGTGGCTCTCAAGGGCACTCCAGCTGGTGATTGTTACACACGATTTCACTTTTCTAACTTTAGCTAGTGTGTAATGTTGCTGTTTGAGCATAAACAACATCTGCAAAGTTACAACGTTCAAAGTTTAAAGCAAAGGGAGATAATTGCTTTTAAAGAAATCAATTTCTAAGGACTACAGCAAACGGCCGCTAGGGACTACAGACATTCCTCCAGGGTTGCTGACATCACCAACCCCAATATTTACATAAACCCCTCCTCCGAGAATATGAAATAAGGGGTGGCGAGGCCATTTTGTATTGCAGCAGGGAAGCGTTGTTGTGGTAGCCTATAGTTAGTAGGCTGGAGTGTTTTTGCCAATGCCAACGAAACGCTGTTATTTTCATCCGGAGTGCAGGTCCACTTTGTTCAGCCTTCCTAGGGACGGGGGTGCGCTGCAGTGCGTTTAACATACAACGTTATAGGCATGCGTGTATGAGACAGAGGGGAACAGTCGCATTTGCAGCTGCATATATGCTGCCCATCACAAATCACAGCACGAGACAGACAGGGGTCGGAGGAGAAGACCGGAAAATGTGACATACGGGACAATATTCGTCTGTATTTGCAATACATGAGCCGCGGCTCCCGCTGCACATCTCAGGCAGGAAAGCTTCCACAATCTTCGCGAGTTCAATGCAAGATTCTTACAACGGCTTGAAAACAGAACTAAAAACAGAAGCTGTTTACGGGCCACAACCTGTAAGTGTGATTTATTTTTCGTCGATGTGTTTTCCTGTAATAGTTTGTGTTGTTAATTGTACGCTGTAGCAAGGAAGTAACCATGACAACGCTGTTTGGCTCTGCTAACCAGTTTGTTAAATGCTCATTCATATTAACGTTATCCGACAAACACCTAACGTTACAAACTGTTTAAAATCTCAACAGTAAACTTGGCATTAGTGTAAATGATTCTTTGATTAGAGCTTTTATGTATTGTTTATCTACAGGCATGCTAAACATGGTTCTGTGTTTGATTTGGATACTATAGTAAAACCAATGTTTAGTGTTCGTTCTCGCGACAGATATTTGGCAAATCGTTCTAAAAATACAAAAGTAACAGTGCCATTCAGTAGCGATCACTATAGATCCACATTCTTTACTCTTGAAGACTGAACAGGTTCTGCTCGATCATCTTCACTAAAATTGTCTGGGTCTGATTCGGGCTCAAATTGGTATGGTTTTATTGACGCCATTGTTTCTAATACTAGCCAAAGCACAGGCTACCGGTAAAGGTAAGGGGCGGGACGTTTCCGACAAACGTGCACTAGGCGGTTAGCCAATCACAACACACTGGGCTAGCTAACCAATCTGAGCTCATTGCGTATTTTTGAGGGACTGGCTTCATACAACCCGGAACCATCAGACCGTTTTTACAAGGAGGGACAGAGCAGTGTAGAATAAAGGTCAAATATATGAAAAATAATGCAATTTTTTAAAAACGAAGCATGAACACGTTACAGTGTACCCCACAAACACAATCAAGCCTTCAAAAGAGTGTGCTTTACCACCCCTTTAAAGCAAAGGCTCTGATATTTATTTTGAAATATTGTTTGTGCAGATATTCATACAACAAAATATTCTGAGGGTCATGAACATTAATGTGAAAAGCATGAAAAAGAGATGGCAGGGAACTAAAAAAAGAAAAAAAAAAGAAGTTCATATAAAGTTCAAATATTAAGTTCATAAACATTTATCGCAGTGAGTGTTGTGGTGTGTGGTAATGTAATGGCTTTTTATTTCATTTCTTTATTATGTAGTGGAAGATGCAGAGATGCTGAAGCAGAATCCACTGAAGAAAAAAATACCAGAAAATGTTGAACCAGCCGCTCCTGTCTCCCGTCTCTCATCCAGACGGATTGTTCTTCTGGGTAAAACTGGTGTTGGGAAGAGTGCAACTGGAAACACAATCCTGGGAGAGAGAGAGTTTAACTCTGTGATGAGTACGAGATCAGTGACCCGTGAAACGTCTCGGTTACGTTGGTAACCCTCGTTCCCTGAGTACGTTAGTGACTAACGAATGGGGGTTTCGCTTAGAAGCCAATTACCTCAACAGCGCCCAATGGCAGTGCCAATGCCATGGGCATGCGGAATTTGCATGCGTAACTCCGCCCCACCTCGTGGGTATATAAGGAAGTACGCTGGCAACATCGCATTATGTTACTGCTGCAGGAGCCAAGACTGAACTCCGCGTTCCAGCAGCACAGCTGATGTGGCAAAGGAACGTACGTCTCCGTTCCCTCCTCAGGGAACGAGAGTTACATATGTAACCGAGACGTTCCCTTTCGTTCAGTCACTACGACGTACGTTAGTGACTAACGAATGGGGGTTCCAATACAACAACGCCACTCAGCTGTCTTCCAGTGCCCTGCGTAAGTGTGAGTACCCTGTCGTAAGACTAGTACGGACGAAGGACTCCCACTTATCACAGAATGATGTTTTGTACATTGTAATCCACTATTTGTGATATTTTGAAATGTAATAAAACAATTTGGACTCAAATCAGTATTTCATGCATCTATTAAACTATTAGTTAATTCATCTATTCAGCAAATTAATATACAGTCAGTATTCATTTTGGTATTTTGATTCTCCGCTGATTCTCCTCTGGTTTTTGTGATTACTGGTTGACTGTACATTATGGCAAGTAATGCATAATCTTACTGTTGAGCAGGTAATAAATCATATTCATTTTCCTACTGAGTTTCTTTTATATATATATATATATATATATATATATATATATATATATATATATATATATATATATATATATATATATATATGGCCCCACTTTATATTAGGTGGCCTTAAGTACTATGTACTTCATTAAAAAAATAAGTACAATGTACTTACTGTGTTCAAATTGTATTGCAAAACACATTTTCTGATATTGAGGTGGGATATGGGTAGAGTTAGGGACAGGTGTGGTGGTATGGGTAAGTTTAAAGGTAAAGTTAGAGACAGGTGTGGTGGTGTGGGTAAGTTTAAGGGTAGGGTTAGGGACAGGTGTGGTGGTATGGGTAAGTTTAAGGGTAGAGTAAGGGACAGGTGTGGTGGTATGGGTAAGTTTAAGGGTAGAGTTAGGGACAGGTGTGATGGTATGGGTAAGTTTAAGGGTAGAGTTAGGGACAGGTGTGGTGGTATGGGTAAGTTTAAGGGTAAAGTTAGGGACAGGTGTGGTGGTATGGGTAAGTTTAAGGGTAAAGTTAGAGACAGGTGTGGTGGTATGGGTAAGTTTAAGGGTAGAGTTAGGGACAGGTGTGGTGGTGTGGGTAAGTTTAAGGGTAAAGTTAGGGACAGGTGTGGTGGTATGGTAAGTTTAAGGGTAGGGTTAGGGACAGGTGTGGTGGTATGGGTAAGTTTAAGGGTAGGGTTAGGGACAGGTGTGGTGGTATGAGTAAGTTTAAGGGTAGAGTTAGGGACAGGTGTGGTGTAGGGACAGAAGTGTTCCCGGTTCCGGCTGACCTAGTTAATGCAGCATAACAATCATTTCATTGAAAAAGTGTTTTATGTGTATGCCACAGTAAAAAGATGTGTTTTAGTCTAGATTTAAACTGACAGAGTGTGTCTGCTTCCCGAACAATGCTAGGAAGACTGTTCACGAGTTTAGGAGCTAAATCTAGGTATGGCACAGTTGTGGTGGTATGGATAAGTTTAAGGGTAGGGTTAGGGACAGGTGTGGTGGTATGGGTAAGTTTAAGGGTAGGGTTAGGGACAGGTGTGGTGGTATGAGTAAGTTTAAGGGTAGAGTTAGGGACAGGTGTGGTGGTATGGGTAAGTTTAAGGATAGAGTTAGGGACAGGTCTGGTGGTATGGGTAAGTTTAAGGGTAGAGTTAGGGACAGGTGTGGTGGTATGGGTAAGTTTAAGGGTAGGGTTAGGGACAGGTGTGGTGGTATGGGTAAGTTTAAGGGTAGGGTTAAGGACAGGTGTGGTGGTATGAGTAAGTTTAAGGGTAGAGTTAGGGACAGGTGTGGTGGTATGGGTAAGTTTAAGGGTAGAGTTAGGGACAGGTGTGGTGGTATGGGTAAGTTTAAGGGTAGAGTTAGGGACAGGTGTGGTGGTATGGGTAAGTTTAAGGGTAGAGTTAGGGACAGGTGTGGTGGTATGGGTAAGTTTAAGGGTAGGGTTAGGGACAGGTGTGGTGGTATGAGTAAGTTTAAGGGTAGAGTTAGGGACAGGTGTGGTGGTATGGGTAAGTTTAAGGGTAGGGTTAGGGACAGGTGTGGTGGTATGAGTAAGTTTAAGGGTAGAGTTAGGGACAGGTGTGGTGGTATGGGTAAGTTTAAGGGTAGAGTTAGGGACAGGTGTGGTGGTATGGGTAAGTTTAAGGGTAGAGTTAGGGACAGGTGTGATGTTATGGGTAAGTTTAAGGGTAGAGTTAGGGACAGGTGTGGTGGTATGGGTAAGTTTAACCCCTTACCAGTCACCCCCACTTTTGGCAAAGGAGTGCAAAATGACATACCCAAAATAAAATTGTTGCTGCTAATGAGTCCTTCTGACTACACACAAATCAAAGGTATCATTTGAAAGCTGACACTTGACAGTTTACCATGAAAGACTCAAAATTACTCTAGAAATTACTAGTAGAGAGATAAATAAGCTCAAACACAATGGACAATTAAAAAAAAAAATTATAACGGTTTATGAACAAGAAAAATACATAAGGCAGAAATATATATGGATCTGGAAACACAAGTAAACTAAAGCCACATGTCTTTTAAATGTACGTTTCAAATTTGAAGTTGATACAAGCCAAAATGACTTTTTTACAAGCATTTAGTTCGGAGTATGTCTAGGCACCTTTCCAAAAAGGCCACTTGGAGACTCCAAAGGGACACTTGGTAACCACCTTTTACCATGAGGTATAACCGGTTTGTTTGATCATTTTAATCTATTTTCTCATTACAACATGACAAAGCTCAATTTATATACTTTCTCTGGTATATTTTTCACCCCTAAATGTTTATAAAAATGCATGTATGTGCATATTTACTGATTTTCTATTCAAATTCAAAGAATCATTCACATACAGTGATCTACCTACATACCCACTCTATTGTTGCCCTGATGGCACATTTACACAAGCTTACAAATGTTCTATTCAAATTCAAAGCATCTTTCACATACAGTGATCTACCTCCATACCCACTCTGTTGTTTCCCTTATTGAAACATTTACACTACCAGCTAATGACTCAGACTGTAATCAGACAATAATCATACCCCAAAACAGTTTCTTCTCTCAAGAAACATTACTTGCTTCACATTATTTGCTTACCACAAAGTACTACGCACAGGACAATGGTGACAACAGAGTAAAAACTATTCTGGTGATAATAGCCGAAAAGACTGAATTATTTTAGACAAATGCTTACACTCTCACCCACTCACTGACTAGATATATTTAAAATATTGCTGGTCACTTTTTAGTGGCAACATAAGACATTTGTCATTATCAGGTCCCACAAATATTCCCCCATTGCATTACTATACATTATATTCAACATTTTATAGTAATTGAATGTAGTACTGACACTAAAACACTGTGAAATTTAACTTTTTCCTCACACTGTCATTTTTATTTTGGGTGAAATATACACAATACAGATTTTCACTATCCACGATACATTGTTACAACTTACATCACTAGCTTCTAACTCAGCACTTGAATAAAAAAGGAATTTTGCGGTACTTGAACGTACTAATAAGCCGTAATAGTGTAGAAACACAAAACTACAAAACAAAGCAACAAAAACGTACTAAATGTAGACACTTACCGATCTCGGCGTGGATCCATTGCAGGCGAATGCTGACAGAGCGAGCGCTAGTGAGCTAGTGTACAGGGTTGCCAGGTTTTCACAACAAAACCCGCCCACAACTACTCAAAACTAGCCCAAAACACGCCCAATCTCGTTTCAGGGGGAGATTTAACCGCAATTGGGAGGTTAAATATGTGTTTTTTTGGCATGGTTGCCTACTAAAATTCGCATTCCCGGGGCTAAATATCATATAATTGGGGTCGCTTCAACCCGCGGACATGAAAAACAGCCCGCGGCAACAGTGTTGAAGTAGCCCAATTCCGCTGGAAAACCGCGGACTTGGCAACACTGCTCGAGGGGCGCGCGTGAGTAATTTTCCAGGATGCAAATGGTTACGCAAACAAAAATACAATGTGATACTCGCGAGATTTATGCTAATCAACACATCGGTGTATTCGTTATTGCATAGACTACATGTTAGATGACAACACAAGACTTTCCCATTGCTGTTTTTTTTGTTTTTTACCAAACACCTTTGCATGTGGATAATCATGCGTCACCAAAAGTGACTGTCATCTTTCAATCTTTTCTAAAATTGCGTGGCTAGTTTTCATCAGATATCTTCTGGGCGGTTCTCATTCAGTTCCAGACACTCTACTAAATACATTGATAAGTTATATTTCATTGAATAATGCGCTTCATGCGTACAGTTCATCAAATAAACAGGACAGCGTCTCGTGATTAGTAAACTTCAGGAAGTAAACAACAGAAGTTCTATAGCTTTTTTTACCAGTTTGCTTGTTTTTGGACAAATATTTACTATGGACATCGTACACTGGACTCTTCCCATGGAAAAAAGGTCGAAGTCACCATTATTCTGCCAAACATTACATTTCCAAAGCACAAAAAGGTAAGGGACATCCTCTCTCTTTGTTGTCATATCACATTGTTTAGATTCATACAGAATGACAAAAAAACGTTGCAAAGTTATCTTGATTGTATAATGCTTATACAGATACGAATCTGCAGTCTCTTATCTTTCAAACAATGTACTGGTTGACCTTATTACTTGACAAAATGATATTGTAAACTAGCGATCAATGTAAACACTATCAAACGCGGGGCCGTCGGCGATCTCTGAACACAAAGGGGTTAAGGGTAGAGTTAGGGACAGGTGTGGTGGTGTGGGTAAGTTTAAGGGTAGGGTTAGGGACAGGTGTGGTGGTGTGGGTAAGTTTAAGGGTAGAGTTAGGGACAGGTGTGGTGGTGTGGGTAAGTTTAAGGGTAGGGTTAGGGACAGGTGTGTTGGTGTGGGTAAGTTTAAGGGTAGGGTTAGGGACAGGTGTGGTGGTGTGGGTAAGTTTAAGGGTAGAGTTAGGGACAGGTGTGGTGGTGTGGGTAAGTTTAAGGGTAGGGTTAGGGACAGGTGTGTTGGTGTGGGTAAGTTTAAGGGAAGGGTTAGGGACAGGTGTGGTGGTGTGGGTAAGTTTAAGGGTAGAGTTAGGGACAGGTGTGGTGGTGTGGGTAAGTTTAAGGGTAGGGTTAGGGACAGGTGTGTTGGTGTGGGTAAGTTTAAGGGTAGGGTTAGGGACAGGTGTGGTGGTGTGGGTAAGTTTAAGGGTAGGGTTAGGGACAGGTGTGGGGGTATGGGTAAGTTTAAGGGTAGAGTTAGGGACAGGTGTGGAGGTGTGGGTAAGTTTAAGGGTAGGGTTAGGTGTAAGGGAAGTGTCAACTGTGTAATTACAAATGTAACTACAGAAATTAATTACAGATGTTATTACATGCAGGTATTTTTTTGATGTAAGTACAATGTAAAAACATGCATGTACACAATAAGTGCATTGTATCAAATGATTAATTAAAATGTTAGTACATAGTAGTTAAGGCCACCTTATATAAAGTGGGTCCATATATATATAATTGAAGTCTTTATTTATTTTTGACATTTTTAACAAAACCAACTCCCTAACAGATGACTGTCAGATTACTAACAAAATATATATGTTGCATTAGTGTGCAGTTTCCTTTCTGACTGAAATGGGAATTTCCATCTAATGCATTTTCTGAGCTAATGCATTAGTTAACATGAACTAACCATGAACAATGTCTGTAGCTTTACTGTTTTTCTGAGGTTATCTTACTGTACATATTTACATTAGTTTACATAGCAGGTGACACACACTGAAGATGAACATTTACAAAAAAAATGCTGTTGTGTACCTTATTAATATTATTTAATAATAAGGCATTGATTTTGGGCAGTTGGTAATCCTAAATGGAATCCATCTGAACATCAGCGGACAGGTTGTTCATGTTTATACGCACTTTACCTTCATTACTGACATTCAACAACACATTTATTCATCTTGCGTTGAGACTCTTATTGTAAAGTGTACACTATTTCAACATTACCTGATGTGTTACTAACATTTGTAGACTTTTATTAACATTACTTACACTGAAAAAATCTTAATCCTAATTTTACGGAAAATAACAGATTTTTTTAAAGGTCATTTTCTTTTATTCAGTAATAAAACAGTAATTAATCAGTAATTAAACAGTAACAACATAGTTAAATGATAAAACGGTCGAATGACTGGCAGCAACAGACCATTACAGATCTCTCAAGATCTCAGCATCTTCAGTTATTACAATCCAGTTTGAAATGTATCTCTTTCATACACATTTTTCTTTGGGTTTTAATCTGAATAAATACTACTCTGTTATATCCTTAATTCACAATTGAACATTCATAATTTTTGCATTACACTAATAAAATTTGAGGTTTAAATGTACTCAATTGTTATGCTCCACATATAATGCATTATAAAGGTGTTCATAATGCATTGTATGGTCTCATGAATAATTGTAACCACAGTTATAATGCATTTATAGACTTATCTATTCATAGAACACAACTTTAGAAAGTATAATGCATTAAAATACATGACAACCAATTCCACAATCTTCAAATATTATAATGCATTTTAACTTTGGTTACAATTATTAATAAAACAAAAGAAAAGATATACTTAAAACCAAGAAGTTTTTCCTTTGAGTTTTCCGACACCATTTCACCATCGCGAAGCATCTCTGTTAATTTTTCTCCATAATTACACCAAACGTCTTTGTTAACTGGGCTCAATAAATTCCTCAGCAGACTGTATGTTTGACTTCCTACATATCGCTTTTTGCTTGGCTGCTTCTGTAATCTCATTTTCCTCGAAGAAATGTTGCAAGATTTCACAATATTTTTCCCAAGACTGAGATTGATTATCAAATGCTGTGACTGTTCCTACTATGTTGGCCATCTTCTTTCCCAAAGTTCCAACTTGTACGGATTCAACTTCTTTCCTCTTCAAAAATGTATTTTCTTTGCTTTCATCCTCGTCTCCAAAATGTAATAACTTGCGTGAGACAGATCTGCTCAGAATGGTTCTTTACTCAAGGAAATCATCAGCCAGCAGTTCACTTGATGGCATCACAGGTGGATTCCACATGCACACTAACAAGTTCTTCTTTGAAACTTTTAAGTCAAGTAGAGCATCATTAGATTGCCCCCTACAGGTCAATCCACAACAGCTCACTCTTTACATTACTGCCATTCCATATTTATTTGTCATTCGCTGTCAGTATTAGATCCTTATAAACAGTGATGCACGGTTGCATGTCAGGTATCACGCACACAGCTCATGGACAGTGTTAGCACACACATTGTTTGCATTGTTTTGAACATCCATTCCCATTTATTCTAGTATATCATCATAGAGATTGTGTTATGTCATATTTCACATTTGTTCACCAAATAAGCTTTATTAGTATTGTGTTGTGTTTATATATGTTTATATCCATATTTATATTTGTATTTTGTATTCACAGAACCACACATCTATGCACATTTAATAAAGACAACAATTTGGATTATAACCGAGTGAGACATCATCGTTCCGGACAAACTCTAGCCTTCAACCAAACCCAAACTAGCAAATAGAGTGAAGACTCAGAAGATTTTTCCGAGACTTGCACAAAGTTTGCGTTCTTAGGCACCCAAAACGCCATTGTTGCATAAATAAGGGGCCAAACGCTTAAAAAAGTTTTATGTTTTTAGTTGAAATCGGTGTCGTATAAACAGCCCCTCAGAAACTATCAAGGTACATGTGGTAGAGAATCAGAACCAAACCAAAACACCAAGAACAAACCACAATCCTGACAGCAGCAGTAGCAATGCAGTCTGTTTTATTTCATTGTAAGCAGGGTGTTAAGCCAAACACTACAAAAATGTAAGACAACTGCAACCCAAGGCTTATATCATGAAAGGATCAAACGGAAATATTTGCCAAAATGAAATATTTGCCAAAATAAAACAGACTGCAGGTAGAACTCTTAATGGCTATATGCTCTTTTAACAAACTGACTCTATTTGACAAAGAATGACAGATTTTCTGCTAAATGAATCAAAACAAAAACTAATTCAGGCAAAGGCACACAATTTATTAAAAATAACATTTAGTAAATTTAAAGTGCTAAATAATGTGAATATAAATGGTTAATAGACACATATGTTCTGCTCTGTGTGGATACAAATGACTTTATGCAAGAAATGTCAAAATCAGAGTTTAAAATGTTCATGTTCTACATCTATATTTGATATAGCCTGACGCCTGATCCATTGTGTCTCATCAGCTGGATGCAGATGATCATTTCCAGCTGTGTTTTTAGATGAAGATGATGATGAGGATATTAAAGATGGAGATGATGATGGTTCTTCCATCTTTTTTCTGTCCCTCTTTTATTCTTCACTCTTCACTTCTTCATAACTGTCTCATTTTTACTCTCTCAAGTTCCGGTCTTCTTCATTTTCCCCACGTTGTCTTCTCTCCTCTTCCTCTTGCTGTCTCTCTTCCTCACTCTGCCTCCTCCGTGTGCGAGCAGCTTCAGCATTCAAAGCTCGGCTTCAGCAACAGCAGCTCCAACGCCAGCAGCTGTAAGAGCAACTGCAACTCCAGCAGCTCCAGCAACAATAGGTGCAGCAACAACACCTCCAACAGCAGCAGCGCCAGCAAGAACAACACCAACAGGTGCAGCAACAACAGCAGCGCCAAAGAGTAGAGCTTTACGAAATATACCTTGTTGTTTTCTCTTCTCTTCTCTCTGTCTTTCTTCTTCCTCTCTCCATCTCTCTTCCTCTCTCCGTCTCCTCTCCTCCTCTCTCTGTCTCTCTTCCTCCCTCCATCTCCTTTCCTCTTCTCTCTGTCTCTGTCTCTCTTCCTCTCGTCTGAATCTCCAAGCATCTTCATACATCTCATTACCGTAGTGTCCTCCTCCATTCTGCTCTATCATTGAGTCAATCTTCTGCAGTAGATCATTCACCTGCTCTCTGTTATTCTCATCTCTGTTGTTGAAGACGTGAAATCTGCCTCCACACTGATCAACTACATGTCTTAATCTACTGTTCTCCTGAATGACTTGCTCCATTGACTTTCCTTCCAGCAGATCTCCATGAGTGAAGAGAATGATGGAGTATTTTAACACCTCCTCTCCAAACATCATCTCAATCATCTGAGGAATCTGCTGCTCCTGTTCAGTGATCCTCATATTTACATTAAACAGAATGAGAAAAGCGTGCGGTCCAGGACTGGATAAGTAAACACTTTTCGCTATCTCTTTCATTAAATCTTCAGGACTCATCTCGGTGTCGAATAATCCAGGAGTATCAACTACAGACACATTCCTGCCTGAAACAGTGGCGCGTTTCTCTGAACATTCACTGGTGACTTGCTTTGAGCCCAGTGTAGATTTAAACACTTCCTGTCCCAGGATTGTGTTTCCAGCTGAACTTTTCCCAGCTCCACTTTTACCCAGAAGAACAATCCTCCTGTATGAGAGACTGTCATCAGAGGTGTCTTGAACACCGAGGGCAATACTATGCCAAGAATTTCTGGAGACTGTATAAAAAAAGAAAAGAAAACAGATTACAAAACAAAACTTATTTCACCCTGGCATGTACTTCTGCGCTAAATTACTATACTAACACTACGGTTAAAATATGGCATATACTAATTCTGTGGGCAGATAAAGGAGACAATATCAATACTGCTTAGACTCACAAGCTGCTGTTTTAGATCAATGCACAGTACAGTGCTCGATACTCGTTCGCTTGCTGTGCTTGTCTTGTTGGATTTAGGTGCTGTGTTCAATACAATTGATCAATCAGGGTATTTTGATATTTTAATATTAATTTTTCTTCTTCGTCTGTTCCCCTTTTATGCGGTGTGTCTCAAGGACCCATTTAGGCCCTCTTCTCTTTTCATTTTATATCTGGGAGCCATTTTTAAGAAATATAGGATGGGTTGCACCAATAAGGATTCATCTTAAATCTAGATTAAATCAAGGTTTACCTAAAAATGAAATCAAGATTTATCTAAATAAAGTGCATTGAGCCGGCAGAGTGTCAGGCCTGTCAAGAACAGAGATAGTCACACCGACAATCAAGCCAGTTGTTTTTTCTTATCTCATTTACATTAATGCATTTGGCAGACGCTTTTATCCAAAGCGACTTACATTGCATTTAAGGTACACATTTTGTCAGTTCTTGCTTTCCCTGGGAATCGAACCCATGACCTTGGCGTTGCTAGCACCATGCTCTACTGTTTGAGCTACAGGAAAGCATCTGTAGCAGCTTCTCGTTGTTTTGTCATAAATTACACTGCCATATTACTCCATTAATTGATACTATAAATATATTTCCATGCTTATGAAATCTACACATGCTGCCGCAATGTCATTGCCTGCTTGATCAGTAACGGTCTCTCTACATAACACTTTAGACAGTTGACATTTTACAAGTTTATTTCCTTTATCGGCAATAGTCACTTATGTCAGCAAGAGTTTCTGGTGGTCAATAAAGGAGGAAATTGAATATAAACATTGTTGTTGTCAATGGCAAATCCATTATGGTGGAGAAAATTTATCGTAAATTGAGGTTTTAATCGCAGGTTAGAATTATAATCCCAGATTTGTTAATCTGTGTTTAAAATTAAATGGTGCAACACAACTCGATTTAAAATAAAGCCCAGATCAACAAATCCTAGATTAGCTATCAACTGTGCTTACTTTAATCCTTATTGGTGCAAGATCTTCTACCACTGCTATGCTGACGATACACACTTTTATTTAGCAGCTAAAACTGACAGTAGTTATCATTTTGACCCACCTTGCGGCTGTTTTGAAGAGATCAAATGCTGGATGGTGTCACAGGCCGGCTCATAGCCTGTGGCAAAGATGAGGGGACACCAACAACAGCTAAAGGCCAAAAGAGGTTCTTTATTGTAAACCAAAAACTATTAACTATAAACAAAGGAAAAAGGAATGATGTGTGAAAATGTCATAATGTAAGGTGTATGTAAAGTGCAGGGATGCATGAATCTGTGTGTGTCAACATGTCTGAGTGGAAACTAAATAAAACTACAACAGAACAAACCCAAACAGGATCATACCTGGAGGAGCAGAGAGAGAGAGTGAGAGGTTAGTGAGGCAGTTTAAATCCCCTGAGCCCAGGTGGCTCCAATCACTAACGACCCTCCTCTGCCTGCAGGAGGAACCACCCCTGCCAGGCAGGGGAGGGGCCGTGACACCCCCCTCCTTAAAATGAGGGTCCCACCCTCAGCCCAAAAAAAATTTACCAACATTTAACACATTTCAAAAGTTCCCCAAAGAAAAAAAAAAAACAGCCCCAACTCCTAGTGGTCACCGCAGGTCCTCTGAATGTCCAACCCTTCAACTCAGCAGCCCTGGTACCTAGGGAGCAATTTAAGAGAAAGAACAGGCAGACAGCAAGCAGAGAGAAAAGATACAACCTAGGTTAAAGGAGCACGGGACAGGGCATCAGCAATGATATTATCCTTGCCACTAATGGGTCTAATATCAAGGTTGAATGGTTGCAAGAAAAAAGCCCAACGCATCAGGCGCTGGTTAGGATTTTGCAAGGACTTCAGAAAAATTAGTGGGTTGTGGTCAGTGAACACAGTTACAGGGGTCAAACCGGAACCAACATAGACTTCGAAGTGCTGTAGAGCCCAAATGAGCCCTAAAGCCTCCTTTATGCCTATTGACACTGGGTGGACCAGATAAATGCAGCCTTGGCCATCAACAGATTGGTCAGTGGGGATACTACTACCGAAATGTTTTTACAGAAAGCACGGTAGTAACCCACCACTCCTAGGAAGCGCATCAATTCTTTCCTTGTAGAGGGCTGTGGAAACTGCTTCACAGCCTGGAGCTTGACCTCCACGGGACAGACAAAACCCAGCCCCACAACCTTGCCTAGGTATGTGATTGTAGCTTTGGCAACCTCACACTTTGCCAAATTGATAGTCAACCTGGCCCACACCAGTCTTTCAAACAGGGCTTGGACTCTACTGCACCTGCACCACTGCACCTCGGTTTCCAATTGCCGTCTCTTCTCCTCAGATACACAATAAAATCTCTGTTTGATAGGCTTAGCATCTCCGATGTCTATGTCATGCTCAATTAAGTGGGTTTGCAAAGGGGTGTCAGAAAACAAACCAGGGTAACTTCTAATAAGAGCTACCAATTCGTCACGTTTCTCAAAGTCTAAATGATTAATCAAAACCTCAAGGTTTTGCAAAGTCTGGGAGTTTTTCAAACGCCCTTGTAAGATCTCCTCCGAAACCATATCTACATCCTCTTCTCCCCCATCCACCAAGTTAAAACCACAAGATGTAATGACTGGAGCAGCAGTCAACGCTGACCTCACTGCTGGAGTGCCCTCCACTTTACTTAGATCATGGGAATGATAACCTTTTAACAGGTTCACATGGCACAATTTAGAGGACTTCCTATAACTAGTGATGTGCAGACCGAGGCTTCGTGAAGCAATGAAGCAGTTGAAGCAAATGTGCCATATTGTTTCAAAGCAATCCGACACCCGTCTCTACGCTACGGCGCCATCTAGTGGTCACTTGCATGTGTTGCTCTGAAATACCTTGACAATGATCCATGTGAAAAAGAAAATGTTTTAACATCTGTCTGACAACTACATGGTCTTGGTTTTGTAACCTGTAGCCTCGTCATTGTAAATAACTATATGTTTATATTTATATATATATATATATATATACAAAATGAACATTAATACAATAAATAAAGCCACAATGTGTCACATTTTTACAAAAAAAATTTATTCAAAAATATGAATTGCTCTGCTGTTGAAGAACTCAGCCGACTTCTTTTTTTACATATAATTTCTCCAGCCTTTGAAAAAATCCTCTCACAAGGGACACTTGTTGCTGGCATGCACAAATATTTTTTTGCAAGTTCACACAAATGAGGGAAAATCACTGCTCTCTCTTTCCAATAAATGAATGGATCATGCGTTCTGGCCAAAAACACATCTATCAGGTACTTCTTCACTTCTACGGTTGCTTCAGCTGTAGTACTGTGTGTCGTCTGGGTTTCACGGATACGACTATCAAACAGTTCCCATAAACTGTCCTGGGTTTCTGCTGGTGTTGTTGATGATGATGATGATGATGATGATGGGCCTGATGCTGACATTTGTGGCTCTGAATGAAAATTAAAACAACAATTAGTTACAAAGCACAAGCTGACAGCATATATGAAGCTGCCTATCACAATACACACATCTCACTTTATTTGGTGCTTCCAAATGGAAATGCTCCCACACCACTGATCCCATTTTTTATCTATTCTATTAATATATCTATCTATATAATCACCTATGAATCTATATCTATATAATTCTATATATCTAACTTATGCTGTGCTATCTATCTGTCACTATCTAACTTAGCCTATATTAATGTGTCACTATATCTATCCCAACTATATGTCACTGTCTACCTATCAGTCAATATATCTCATTTAAATCTAGCCTAAATGTAACTATCCAAAGCGCACTATAAATCTCACTGCTATCACAAAATCTCTCTCCTCTCACAAAAACCGACGAGGTGAAGTTGGATTAACTTCACTTTTAAACTGTGGTGAATTAGGTTCATACAGATGTGTGACTGTGTGGTTTGTTCCCGCCCCCTTTAATCAACGCAGTTTCGGCAGGCGCCACCTGATGAAACACATCGAAGCTTCATTTAGCCATAGTCACGTGACATTGGGTGTTTCGAATCACAGTTCGGAGCAGTGTTTCGAAACATCTGCGCTTCGGGATCTCGGCAAAGCCCCGAAACGTCTGTTTCGCGTCAGCCATCCCTACCTATAACCAGAGGTTTCAATAAGATAGTTCAAATCTGACACTTTGCGCAACACAGTAAAAGGACCAGAGTATTTTGCCTGAAAAAGTGAACTTACAAGAGGCAAAAGAGTGAGTACACGATCACCGGGACTAAACTCACGCAGCTCAGCCTGTCTGTCATATCTCTGTTTCATTTTCTTTTGAGAACATTCTAGTTTTCCTTTCGCCAGTTCCCCAGCCCTATACAACTTCAGCCTAAAACCGTTTACATAATCAATAAGGTTTTGAGGTGGCTCCTCAGGCAAACTACCATCCTGCAGAACGGCTAACGGCCCATGCACCTTGTGACCAAACACCAAGTCGTTAGGGCTAAACCCAGTGCTTTCCAGCACTGCTTCACGAGCGGCTAGCAACAGCCAAGTTAACCCCTCCTCCCAATCTGCAGACAGTTCTGTACAGTATGCACGAAGCAAGGATTTTAACGTTTGGTGAAATCGTTCCAAAGCTCCCTGGCTCTGGGCATGGAACGCAGTAGACTTATTGTGTTTAACCTTAAGCTGTTTGAGAACCTGAGCAAATAAATGGGAGGTAAAGTTAGATCCCTGATCTGACTGGATGATTTTTGGAATCCCAAATGTTGAAATAAATTGAGTTAACGCCTTAACTACTGATCTTGAAGTTATGGTACGCAAGGGAAAAGCTGCCGGATATCTAGTAGCTTGACACATAACAGTTAATAAGTAGCTATGACCTGACTTGGATCGTGTGTAAAGGTCCAACACAATCGATAATAAGATGCTCAAAAGTTTGCCCTATGGCTGGTATTGGGTATAAAGGTGCTGGTTTTAACACCTGGTTTGGCTTACTTGTGCGCTGACACGTATGACAAGTTTTAATAAACTGAGCTACATCCCGCTTTAAACGTGGCCAGAAAAAAATAACGGAGTATGCGATCATAAGTTTTACGAACACCCATATGACCTGCCACATCACCATGTGAAGTTTGCAACACTCTACTTCGCAAAGTAGTAGGTACAACTACTTGAAAAACTGGTTCTCCTAGACCCTGATCACAGTATGGAACCCATTTCCTGACCAACAGCCCATCCAAAAGAAAATAGCACTGAGCACTATTCCTCACCACTGAATCAGGAACAACTTTATCAAACATATCAGCCAAAGTAGTATCGGCCTTTTGCTCAGCCATCAATGAATCTCTAGAACTAGTCAACTGTTCTATCTGGAGTTTAACTGGCAACTCAAGCCTTTCTGGCTTACTCTCCACCTCCTTCCGAGAGGTTGAGCGGGTAACGGCACAAACTGGAAATACCTCAGGAGACACACTACTGCAATCTGGAGATACACTTGCAGGGGGCACTGAAGGTTGCTTCTTAAAGAGGTTTGGTTTGCCAGCTGCCCACACCTTACTACCTGCCAAGTCATTCCCCAAAATCATGTGGACTCCCTCTATAGGCAACTGGGGTCTAACCCCAACAGCTACATCACCCTCTACCAGACCACATTCTAGGGTCACTTCATGTAGAGGAGAAGAGAATGGAACTAAACCCATGCCGCGTACCATTACACAACTGCCAGTAGCAGACTCTTTAGAGAACTGCAAAACAGATTCCAGAATAAAAGAATCTAAATCTCCAGTGTCTCTTAAGATTTTAATTGGAACATTTTGGTTGCCATCTACCAGCGACACTACACCATCCGAAATAAAAGCTGAAAAATCACAGTGAGAAGACTGAGAACCAAACTCATCTAGTGGTCGAAAAAACTCACCCTGGTGGTCAGAGGCTGTAACAGGAACTGCCATCACTGCAGGTTTAACTTGACCAGACTTTTTCGATCTAAGTAGAGGACACTCTTTCTTCCAAAGTCCTTCAACTAAACAGTAGCGACAGGTATTCTCATTAACTGGTGCTTTATGTCCCCCAGAACCAAACTTCTGCTGAGGCCTTTGAAAAGAAGCGCCAGAAAAAAGTGACCTGCTATGCCTAGGAGTAAAATTATTTTTATGGTGCATATCACCAGTCGACTCAAAATGGCTTTTATGTGTTAGTCTGTACTCATCTGCAAGGACTGCTGCATCACTTGGAGACTTAACTTTACGTTCATTAATATATGTAGCAACCTGTTCAGACACAGAATTTTTGAACTGTTCTAGCACAATCAAGTTAGCCAGACCATCAAAAGTGCTAACATCAGAAGCTGTATACCACCGATTAAAAGCAGAAATCAAATCACGAACAAACTCAGAATAGGTTTGTGAATCTAGCTTTTTCCTGTAACGAAAACGTTGACGATATGCCTCCGGCACAAGCTCGTAGACCTTCAGAACTGCTGATTTAACTGTAGCATAAACTTTACTGTCAGCAACACTTAATGCTGAAAAAGCCTCACGTGCTTTACCTGTAAGTACACATTGCAACAACATAGTCCTGTCCAAATCCGACCAAGCTCTAGCTTCCGCAATACGCTCAAATAAAATAAAGTATGTATCTGGATCTGACTCATCAAATTTAGGCAACAAACGAAGATTCTGTGAAACATCAAACTGTGGTACTACTTCTGGTCTACTGACATTTTGCAATCGTGCTATCTCCAACTGCATTTGCAAAAGCTCAAGTTAATGAAGGGCTGGCCTGAAAACTTGCAGCCTCCATACTAGCAGACTGACCCAAACAGACACCTACTTCCCTTAGACCTTGCTTTAATACAGCTTTAATCGTCTCTTTAAGTTTTTTATCAGCAATCTCAATCTGATAATGTTCAGCTATTTCAATTAACTGCTCCTTAGTACACAAATCTAAGGCTAACTCTGAAGGAGCCTTAACAAAACTACTCAAAATGGAAGACATTTTTCTCAACCAATAAAACTATTACAAATGCCCACAAAAAACAACTAATCTGCTGCCAGTCTGGGTTTAAGGACAGGAGCCACACCCCACTAACCTAAAAATGGGATCAGTGGTGTGGGAGCATTTCCATTTGGAAGCACCAAATAAAGTGAGATGTGTGTATTGTGATAGGCAGCTTCATATATGCTGTCAGTTTATGTTTTGTAACTAATTGTTGTTTTAATTTTCATTCAGAGCCACAAATGTCAGCATCAGGCCCATCATCATCATCATCATCATCAACAACACCAGCAGAAACCCAGGACAGTTTATGGGAACTGTTTGATAGTCGTATCCGTGAAACCCAGACGACACACAGTACTACAGCTGAAGCAACCGTAGAAGTGAAGAAGTACCTGATAGATGTGTTTTTGGCCAGAACGCATGATCCATTCATTTATTGGAAAGAGAGAGCAGTAATTTTCCCTCATTTGTGTGAACTTGCAAAAAAATATTTGTGCATGCCAGCAACAAGTGTCCCTTGTGAGAGGATTTTTTCAAAGGCTGGAGAAATTATATGTAAAAAAAGAAGTCGGCTGAGTTCTTCAACAGCAGAGCAATTCATATTTTTGAATAAAATTTTTTTGTAAAAATGTGACACATTGTGGCTTTATTTATTGTATTAATGTTCATTTTGTATATATATATATAAATAAAAACATAGTTATTTACAATGACAAGGCTACAGGTTACAAAACCAAGACCATGTAGTTGTCAGACAGATGTTAAAACATTTTCTTTTTTACATGGATCATTGTCAAGGTATTTCAGAGCAACACATGCAAGTGACCACTAGATGGCGCTGTAGAGACGGGTGTCAGATTGATTCGAAGCTTCGAAACAATATGGCACATTTGCTTCAACTGCTTCATTGCTTCACAAAGCCTCGGTCTGCCCATCACTAGTCAACATGTCTGAGTGGAAACTAAGTAACTACAAAAAACCAAACACAAACAGGATCATACCTGGTGGAGCAGAGAGAGAGAGAGAGAGCGAGGTTAGGAAGGCAGTTTAAATCCCCTGAGCCCAGGTGGCTCCAATCACTAACGACCCTCCTCTGCCTGCAGGAGGAACCGCCCCTGCCAGGCAGGGGAGGGGCCGTGACAATGGCTAATAATTTTTTTGTAATTAAATGAAAGCAAAAGCAAAATTTAGTTTTTAGGCCCATCCAGGTCTTCATCTCTTTTTAATTTAGGTTCTGTTTCTGCCACACTCTCAGAATTTGTTTTACAGTGGAGGTACAATTTTGTTCCTTGGGGAACAAAACGTATAACTGTACCTTTAAAGGTACACAATTGGTCCTTAGGGTACAATTATACCATTGTTTTCCTCTACTTAGAGCAGGGGTAGGCAAGTTCGGTCCTAGAGAATTTGGCTCCAACCCTGAAACACATCTATAGAAGCTCTTATTGAGAATTAACAGAGGTTTAGATGTTGATGTTTTATTGAAAATATTTGGTCACCATTATGGTGATCAGTGTTCCTTTAGTTGGGCAGTTTGACTCTTCACTTATGTGAGTTTGTGGTTTTTGTAACAGTGTTAACAAAACACAAAAGAAGCCATAAACTAAAATTATCATGAAGACATATTTTTGACTAAATAACTGACTAAAATGTTAATAAATAATATTCACCAACAATACTTTCTTGCCACATTATTAACTTTGATTTTTAAATACATTCTATGGGAAAAAAGGTTTAGACGCACACAGATATCAAGAATCAGCATATGAATCTTAACAATGGTGACATATTTAATGCTGCAATGCATGCTGGGAGCCATGAATTTTATACTGTGGTGGCTTTGTAGAGTTAGAGCCAAACTCTGCAGAATGTCAGCTCTCTAGGACCAAACTTGCCTACCCCTGATTTGAAAGTACAAAAATGTACCCTTTAGGCAATTCCAGTCCTCGAGGGCCACTGTCCTGCAGAGTTTAGCTCCAACCCTAATCAAATTCACCTGAACCAGCGAATCAATGTCTTCAGGATAAAGGCTACAGGCAGGTGAGTTTTATCAGGGTTGGAGCTAAACTCAGTGGCCTTCAAGGACTGGAATTAGGGGTCGACCGATTATTGCCACCGATATTAAGCATTTTTATGGTTATCGTCATTTTCAAAACCGATTTGCCGATAAAATAATTTTTGAAATGCACGCGATCTGGCTCTGATCCAGCCACCTCTGTCAGAGCGCACCGCTCTGTGACCTAGACTAATGCCCGCCCATCACCATCTGATTTGTTGGGAGTCATGAGTCCGGCCAATCAATGTGGAAGGCTGAAGGCACTGAAAATGTTGCATTCTCACACCGAAAGCACTTGCTAACAGGAGCTGCGCAGTGATCACGCAAAGGTAAGGCAGCAGTGATCACTATCAACTTGTAGTGATTTAAGTTGCATTAAATCACTACACTGAAGATGCAAAACACCTCAATATAATCTATTTAATGACAACCCCATTTCCAGTTATACTGTGAATTCCCAGTCAATGTCCGTCATTGCAGTGATAGCTTTAACAGAGTTTAGTTACTTGGAACAACAGCATGAGAGTTGAAAATAGCCTCACATCAGTGCTAGTGTAACTAAAACCTATTTTAGCTGCTCGCCATTCGGCCATCTTAACGTTATATTGTGAATAGATTATCAACACGAATGAATTCACTCACTCACGTACCCACTTTTTATGTTGTTGTTATTATTCTTAATATTAATGTTGTTAATATTAACAGTTCTTCCAATTAAAGATATGGTAAAATAATTTAAAGGAAGTCTTTGTCAGAGGCCTTTTTATTATTTTTATATTAAATATGTTTTATTGATTTTCACTTTTCTTTTATGCAAACACAGAAAACATGACAATATAACAATTAAACAAAAAGAAGAGAAAAAAACAACAACATCTCAGCTCACAAAAAGGAGAACATTTTTTACATAATACATTTCAGTGTAGATTTGTATACATATTGTATACTTATATGTGTATATAAGTCAGGAAGAAAAGGGTAGGTGATAATAATGCACAGATAATAAGTAATACTGAATGCACAACCAACAAAATCAACCAGGACACCTATAAGCCATCCCTACATTAATCCTCTCGTCAAGATGGAGGCAATGTCACCATCAACATATACCGGAAAAGGCTCCCAAATTTGACGAAATGCCCTACTCCTATCATGTAATATACAAGTCAGGTAGTCCAGTGACACATATTCGAGGATACTTTGATGCCACATATTAATAGAATGGGCTCTATCTGAGATCCATTGTAGAAGTATACATTTTCTGGCACAGAAGATAAGAAAATTGAAAAGCCTAACCTTGTACTTGTTAAGGCCTATAGGAGAAACTCCCAGTAGGAAAGATGCTGGGTCTGGGACCAGAGAAAAACCCAGTATTTTATTAAATTCTACAGAAACATCCAGAACCACTGTATCTTATTACATAACCACAAACAATGAATAAAATTACCAATTTCTGTCTTACATTTAGAACAAACGGAGAGACATCAGCCCTAAATCTGCTGTGTTGAAAGGGAGAGATATGAGCTCTATGAAGAATCTTGAGCTGAATAGCTTTCACTCTATTACATACGCTCAAGCTCTTTGCATTTTTCCAGGCCATTTTCCATTTCTCATCTGACATTTGAATATCAAGTTCCCTTTCCCAGATTGTTTTAAGAAAATGAGTGGAAGTCGCCACATACACGGACAGAATACCATAAAAAAAACTTTACATTAGAAAGAAGTGTAGTATCTTTTTGAATGTAATTTCATATTTGTAAGAAACTAAAAAAAATCTTGCCCACCCAGATTTTTGAGAAATCTGACTGAAGGACATAAAAGTATACTTTTAAAAAAGATCTTTCAGCTTAGAAATCCCCTTAAGAGCCCCCTCTTGAAAGCGTAAATCACTGGTACCCGGAGGGAAATCAAGATTATTACATATTGGAGTATAAATTGATGTTAAACAAGATCTCCCTTCAAGTCGCCTAACCGATTGCCAAGCTTTCACAGAATTAACAAAAAAAAAGTAAAAAAGTAAAAAAAAAAGTAAAAAAAAAAAAGTCTTCAGTTAAAAAAAAAAAAAGCACATTTTGAAGAGGAACCTGTGACTGAGTGGCCTCTACGTCCAGCCATAATGAAGTTGGGTCTCCTGATATCCATGTAGTTATGTGACGTAAATGGGCACTCAATTGATACCTTCTAATATCTGAAAGATCAAGGCCACCTAAATCCTCTGGTAGACGCAGTATATTAATCCTAAAACGAGGTATTTTATCAGCTCATATAAAAGAGTTGAACCATCTATGTAAATCTTAAGATTTGGAATCATTTGAATTGGATATAATAATCTTGGGAGGATATTCATTTTCAAAAGAGCAATGCGTCCCGACCAAGAAATGGGAGGAGTTTTCCATCTTTCTAGATCAAGCTTAATACGATTGAAAAGAGGAATAAAATTTTACTAGCTAAATTTAGGTGTTATATTTATCCAGAGATATACAAAACCAGAAGGAGACCACCTGAATGGGAAAAGATTTGAACGTAAAGGAAGAGCGTGTGGGCTACCTAGAGGCATGGCTTCAGATTTACTCAAATTAATCTTAAAACCAGAAAAAGCACTAAATTCCTTAATAACAGCAATAAGATTAATTATTGATATTTCTGTTTTAGATAAGAAAATAAAAATGTCATCAGCATAGAGATTAATTTTATGCTGCTTGTCAGCTATCGTCAAAGCATGTATATATAAATTTGACCTAATTGCCTTTGCCAATGGTTCTATTACTAAAGGAAATAAAAGGGGTGATAATGGACAACCCTGTCGAGTTCCCCTATTAAACTTAAAAGAAGTAGAACGTAGTCCGTTAGTTATCACAGCAGCCGGGGAACTTGACCCAACTAACAAATTGTTCACCCAGACCGAGTTTAGTTAGTGTATAAAACAAGTAAGGCCATTCAACTCGGTCGAATGCCTTTTCTGCGTCCATTGATATAACAAGACTGTCCAGTCCTTTTTATTCTAAATTTTGTCATCAATTTTCATTTTTACACTAGACACATATATCGGTTCAAAATATTGGTTATCGGTCTACTTGGTCTGCAATTATCGGTAGCGGCATCGGTCCTGAAAAATGCATATCGGTCGACCCCGAACTGGAATTGCCCATCTCTGCCTTAAGGGTACCACCCCACTGATGGCCACAATTTTGTACTCTTTTTTTTTTTTTGAGAGAGAGTGCAGTGTTCAACCTTATGTAAGGAGTCTCGGGGTTACATTTTATTCATGACTACATTTTGAGAAACAAATCATTACAATGGTAAAGGGCAGTTTCTTTCACCTGAGATCAGTTGCGAAATTAAAAGAGACCGTAAAAGATTTAGAGACCGTAATCCTCGCACTCATAACATCACGTCTGGAGTACTGTAATTCCCTGTACTGTGGCCTGCCTCAAACTGTGATCTCTCGCTTACAAATTTTCCATAATGCTGCAGCGAGACTTCTACCTAGCACAGAAAAGAGGGATCACATTTTCCCCATTTTAGTGACCTTTCATTGGCTTCCTGTAAAGTTTAGAATTGATTTTAAAATTTACAAGGCTGTGTACAAGGCTTTATCAGGTGTTGCACCAAAATACATTAGTGACCTTCTGATTCCTTACTCTCCCCAAAGAGAACTCTTAGGTCTTGTAATCAGCTTCTCTTAACTGTCCCACGTTATTGCTGTAAATCTAAGTGATGTTATCATTTATTACTAATTTTCCTACAGAAATAGGATTACAGAGACTGTAAGAGAATGATTTAATGCGCCTTTTAACAAGCAGGCTCACTGAAGGAAAGAAGAGAACAGAAAAAGAGACAAGCACAAAAAGTTATTTTTTGAGAATTACCAGAGGTTTAGATGTTGATGTTTTATTGGAAATGTTTGGTCACCATTATGCTGACTGATCAGTGTTTGCTTTAGTTGGGCAGTTTTTATGTGACTTTGTGGTCTTTATAAGAGTGTTTACTAAAACGCATAATTTGTTGCAAAGAAAACCAGAAGCAAAGATGATCATGTGATATAGGTTTTGTTATCAGTAGGTAGAATGATTCACTGATGATTGATTAACTTGCACACAGTGACATTTCAGTAAACAAATGTTAACAATAAAAAGCATCATTTATGTAACTAGAAAAATTATGTTTGACAAAATAAGAAGCATTATTATTAATTATTTAAGACTCATTTAAACATTAAAATCTATCAAAAAATAACACAGCCTTTTGATTTTGGATTCTTTCTCTTTGTCTGCTTTGTGTCCTCTTGCAGGTCTTCATACCATTCTTTCAGTAATTCATGTTGATAATTTTGCTCCTTCATTTTATCCTTGAAATCCCAAATCCGCTGTTCTTTTCTGTCTCTGAACTCATTAAATTCTTCTGCTTTTCTTCTAGCATCATCTTCATATTTCATCTTGATCATCTTCATTTCCTCTTCATGATTCCTTTTCAATATATCACATTCTGTTTTCTCTCTTTGAAGATATTCCATCATTATCTGCGTTAAGTCTCTCTCACTTCTCACTTTTCTAAATTGATTCTTTGTTTTCATTCTCTCGTTACCTGCTCTTTGTTTTTCTTCCTCTAGTCGCTGCTTCAGTTTTTTCATCTCTATCTCATGTTTGGCTTGTGATTTCTGTCTCTGGATCTTAATTTCTCTCTCTCTCTCTTTCATTATTTCCTCCATTCTCTTTTTAATGGACATCTCTGCCTTCTCAAACATGCTGTTAGTGAAGTATCTGCCCTCATTAGTGTTTTTCAGCTCTTCTATCATGTTTAACAGTTGAATCACTTGAGTTTTGTCTTGCTTTTCTCTGTTGTTAAAATCCAGGAATCTGTTTCCACAATCCCTGATCAGTTTCTTCAGTTCAGCAGAGCTACTTCTCTTCACATAATCTTCTATAGATTCATCTTCAAGTTCGTCTCCTCTAGTGAACAGAACGATGCTGAACTGAGCAGCTTCATGACCAAAAATCTGTTTTATCAGATCTACAGTGTCTGTTTCTTCCTTGGTGAATCTTCCCACACTCAACACAATGATGAACACATGAGGTCCAGGTGCTGACAGTGAAATACATTTCACTATTTCTTCCGCCACTTGTTCACTTGTCAGTGTCGTGTCAAAGAGACCTGGAGTATCAACAACAGCTACTGATCGACCATTAACTTCACCACCCCTCTTTTCACAAGCTGTCGTCACTGAATCTGAGCTCATTTGGCTGTGAAACTCATTTCTTCCCAGAATAGTGTTTCCTGTTGCACTCTTTCCATTTCCTGTCCTCCCGATCAGAACAATCCTCAGATTCTTCAGATCATCTGCTTCACCTTCAGCACCTGAAAATCACATTGATAGAAAAAGACTTACTGAAAACAAGTGCATTTGCATTTATTAATTTGGCAGATGCTTTTATCCAAAACGACTCACAAATGAGGAATACAACAATCCACATTGTACCACCCCAGATCTGTCCCACATTATTATGGCTGAGATGAATCCATATTTAATCTACATAGATTTTGTGGCTCAGATAAGGTCCAGTTCTGGTTAATTTCTTTGCTCTTGGCTGACATGTGATATTGCTATGGCCTGCTTGTGGCCCAGATCTGTCAAACAGGAGCGGTCCACCCAAGTGCTGTAATTCCATACTGCATGTGGGCCAGATCAGCATTACACATGTGCCAGATGTGGGCCAGATCAGCATTACACATGTGCCAGATGTGGGCCAGATCAGCATTACACATGTGCCAGATGTGGTCCAGATCAGCATTACACATGTGCCAGATGTGGGCCAGATCAGCATTACACATGTGCCAGATGTGGGCCAGATCAGCATTACACATGTGCCAGATGTGGTCCAGATCAGCATTACACATGTGCCAGATGTGGGCCAGATCAGCATTACACATGTGCCAGATGTGGGCCAGATCAGCATTCCGCATGTGTCAGATGTGGGCCAGATCAACATTCCGCATGTGCCAGATGTGGGCCAGATTAGCATTCCGCATGTGCCAGATGTGAGCCAGATCAGCATTCCGCATGTGCCAGATGTGAGCCAGATCAGCATTACACATGTGCCAGATGTGGGCCAGATCAGCATTCCGCATGTGTCAGATGTGGGCCAGATCAACATTCCGCATGTGCCAGATGTGGGCCAGATCAGCATTTCACATGTGCCAGATGTAGGCCAGATTAGCATTCCGCATGTGTCAGATGTGGGCCAGATCAGCATTACACATGTGCCAGATGTGGTCCAGATCAGCATTACACATGTGCCAGATGTGGGCCAGATCAGCATTACACATGTGCCAGATGTGGGCCAGATCAGCATTCCGCATGTGTCAGATGTGGGCCAGATCAACATTCCGCATGTGCCAGATGTGGGCCAGATCAGCATTTCACATATGCCAGATGTGGGCCAGATCAGCATTACACATGTGCCAGATGTGGGCCAGATCAGCATTCCGCATGTGTCAGATGTGGGCCAGATCAACATTCCGCATGTGCCAGATGTGGGCCAGATCAGCATTACACATGTGCCAGATGTGGGCCAGATCAGCATTACACATGTGCCAGATGTGGGCCAGATCAGCATTACACATGTGCCATATGTGGTCCAGATCAGCATTACACATGTGCCAGATGTGGGCCAGATCAGCATTACACATGTGCCAGATGTGGGCCAGATCAGCATTCCACATGTGTCAGATGTGGGCCAGATCAACATTCCGCATGTGCCAGATGTGGGCCAGATTAGCATTCCGCATGTGCCAGATGTGAGCCAGATCAGCATTCCGCATGTGCCAGATGTGAGCCAGATCAGCATTACACATGTGCCAGATGTGGGCCAGATCAGCATTCCGCATGTGTCAGATGTGGGCCAGATCAACATTCCGCATGTGCCAGATGTGGGCCAGATCAGCATTTCACATGTGCCAGATGTAGGCCAGATTAGCATTCCGCATGTGTCAGATGTGGGCCAGATCAGCATTACACATGTGCCAGATGTGGTCCAGATCAGCATTACACATGTGCCAGATGTGGGCCAGATCAGCATTACACATGTGCCAGATGTGGGCCAGATCAGCATTCCGCATGTGTCAGATGTGGGCCAGATCAACATTCCGCATGTGCCAGATGTGGGCCAGATCAGCATTTCACATGTGCCAGATGTGGGCCAGATCAGCATTACACATGTGCCAGATGTGGGCCAGATCAGCATTCCGCATGTGTCAGATGTGGGCCAGATCAACATTCCGCATGTGCCAGATGTGGGCCAGATCAGCATTACACATGTGCCAGATGTGGTCCAGATCAGCATTACACATGTGCCAGATGTGGGCCAGATCAGCATTACACATGTGCCAGATGTGGGCCAGATCAGCATTCCGCATGTGCCAGATGTGAGCCAGATCAGCATTCCGCATGTGCCAGATGTGGTCCAGATCAGCATTACACATGTGCCAGATGTGGGCCAGATCAGCATTACACATGTGCCAGATGTGGGCCAGATCAGCATTCCGCATGTGTCAGATGTGGGCCAGATCAACATTCCGCATGTGCCAGATGTGGGCCAGATCAGCATTTCACATGTGCCAGATGTAGGCCAGATTAGCATTACACATGTGCCAGATGTGAGCCAGATCAGCATTCCGCATGTGCCAGATGTGAGCCAGATCAGCATTCCGCATGTGCCAGATGTGGGCCAGATCAGCATTCCGCATGTGCCAGATGTGAGCCAGATCAGCATTCCGCATGTGCCAGATGTGGGCCAGATCAGCATTACACATGTGCCAGATGTGGGCCAGATCAGCATTCCGCATGTGTCAGATGTGGGCCAGATCAACATTCCGCATGTGCCAGATGTGGGCCAGATCAGCATTTCACATGTGCCAGATGTAGGCCAGATTAGCATTCCGCATGTGCCAGATGTGGGCCAGATCAGCATTCCGCATGTGCCAGATGTGAGCCAGATCAGCATTCCGCATGTGTCAGATGTGGGCCAGATCAGCATTACACATGTGCCAGATGTGGGCCAGATCAGCATTACACATGTGTCAGATGTGGGCCAGATCAGCATTCCGCATGTGCCAGATGTAGGCCAGATCAGCATTCCCCATGTGCCAGATGTGGGCCAGATCAGCATTCCGCATGTGCCAGATGTGGGCCAGATCAGCATTCCGCAAGTGTCAGATGTGGGCCAGATCAGCATTCCACATATGCCAGATGTGGGCCAGATCAGCATTACACATGTGCCAGATGTAGGCCAGATCAGCATTCCACATGTGCCAGATGTGGGCCAGATCAGCATTCCGCATGTGCCAGATGTGGGCCAGATCAGCATTCTGCATGTGTCAGATGTGTGCCAGGTCAGCATTACACATGTGCCAGATGTGGGCCAGATCAGCATTCCACATATGCCAGATGTGGGCCAGGTCAGCATTCCGCATGTGCCAGATGTAGGCCAGATCAGCATTCCACATGTGCCAGATGTGGGCCAGATCAGCATTCCGCATGTGCCAGATGTGGGCCAGATCAGCATTCTGCATGTGTCAGATGTGTGCCAGGTCAGCATTACACATGTGCCAGATGTGGGCCAGATCAGCATTACACATGTGCCAGATGTGGGCCAGGTCAGCATTCCGCATGTGTCAGATGTGGGCCAGATCAGCATTACACATGTGCCAGATGTGGGCCAGGTCAGCATTACACATGTGCCAGATGTGGGCCAGATCAGCATTCCACATGTGCCAGATGTGGGCCAGGTCAGCATTCCACATGTGCCAGATGTGGGCCAGATCAGCATTCCACATGTGCCAGATGTGGGCCAGATCAGCATTCCACATGTGCCAGATGTGGGCCAGGTCAGCCAGCATTCCGCATGTGCCAGATGTGGGCCAGGTCAGCATTCTGCATGTGCCAGATGTGGGCCAGATCAGCATTACACATGTGCCAGATGTGGGCCAGGTCAGCATTCTGCATGTGCCAGATGTGGGCCAGGTCAGCATTCTGCATGTGCCAGATGTGGGCCAGATCAGCATTCCACATGTGCCAGATGTGGGCCAGGTCAGCATTCTGCATGTGCCAGATGTGGGCCAGATCAGCATTCCACATGTGCCAGATGTGGGCCAGGTCAGCATTAGATGTGTCATAAAAATCCTTAACTAACATTAGAAGTGCACAGTCAAGTCAACTTTATTTATATAGCGCTTTTAACAATGCATATTGTTTCAAAGCAGCTTCACAGTGTTAAACAGGAAAATAATGCAGCATAATTTTATTCAGCCGTCTCGCCATTCCGGAGAAAACGGTGACGTCATCAGCTCATTTCAATTATCATACAGTGACAGTGTGGGCTTTAGATCAGTAATTAGATCAGTAATTTAGTTTATATGGTTAATTTAGTTTAATAATTAGATTTATTTGGATATTTAGTTGAAAAAATTTAGTGTCCCCAACTGAGCACGCCAAGCCAGAGGCAACAGTGGCAAGGAAACCAAAACCCCATCAGGAGCATAATGGAGAAAAATAAACCTTAGGAGAAACCAGGCTCAGTCGGGGTGCCAGTTCTCCTCTGGCCAATTAACAAACAGCGTATTATTGTTATTATTCTGGCAATTTTACAGGTCAGAGGTCATAATAGATCGGAATATTCGAAGGACCAGGTTTATGGTGACCGCCGGAGACACTGAATGTTGATTAAATAATTATAAAGTGCAATATTCGAATGATCGCAGCAAAGAGTCACTGTCTTTACTGAATGTGGTTTTTATTTCTTTCAGAACAAATGTGCAGGAACAATCAGCTGCTGTGTGAAATTTAAACAGACTATGGCCTGGTTTCACAGACAGGGCTTAGATTAAGCCAATATTAGCCTCTAGTTCAATTAGAGCATTTCAGTATCTTTTATAAATGTGCCATAGAAAAAAAAAATCACATTACTGGTGTGTATCTTGAGACATAACAACAGATATTTTAAGTGCAAAACAGCTAAAATGCATTAAACAGCTCAAGCATTTATTTTAGTCTAGAACTAGCTGAAGCCTGGTCTCTGAAACTGGACACATTTTAGAATGTTAGTAATATAATGGATGAGGTTTGGTTTTGTGGACTAGATTTGAAGAGCATTGAAGAGTTGTCACTTGGACACACTTTACATTTAAGACCTGGCCCTGTCATGTGATTTTTAACATCATATGGAGATTTGAAATCAATCCAATTCACCAGTTTAAAGTCACTGAAAGCAATCACTATTAGATCAAGTGTCACGTCCAGTGGTGGACGTGGTACACAAATTAAGGACACTGAAATGAAATGTTAAAATCTAAAATAACTGGTTTTATTCAAGCCAAAAATATATTATTTAAAATTTCTGAACCAATGTTGACTGGATCACTGAATCAGTGAGTTGCATCGACACAAGTATAGCTACAGTCGGATCAGTCCTATTCACAAATTACTCATTCAGTGTGATTTGTGAATCAATACAACAACGTTCACAAATCAGACATCACTATCACGTCTCAATTTGGTTGGCGATTTCTTCAGTTTGAAATAACAAGGAACAAAATGTTTTTATGAAATGTAGTGGAGTACAAAGAATGAAATCATGCTTTTGAAGTAGTAAACTTCATTATGAAAATCACATTAGGTTGTGTATGAATATTACACACTCACCCTCTAACTGAAACTCCTTGATTTTATTCTCCATTCTCTTCAGCTCTTCTTTATATTTCTCCTCTGTTTCACGTCTGACTCTGTTCTCCTGAGCTTTCACATATGTCTGAAGTGAATATGGTTCAGTGTTCATGTTTTCTATATAATCCAGTAGATCTGGGATCTGTCTTGAGTTTTCAGGTTCCTTTAACCCCATCACTCTGTACTGACCTCCACAGAGACTGATTAACCTCTGAGATTCTGGGCTGGATTTGATTAAATCTGTCACTCTTTTGTTAACACTGAGCTCTGTTGTGAAAAGCACCATGAAGTGTTCTCTGGAGTCAAATATCCTCTGGATCTTCTCTATTTCTGCTTTGTCTTCATCAGTCAGTGGGCCAACGGGAACAATGAAGAGGAAAACATGAACTCCAGGATCACAGAGAGACACACAGCGGATAGTCTGGCGTCTCACTTCATCCTCTGAGAGCCGACTGAGAGCTGGAAGCTTCACAAGTGTGATATGATGTCCATGAAGCTTCTCCTCCATAACACACACTGTTCTAAACGCTCTTTGACATGATGAGGAAAGTGTTTTTTCTTCCTTAAAACATCTTGAAACGGCATTCAGAGCCGCATCACTTCCACAGAACACCAGGTTCAGATCTGGCTTTCTACATGACCGCAATGACACTGAAAAACATGTTAGGAAAAAGGAGTCAATTTAGAATTGGTACACAAAAAGTACATATTCTACTGCAAAACATAATTGCGATATATATTAAAATACATCTTTAGCAATGTGAAAGCAGACAAACATATTCAATTAACTCGTTATTTGATTATCTCAGTGATTAACAACTTAAATGTAGGTCTGTTTATCTATTTTTTTTTTTGGGGGGGGGGGGGGGGGGTGCAATTATGCATTCATCTGTTATACTTAATTGATTCACATACTGGTAGGGCGATCACCACTTGCACTCCTCCTCCTCCTTATTCCTGCAATAAAAATAGACGCAACATAACAGTGAGCAGGTCGAAACAAGGCCATTTAGGTGGTCCTCTGGGGCGCCATCAGCTAGAGGAGTCATAAGTAATCACTCCAACACCCCCGTTAACACATTAACACTACATTTAAATAAAATGTAAAGGTCAGTAATATACAGTACCTACATCTCCTATGGATCTAATGCATCCATTTAAGCCGTTATATCCTGTATTTAATGGTTAAACATGAATGGGATTATCATTATGTAAGGACTGGTTTTGCTGCTAAGAACAATAAAAGTCACTAATCTTGAGAGAAAATCTCACAGAAACTGTGTGACACCGCCCTGATCAAACATTTCACCCCCTCCCCATTTTGCCCTCTCCTTGCCCTGTTTTCAAGTCAACAAATGCAGATATGCCAATGATGATGTATCTTGTAAATCTATTGTTTTATCCATTTCATGTTTGGTGTCCTTTTAAAGGTCTCGGTGCAAATGGTAGAATGGTCTCAGTTTCACTGCAGTCACTTGTAGTATTAGAAAGATTGAAAACTAATGAGAATTCTGTTCTCCTTTTGAGTGGTCTCTTCAAAGATATCTGATCCTCTCCCCCATAACCTGGGGCCTGTTCTTCGTACCTCGCTAACTCCGTTAGCCGGATTTGATTGTTGACGATTTGCCATGATCTTGGATTGTTTGGTTCTTCGACGCTCATCCTGGACTTGCTGTCATAGCAACAGGTCCGTTAGCTTAAACCTGCTCGCGAGTAGGCTTATTTAATGTAAACAGAATTAGATGCATCTTGAGGTGATACTTAAAATCTGTCCCAGCCACTGCTACTTTATTACAAGAGTTCATTACTGAACCAGGGGCAATAATAATTTAAATAAAATTTAAATAATAATAATATACAAATTTTAAATTGTATATGTATATGAGAATGTATATATTATTATAATGATGTGTATAATACTATAGACACAGCCACTTGATTGAGCGATTTATTTGTGATGGAATAATTACTTTATAATTTTATTGGAGGTTTGCACACATGTTGTACAGTTAATCTGAGCCGTGCATTAATTTAAGTGATGACGGATATTATGGGATGCTTGATGCAGCGCAGATGCAGAGAATTTGATCTTGACCCTTAAGAAACTTTAATACTGTCACGTTACAAATCTGCTTCAAATTGAATTACAACATTGAAATAAAAATGTAAAGGGTGTACAAATACTGTATAAAATCGAAAATATAAATAATTGGTAATCATGTAAAAAAAAAAAAACATTTATCATTGATCTATTATAACTTTTATGTTGGTTTGGTCGTTTGGCTGTTTCCTTATAAAGGTCCAGATATTCGTGTGTTTTTTTGTGTGTAATTTGCCAAGTTTTTTGCCAGGTGGCTTTTTTAATTATATGATGTCATTACGTTGCTGTCTTGACGCCAGCCAATCGCTGCATTGCTGATCATGGTTTCGAGTATCGATGCATCTGCCCTCTGCAGGGAAAACAAGAATGCGCAGTGATTTTAGATCATTTAATCCAGATATTTAAATCCAATCCGCAAATTCGTTGGAAGAACCAAATTAGCCAGAGATCAGTTATCAGGATTAAAAGATCTGGGATCTGTCAAATCATCTCAGATGTATTAAGCGAGGTACGAAGAACGGACCCCAGGTGTTTGTGTTGCAAATATTTACAACCCTTTTGTTCTGGTTGGAGTATTTAAGGGAGGGTAACAGAGCTGTCAGGGGGGAACATTCTGTAGCCAGAACCCCCATGTGGTGCTGGGTCAGTGTCTTTGAGGCACTCACACACACTGCATGTAGTGTGTCAGACACGATGACTCTTTGAAATTATTTTCATATTACTTTGCGATTGTGTTCATGTTTTTCCGCTGATCAGGGGCCCGTTCTTCGTACCTCGCTAACTCAGTTAGCTGGATTTGATTGTTGACGATTTGGCATGATCTTGGATTGTTTGGTTCTTCGACGCTCATCCTGGACTTGCTGTCATAGCAACAGGTCCGTAAGTTTAAACCTGCTCGCGAGCAGGCTTATTTCATGTAAACAGGATTAGATTGCATCTTGAGGTGATACTTAAAATCTGTCCCAGCCACTGCTACTTTATTACAAGAGTTCATTACTGAACCAGGGGCAATAATAATAATTTTAAATAATAATAATATACAAATTTTAAATTGCATATGTATATGAGAATGTATATAATATTATAATGTTGTGTATAATACTATAGACACAGCCACTTGATTGAGCGATTTATTTGTGATGGAATAACTACTTTATAATTTTATTGGAAGTTTGCACACATGTTGTACAGTTAATCTGAGCCGTGCATTCATTTAAGTTTAATTAAGTGATGACGGATATTATGGGATGGCTTGATGCAGCGCAGGAGATGCAGAGAATTTGATCTTGACCCTTAAGAAACTTTAATACTGTCACGTTACAAATCTGCTTCAAATTGAATTAAAAATGTAATTACAACATTGAAATAAAAATGTAAAGGGTGTACAAATACTGTATAAAATCGTGAATATAAATAATTGGTAATCATGTAAAAAAAAAAAAAAAAAAACATTTATCATTGATCTATTATAACTTTTATGTTGGTTTGGTCGTTTAGCTGTTTCCTTATAAAGGTCCAGATATTCGTGGGGTTTTTTGTGTAATTTGCCCTAGTTTTTTGCCAGGTGGCTTTTTTAATTATATGATGTCATTACGTTGCTGCCTTGACGCCAGCCAATCGCTGCATTGCTGATCATGGTTTCGAGTATCGATGCATCTGCCCTCTTCAGGGAAAACAAGAACGCGCAGTGATCTTAGATCATTTAATCCAGATATTTAAATCCAATCAGCAAATTCGTTGGAAGAACCAAATTAGCCAGACATCAGTTATCAGGATTAAAAGATCTGGGATCTGTCAAATCATCTCAGATGTATTAAGCGAGGTACGAAGAACGGACCCCAGTTGTGTACCATGGATTCTTGTTTACTTATTTACTTTTCCTGTCTGGCCAAAATAAATGTTAATCTTGATTTATCTTGTATTGTTCTGAAATCATTTTTCTAGTATGGATCGATGTAGACTCCTTTATTACCGCAAAATCTAGTGTTATGATAGGTCACACCGATGACGGCACGACTGAAGCATGGGCACAGAGTGCGCGATATTCCGATTTCTGACTATCGCTGGATTAGCAAATTGCAGTTCGTGGATATTACTAAAATTACACTTTTTGTTGAGTGAGCATGTGCAACCACTTAAAGGTAAAATATCCACTCTACCTCCTCTGACTAATATCAGAAGTAATCATTTTGTGTTTGTGAACGCGCGATCCGGACGCGTCTGTTCTGTGCGATATTGGGTCTCTTGATAAACGAATTTGAAAACTAGGAAGATACTAATAAAATCAACTATCTAAATTAAATCGCAACTAATAGTAAAATCAGCTGATAAACTCTAAACGTAACACACTTTATAGAGTCACATAAAATTGGAGTCAGATAAAAGTATTCATGGAGTCAGATTTAAAACGAGATCTCAATAAATTAAGAGAACTTCACCAAAATGCTGAAAAGGCTTACACGCAGAATTCCTTTTGACCAAGCCGTTAGTATCCGTTTTTGGGCTAATGGATGGAAGTTTACAATGACTTATTGGTTGTAGCAAATAAACTGTTTGAAAGAATAATATATACAGTAAAATCCCCAGTGTTAAATTAACATTCCTCAAGGGCTGTTTTGACAGCTGGAGAGAGTGAGCACCTTCAACGAGAGTGGAGTGCACATAACAGGCTTGCACCTTTCGTTCTGTTTGTGTGTCGCGGTCATCCCTTGCGTGCTTCAGCACTAGAGAGAGCAAGATCTCTAAAAGAGCAACACTGGTGTGAGCTTGTGTCTTTTTCAAGATGACATTCCGGCCGTGTGTTTCTGGGTGCGGTCAATATCTGCCTCCGGTTGATGGCCACTTTCACTGTCTCTCGTGTTTGGGCGTTAAGCACGCTGAGGCAGAGTTTGGGCAATGGTGGCAACATGACCATAGCGGTGTTGAGATCGAGACTTAAATCTCTTAAATGAGGGGGAAGTCCCTCTGTCTATTCCCCGACTTTATTCCTCTTCTGGGGGTCAGAAGAGGTCTACTTCGGTTAAGGATCACAGTGCTGGCTTCCCCGACAAGTGAAAGTCCTCCTCGGGCCCAGCACTCCTCTGTTCCACCGCAGCCAGTGGAGCTTCCACAGGAGTGCACTAGCCCCTGATGAGGGGTACCAGCTGTTTCCTTCAGGGCTCTGCCGGTAGACAGCATGTCGATCCCTGCATCGAAGGATGAACATATGTCAGCTGAGAATGAAGATTCGGCTGAGTTGCCCCCTTCGGGTGTGGTAGCAATGCCCGTGTCAGACTCAGAATCGACTGTGATGCTTTCCCGGGCCACTGCGAGTGTCTGGCTCAAATGGAACCCTCCACCATGTCCTGAACCCTCAAATGACTGGTTTCTTGGGGTGGTCCGGGCCCCGGCTAAACCTGCCGGTAAGATGAAGAGCAAGTGGCCCTGAAACGGGTGACCCAGAGGTAGAAGAGACTGCTCTCCGTAAAATGGTGACAGTGTGCAACACTATGCCTCGCCGCTCTCATTCCCCTCTCTTCAAGAGGGCGAGAATGACAGTGTGCGATGCTACGCCTCACTGCTCTCATCCTCTCCTTCAGTCGCCTTTGGACAGCAGCGTGTGGCTCTATCCAACTGTGGAAGCAGGTGGGTGCTGCTTTGTGCACTCACACCCCACTTCGGGACACTATGCCTCTCGAGTCAGGTCCCTTACCACCACCTCGCTTCTACTGGTGAAGGACACGATCGAGCTGTTCCCTCCATCCGATATGAAGGCCGGGTTCTACAGCCCCTACTTCATTGTACCCAAGAAAGGCTGTGGGTTACGGCCAATCTTAGATTTGTGAACCTTGAATCAGGCCCGTCACAAGCTCCCGTTCAAGATGTTAATATAGAAACGCATTTTCGAATGCATCCGTCTCCGAGATGGGTTTGCAGCGATCGACCTGAAGAACTCATACGTTCATGTTTCGCATCAGCAAAATAATGCTGACATCACAGTAATTTACTGCTCTTGTTTTACTGTGAATTCACATTATAAAGTTGTCTTTAATCATGTCATTGTAAGAAATTATATTGTTTAGTACTTTAATTGTTTTGAAGTCACCATAATTGTGATCAGTGTTCCATTTGCTTTGGATCTTGGACCTGTATATTCATATTCAAATTTCTTCTAGCCAAGTCAGAACCGTGACAAATGAAAACATTTGTTAAAACGATAAGCTAGAATATAAAATAAGTTAAGTGGGTGATTTTAAGTTAGTCAAACTCTTCTTAGCATGAATATGACCATTTTATTTTAGTGTTATAATTTTAGCATAAAGATTTACCAATAACTTATTTCAAATTCATAACATTGTTTGTAGATTGATATTTTACAATAGGGAAGCAACTGCTGAGATTTATCTTTGAAAGGTGTGACATCATCTTGCAACACAAGACTTTTTTTTTCTTCTTATAAGCATCCCCTAATGATGCACAGACATCAATATGTAAAAACTACATAACACAACAATGGTGACTAAAACCAAGCTTTTTTAAAGTATAATTGTAAAATCTTTAAAGTGAAATTAAGCAATAAAGTTGAAGATTTTAAAATGTATTTTTGAGAGGGCAGATACAAGAGAAGTCCTACTGTGAAAGTAATACAAATATTAACATGTAATACACTGTAAAAAAATATAGGATAAATAAGTTATGACAACATGTTTTTAAGTTAATTTAACTCAAAATCTAAATAAGTTAAGAAATTTCAACTTTTTAATTTAAGTTATACAAGATTCAACTCAAAATTGTAAGTCAGTTGAATGTAAATTGTAATATGGAGAGTTGAAATGAACTTGTACACTATAAAAAAAATAGCATTGGTTTAACTTAAAAAAATAAGTAAAGTGGTTGCCTTAATTTTTAGTTCATTGAAATAAAAAATTTGAGTTAATACAATGAAGGAAATTGGTTTAATAAATAGAAACTCAAAATAGTATTGTATCTGAACCACATAAATAAATAAAAAATGTTGAAAATAGCACAATTTGGCATGTTTCACTGCATAATTACAAATAAAATACACAATTACGCTATATGCTTACAAAATATTTGAATAATATTTGAATAAAGGGTGATGTCGATTCTCAAATGTTCATTGTATTAACTCAAATTTTTAATTTCAGTTAACTCAAAATGTTAAGGCAACCAGGTAACTTATTTTTTAAATATTTTTTTTACAGTATAAACTGTAATTTCACATAAACAATTTTAACAGGTGCCACTGGACTGATGACATAGGACTACTTCACCTTTATTTATTTATTATGTCCCTTAAATGTTCCTAAAATTATGATGTCCATTTTTATATTAAAAGTAAGGTGGATATAAAAGACAGTTAACAAGAAACCAAATAGTTATTTTGACACCCAGTGCAAACAGAGACACAATAAAAGCCAGTATATGCAACACAATTACATGTCTAGTACAAACACAGTATTCTAGAAAATTAATCAGCATTTTATTATGTTTATTATGTCAGTACGGTCTTTGATATTTACAGCAATAACTTATTCATCAAATGCCTTCACCTTAATTTCCTGGTTTGAAAGACACTATTAAACATGAAATGGAATCTACAAACATTAAAAATAAACTAAAACGAAAACATAAGAGGTTCTGTTAATTGTTGCCCTTAGTAGGATTTCAAAAAGAAAAATCAGGGAAGAAACAACAAACTAACATGTTAAATGTTTTGTGAATTCTTACCTGTACTGTCCGCCATTTCATGTGTCGAGTGAAGCACTTGCTACTGAAACACCTGGAACTTTGAACTCTAAAACACCTAGAGATAAACACCCGCTTATGGAAACATTGTATAAGGGCACATTTTTCTTTCATTTCATGACTTCTTACCAGACACTCTAACTATTGCATTTTATTTCTGAACATGCACAAACAAAACTACAAACATAACATGATGTGATTTTACAAAATAAAAAAGTTTTAATTATTGTTTTAATGGTATTTTCCATAGATATCTATAGCATCTAACCAAACACGATTAACTATCCTTTATTATGTACATTTCCATATTTTGTTCATCAATAATCCTCAGTTGATGGCCTCTGTTTTCCATCATCTCAGTGTCATAATTTGTAGGTAAACTATTAAGCCTGTTTAGCAAGTAGGCCTAAGTATGAAAGCCTTTTTGAAAAGTTTAAAATCTGACAAAGTGAAAGAAAAAAAAAAAAAACCAACAATAAAACCCAAATAGCTACAAATAAAATTCCAACAACTGGACAGTATACAGCACAGAAACACTGACTGTTCTTATAACATTATGAAAGAGATCCCATTTACAGGCTACATATTTCATAATTCTTACAAAATGTATCTGCAGGTTTATTTTCATCTAAAATCTGGTTTGTGTTTTAGTATCTTTGTTTTTCAACGCATCAATTATATTTATACCAATATTATATTCTTATAGATCACTAAAGAAACATTCAACACAGTACATATCTGGTGGTTAATCTTGCATGCAATATTTGCCATTATATCACCAACACTTTAAAGCTCTCAAAATCAAAGGTCACACTGATTGACATGGCAATAAAACAACCACGTGACTCTTGGTCATGGTGCATCTATGCTGGTTGTAATATTGGCAATACTGTCTGTATTTGGAATCTGAGAGGTGATTACAGTTTTTCTCATTTGCTAAGACACACACACTACCCATCAAACATTAAGACGTTTAATGACCGTTGAAAAGACGTCCCTCCGACACGTCCCGTCATGGTTGAAAAATAGTTCCAAAATGAAAGCTGAACGGACGTCTGCGACGTCATCTGGCCGTGAATACCATGTCTTTTCGGCACGTCCCTGGACGTCTAACTGCGTCGTCTTCTGGATGTTTAAATGTGTTGCTGCATAATTTAAGTGTGTATATAAGCCTGCATATAAAATAATCACACACCCATTGTGTTACATCGTGAAATGCAATCAATTATGTCTTGGTTTACACATCTGGACAGGTTCTAAAAAGGTTCAAAATCGGTCCAGTCAGACCTGAACATCGATGAAACGTCCATGTTCTGATTTAGCAAAACATTTTATTGTTTTTGAACAGCCACAGATTTTCTTCTTTCATTGATGTTTAACATCCATTAACCAAACTAAAATAAATTACAAAATGCTGAATTACCATTATATAAAGGGATAGTTCCCCCAAAAGTTAAAATTAATTTACTCACCCCACATTTCTATGTTCTGCTGAACACAAAGATGTTTAAAAAAATGTTTGTAACCAAGCAGGTCTCGCCTCCCATTAACTACCATTGTAGGGAAAAATGATTATGGTAGTTAATGGGAGGTGAGAACTGCTTGGTTACAAACATTCTTCTAGGGTCTTTTCTGACCCCAAGGGATGTTTTTTTGTCCCCTTTGTCCAAATGGCATGAGACTTTGTACGGTTGTCAACACTCTCTAAATCTACAAATTAAAAAAAATTAATTGGATTGATATCTGTTTTTATGTTCGTGTGACAAAAAAAGTCACACTCAGGCCGCTTAGACAATGGACAAAATTCATCCTCAAAAACACCACAAAACACGCATACAGAAATGAAGTGGCACACGTCCAACAATGCATAAAACATCCACAATGCAAAATGATCAAACACACACACACACACACACACACACACACACACACACACACACACACACACACACACACACAGAGAGGAATATTTGTTCAATTTGTTATTGCTGTTAAGTTAATAGCATTTTGATGTTCATGTTGTGTATTTTGACTTTTAACTGTTCATTTCTGTTCTGTACAGTTAGTAACTGAAGTGTACATTAAATTTGTAGAATTATAAGAAAATCAGATGTTTGAAATAAAATGATAAACTCTAAAGACTGGTTTGATTCTAATCATAATGTAACATTGAAAAAAATATTTTTTTCAGTACAAAAAAATACTAAACTTTGACAAAATTAATTAATTGGAATTGTTTAAATTGTGATTTCATAACATTTAGATATGAATCCAACTGAAAAATACTTGTGAAGGATGTCTTTCAGTCAGTCAAATAGCACATAGCAAATAGTGGAGCTCTGCAGCCATTTACTGGTAAAAGTTTTTTTTTTTATTATTATAAAACTATTTTCCAAAGGATGGGCAAAAATCTTACACTAAACAATGTCAAATTATCCATGTTATCCCCACGGATGAAAGTTAGAAATTTGTGTGTTTTATAAAGTGAATTTTACATAAACTGATTTTGTGTGAAAATTGTGAACAACTGTTTTAATGTATTTATATAAATTTAACAATTATTATAAATACACCAAAAACTGCACAGATGTTGATTACATTTTGTTGCCTGGGGTCTGTGGAGACCCCAAAGACCCTGAGTGTAATTCCCAAATGAAGAGGGTTAAACATCTTTATGTTCAGCTGAACATAGAAAGGTATACAGGTTTGAAACATGAGGGTGAGTAAAATACAACCATTTTCATTTTTGGGTGAACTATCCCTTAAACACATTAAAGTAGTTATTTTGTTTGTAATTGATTGTAACCATCACCAACAGCTCTTCCTGGAGAGTGATTCAGCTGTTCTGCCATTGCTGCATCAATCTCAGAGTCCACCTCTTCACAGCATCTGAGGGAAGAGAATATATTGATTTTTAAAATAACAGGAAATATTTTTGATTTTCAAAATGTATTGAAAAAATGATCCTACAACTCAATAACATTTTTTTAAAAAACATGAAAAACATGGAACAAGATGAATGAATCATGAGTTAAACATTAGAAAAAGGTAATCAACATGCATTATATTGTACTTTATTCTATAAAAGATAGAATAAAGTACCATTTATCTGCTCTAAATGGGTGTTAGATTAGTGAGGGAGGGAAGCATTACTTTCTGAAAGAAACTCTCAAAAGGCAACATTGATAGCTTACAGTAATAACTTGTACTGTATCATTAAACGTACTAGCCTACTAGCTAATTCTAGTTCTCAAAGTAATTCTCTGTTGACAATGTGGGCATCATTTCTTTCGGTTTCTTCACGTTAAACAAGTAAAACTCAAGTAAATGAATCAAATACTACAAAATGTACTTACCCAACAGTAGATTTTTAATAATATATCGAAACAATTCATATCTTTTGTTACTACATCTTGGCAGCACAGTTCAAGTCAGACTTAATGATGACAGGATATATTTCAGTTTTACATATGTATATAGCCTATGCATACATTGCATAAAAATATTAACAACAAATCCATAAAATGAGTTGAACACTTGCCACTGTTGCCTCTGGCTTGGCGTGCTCAGTTGGGGACACTACATTTTTCAACTAAACATCGAAATAAATCTAATTATTAAACTAAATGCACCATATAAACTAAATTACTGATCTAATTATTGATCTAAAGCCCACACTGCCACTGTATAATAATTGAAATGAACTGATGACATCATTTTCTCCGGAATGGCTATACAGCTTAATAAAATGCTGTTGCATTATTTTGCTGTTTAACACTGTGAAGCTGCTTTGAAACAATCTACATTGTTAAAAGCGCTATATAAATAAAGTTGACTTGACTTGACTTGAAATAATGACTCAAATGCAGTGGGTTCACATTCACTTAACCACACAGGTTTTATTTAAACAAAATAAATTAAATATAGGCTAAATCTTGTATTTCATAATGTTTTTTTTTTATGCGTCTTGACTAGACGTGTACGGGACGTCAGTGGACGTCTATTCACAACCTCTTAAAAAACTACTAAATTAATTATTGCAGTATATTAATCATGCAAAGTGTAAGCAGCTTCTGCATATTTCACAATGATTTCATAGAGGGTCATGGCGGACTATAAATGCACCATAGTGACGTCCTCTCACAACGGATTCACAACTATATATTGAACAACACGTAACTAAAAGTCAAAGTAACTATTATGCATGAAACTGGAGAGAACTGTAGACATGTACAAATGTATCTGAGTGCATTTTTAAGAAATGTTCTGTGTTACATACTCTTACCGATTTATGCAGTCCTACCGCGACTATTTTTGGCCAGGGACACGACCTTGTCGTCGGACCAGTGTTTGCTGGGTAACCGCGGATCAGTTGCGCACTGCAAACGCGGCTGATGAAAGCACAACAGCGCGTTCTGCTCCAGCGTCGCATACGCACTGCAGACGGAGTAGGTGTGAAACAGGCGTGAAATGGCCGGATTCGGACATACTATTCGCTCGCCTAATGCTTTTTACATACTATATAGTAGGGAAGTAGCCTAGTACGCGGTATCGAACGCAGCCAGTGTCGCAACTCTCCATATACAGCAACTCTCTCTGGCAGTCCCCACACAAGGAATCCCAATATGGCCATGCTACGTGCAATCGCACAGACTATGGCAAGCCGAGTTGAACTTTATTCTTGATATCAGTAATTGTATTTTCACTAGTGAAATGTCACCATAGGTTGCCATTCAAATTAAATTGTTGATATCAGGAACTGAATTGCTACTAAAAAAAAAAATCATTTTTGATATCAACAATTCAATTGCCACAATTAAGTTACAATGTTCATTTCTGATATCATGAATGTGATTGTTACTAGTAAGAAAGTCATGTTAGATATAATTTTAGATAATATCTATTATATTGACACCAACAAATAAATTGTTGATATCAGGAATTTAATTGTTAATAGTAAGAAAGTCATTTTAAATATAATTTGAGATAATATCTATTATATTGACACCAACAAATACATTGTTGATATCAGGAATTTAATTAGAATGGTAGCCTATGGTGACATTTCACTAGTTGAAATTAAATTGTTGATATGAAGAATTCAGATCCTGTGAATGAATAAAAGACAAAACGGCTTGCCATAACCAGGCTTATGCTCGCTCAAACTTCACACACATCCACTTTCGATTGGAAAACAAGACGTTGGTGATAAAATGGCACACATCTCGGGTACGAGATTAAACATATTTAATACAAATCAAACCAATGTTTTGTAAGGATAAAAAGTGTAGACAGTTTTTAATGTTTCGCTGTCATTACTGACTTATTTTTGAAACATACTTTGTGCCTGTCTGTATGTAGTGCCTGTTGTGCTGCATGTTTTTATTATTTTGAAATAATTTAATAGGACAGCATTTTTGGATGGAAAACTTTGATTAAATGGTTATAGTGAGATTTTAATGACATGAGCTGAATCAAACGAGGCTATTTCAGGATTTTTAAGCGTGTTGTAGGGTAGAGTGGGGGAAAAAGCCCCCCTGGGGTAAAACGCCCCCCACCTGTTTTTCCCCAAATAACTGCTCGGGTTACGTCTGTAACCCTTGTTCCCTGAGAAGGGAACGAGCACTGCGTCGGAACGACACTTCGGGGATACTCCCTAAGCACTAGCGAATCTGAAGTCCGTATAGAAACTAGTCCAATCTGATTGGTCGTGCGTGATGACGTCATCGTGACGGCGTACCCGGAAGTATAAAGGGCGAGCCGGCGCATTGAAACGGCAGCTATTGCTCTGAAGCATGCGCTCCAGGCGTGCCGAGGTGGGGTGACGAGACGCAGTGCTCGTTCCCTTCTCAGGGAACAAGGGTTACAGACGTAACCCGAGCAGTTCCCTTTCGAGGGAACTCCCACTGCGTCGGAACGACACTTCGGGGAACGAGTACCCACTAGCCCACACCGAGGGTAGCGCCTGCCCTAGTGTGAAACCGGAGACCGGGCACAACTAGGACTTGAGTACCCTAGCGCCAGCACCGTAGGGAGAAACTTCTCCACTCCTTTTCCTTCCGTGCCCCAGCCGATGAAGGGAGGCGTCTGTTGAAACGGTTTCCCGGCAACAAGACGCTCCCAACACTGGCCCTTGGGACCTTACCGAGGGTAGTGCCTGCCCTAGTGTGAAGCCGGAGACCGGGCACAACTAGGACTAGGGAAACCCAAGCGCCTTCGGCGCCCCAGCCAATGAGGGAGACGTCTGTTGAAGCGGTTTCCCGGCAACAGGACGCTCCAACACTGACCCTTGGGACCTACCGAGGGTCGTGCCTGCCCTAGTGTGAAGCCGGAGACCGGGCACAACTAGGACTAGGGAAACCCAAGCGCCTTCGGCGCCCCAGCCAATGAGGGAGACGTCTGTTGAAACGGTTTCCCGGCAACAGGACGCTCCCAACACTGACTCCTGGGACAGAAACCAAGGTTTCTTCAATATAACTAGGGAACGAAGGCATATGTGCGTTACCCTGATCATACGAAAAAAGATTCCCTCTGGGGGAACCCCTCGGTTTCCAACCAGCACTGTCAAGGTCTCACGTGCAGCAGGTCAAAAGGTCTCCCTTGGACGCTGCTGTACTAAGCCCCAGCACTCAAAAGTGCTTCACAGTGAGGTCTCTTACTCCGCCGTCACGTGAGGCGGGGGATGTAATGCCTGAAGAACCAAGGAACTGACCAATCCTAAGTTCCCTGGTTCATCCGACTCCAGTGGTCCGAAGGGGGCCTCAACCAGCCTTCGAAACCACTGCCAGATCCCAGGTTGGGAATTCTGGAACGAGCCACAGGCTGCATCTTCCCAGCCCCACAGGGTAACTGTACAACAGATGGTGTCTACCCGAGCCCATCACCCAAAAGGAGTGTGGAAAGCCTTATGGCAGCCACGAACACCCTGAGTGTGGACGGGGTTGGACCCGCAGAGAAGCGATCTCGGAGGAACTCCAGCACTGAAGCCACCGGCCAGTTAACTGGGACCACCCCACGCTCCCTGCACCAAGTGGCTCACCACTTGGGGCTGTACAGTCTCCTGAAAGATGGAGCCCTAGAACTGAGTAAAGTCTCTATCACCTCTGCCGACAGGCCAATATCTAGGTACCTGACCCCCTCAAGGGCCAGACCCAAAGGTTCCAAACCTCCGGCCGGGGGTGAAATATAGTGCCCCCTGCCTGAGATAGGAGATCCCTCCTCAGAGGAATCTGCCATGGAGGACCTGCCAGCAAAGCTGTGATATCCGAGACCCAAACTCGCGTCGGCCAACGGGGTGCTACTAAAAGTAGGCTGACCCCCTGTTGGCGGACTCTGTCCAGGACTCCCGGGAGCAGAGCAATCGGGGGAAAAGCGTACAGACGCAGCCTCGGCCACGTCTGAACCATGGCATCCAACCCCAGCGGGGCTGGATGCGTGATGGAACACCACAGTGAACAGTGGGACGTCCCTCGAGACGCCACCACCCCTGGGTGGAGTCGCTACTCCCCGGGCCTCAGCCCCTGCCTCGACAGGATGTCTGCTCTTCTACAGTACGCAGGACCCATGTAGAAATATTCGGAAGGCATTCCATGCGCCGAGATAATCTACTGAGGGAACCAGCCTCTCAAGGCTGGCCTCGGGTGTTACACGAGCCTCCTCCCCAACCCCCTGAAGCGGATGACCGGCAGGAGTGGTTGGGAACGATTCTCTATGTGCGGACGCGTTAGCCGCCCAGCCGCAAGTCCCTCCGGAGGCGGCTGGAGCAGCATGCGTTCGCGGGAAATCGATGGGGCCCGAAGCGTCATAGACGGCGGGATTACCTCGATTTCCCCGGAGCGCCGCAGAGGAAGCAACCTCGGTTGCCACTCTACGGGGGTAACCGCTCTCGGAAGTCCAGCCAAAGCTAGGACTTTCCCCCAAAGTGGCCGTCCATGACCGCGCCCCAGCCAGTGAGGAAGGCGTCTGTTGAAGCGGATTTCCGGCAACAGGACGCTCCAACACTGGCCCCTGGGACAGAAACCAAGGTTTCTTCCATATGACTAGGGAACGAAGGCATCTGCGCGTTACCCTGATCATACGGAAAGGATTCCCTCTGGGGGAAACCCCTTGGTTTCCAGCCACCACTGTAGAGGTCTCATGTACAGCAGGCCAAAGGGTATCCCGTTGGACGCTGCTGCCCTGAGCCCCAGCACTTCCTGAAAGTGCTCTACAGTGATGCTGTGGCCTAGCCTAATTTCTGAGACCATCGCCAGTATGGTCTCGACTCGCGCGGGAGACAATTGTGCCCGCACCGTCGTCGAGTCCCATACGATCCCTAGAACCATAGTCCTCCGGGACGGCGTCAACACACCTGTTGTGTTGAGTCTCAGCCCCAAGCACTTCATATGGGCCAGAGCGACACCTCAATGCCGAACTGCCATCCCGTACGACTGGGCCAATATGAGCCAGTCGTCGAGATAATTCAGCACACGGATGCCCTGGAGTCTTAATAGAGCCAGAGCTGCATCCATGCACCTTGTGAATGTGCGTGGGTGAAGAGCTAGACCGAAGGGAAGCACTCGATATTGGTACGCCTCGCCCCCGAAAGCGAACCTCAAGAACCTCCTGTGACATGGAAGGATGAAGATATGGAAGTATGCGTCCCTCAGATCTATCGTGACGAACCAGTCCTCGAACTGGATCTAACTCACGATGATGGAGACCATGAGCATTTTGAAACCGAGCCTCCTCAGAGACGATTCAAATACCTCAGGTCTACCGGACGCCACTCTCCTTCACTTCCGAGAACTATAAAGTACCGGCTGTAGAACCCGGACTCCCTCTCTGGCGGAGGAACGCACCCTAAGGCTTCCTTCGCCAGCAAGGATTTTACCAGTTCCCTTACCCGACCCTGCTCTTTGTCTACAGTACGCAGGACCCATGTAGAAATATTCGGAAGGCATTTACATGCGCCGAGATACTCTACTCAGGGAACCAGCCTCTCGAGGCTAGCTTCGGGTGTTACACGAGCGTCGTCCCCAACCCCCTGAAGCGGATGACCGGCAGGAAGTGGTTGGGAACGATTCTCTATGTGCGGACGCGTTAGCTGCCCAGCCGCAAGTCCTCCCGGAGGCGGCTGGAGCAGCATGCGTTCGCGGGAAATCGATGGGGCCCGAAGCGTCATAGACGGCGGGATTACCTCGATTTCCCCGGAGCGCCGCAGAGGAAGCAACCTCGGTTGCTCCCCCGCGGGGGGGGGGGGACTGCTCTTGGAAGTCCAGCCGAAGCTAGGACTTCTTCCCAGCAGCCTCCCTCCCTGGAGTACGTTCCTCAGATCGCCTCCAGGAGTGAAAGACCGCTGCTGGGACTGCTGGTGAGAACGCCGCCTCTGTTGCCAGGCTCCTGGAGGAGGGGCTCTAGAGGCGACGCTCTCCTTCTGCACCTGCCGGTGCAAGGAGCTGGTAGATGGCTGAGGCTGCCCCCTAGGGGCCGCTTCCCCAGGCTCTGAGTGGCGAGGGAGGCACTGACGGAAGGCCGCTGACTGCATCTTCGCCTCCTGGTACCCGGCGACAACGGTCTCAACCGCGTCACCAAAAATAGACCAGAAGGCGAAATCGGGGAGACTAGGAGGAAGGACTTATCCTTCTCCCTAATCCCCGATAGATTCAGCCAGAGATGCCTCTCCACCATCACCACGGAGGCCATGGCCCGGCCGATAGCACGGGCCATCTCCCTGGTGATGCGGAGAGACAAATCTGCAGCCCTCCGTACCTCCAGCACATCCTCCGAAGAGGGACCGTCGCCCTCATCGAGCTCTTTAGGGCTTCCTCCACGACCTACACACCTCAATGTGTAGGTCCAGGAAGAAAGGTAAACCTCGGCGAGGTGTTTGGACCCGGCGAGAAAGAAACCGGTCATCCAGCCTACTAGGTGGCTGAATTTCCGGCACTTCCTGTGGCCAATTGGTCTTCAATTTGGCCACCACACGAGTCAAAAGACCTCAATTAGCTCCTCTTGGGCGAGTGGATGAAGCGATGAAACACTTCCTGCTTCTCCACCTGCCCTGATGCACCACTCATCCGGCTCCTCGGAACCGGAGAGAATAAGCATCAGATCCTCAACCCCGGGGGAAGAAGCCGCAGCGCGGGCTTCCACACGGGGAGGAGGATCTTTAGAACTGTCAGACAAGGATTGGGAAAGTGCCGCAGCAGTCCCAGATCCCGCTGATAAGCCCCTATGTGAAACCCATGGTCTGTGACACCGAGACGCCTCAGCGATCGCGGGTCCAGCTCTTTAAGCATCAGATCCTCAACCCCGGGGGAAGAAGCCGCAGCGCGGGCTTCCACACGGGGAGGAAGATCTTTTAGAACTGTCAGACAAGGATTGGGAAAGTGCCGCAGCAGTCCCAGATCCCGCTGATAAGCCCTTATGTGAAACCCATGGTCTGTGACACCGAGACGCCTCAGCGATCGCGGGTCCAGCTTTTAAGCATCAGATCCTCAACCCCGGGGGAAGAAGCCGCAGCGCGGGCTTCCACACGGGGAGGAAGATCTTTAGAACTGTCAGACAAGGATTGGGAAAGTGCCGCAGCAGTCCCAGATCCCGCTGACAAGTCCTTCTGTGAACCCCATGGTCTGAGACCGAGACGCCTCAGCGATCGCGGGTCCAGAACCCTGGGGCTCACAAAGCTGGCCGGTCTCATCGAACACGGCCAGCCGAGAGTGGAGCAGTCTGAGTGTGAGCAGCTTTCACTGACAGGCAGTTCCCTCGAGAACTGCCTGAGCATGCTCAACACCCAGACACTGCACACAAAGCAGGTGTGCATCTGAGCCCGAATAAAGCAGGGACACAGATGCACACACTGCTTAAACTCTCTCACATTCCTTTCCATTCTTTCCTTTTCATTCACACACTTTTGCAACTGTGACAAACAACAGTAAATAGACAGACAATTTCAACAGAGAGCGCTATGCTGAAGAGCAATAACTGCCGTTTCAATGCGCCGGCTCGCCCTTTATACTTCCGGGTACGCCGTCACGATGACGTCATCACGCACGACCAATCAGATTGGACTAGTTTCTATACGGACTTCAGATTCGCTAGTGCTTAGGGAGTATCCCCGAAGTGTCGTTCCGACGCAGTGGGAGTTCCCTCGAAAGGGAACCACTATGGGGAGTAAAGATACATTTTCACTGTCGCTATGCACTACGTTTGACAACGGGGATAAACAAATCTCCTTGGAGAAGCTGACCCCAGCTAAGTATTTGAAGAGAAGAGGATTACATGGTTAACGCTATAATTTTCAGATATTAGTAAACAAGTGTTTAAGAGAATATTGTTCTGCAGGATATCACAGTGATGTATGATAGATGAATAGTGAAGTATGTAGTTTGAGAGGATATGTTATTTATAAGGAATATAATTACATTTTAAAAATTAAACTTTTTTTTTAAAAGTCATAGCTTGTGGGGTAAAACGCCCCCCAAAGGGCATAGTTTCTCTCTATCATAATTACTAACATATTTCTGTCTATCAAATCCTTTGTTTTACACTTAATGCAGTATAACTAGGTGGTAAAATGAAAATATTTGAACAAAAAAAAAAAAAATTACCTCAAGTGAGCATTAGGCTAGCTTGATAGCACAGTTAGCTCACTGATGGAAGGTGGTTAGGTGACCCAATGATAAAACATAGTGGCTTTTAAAGGTCCCATGGCATGAAATTTTCATTTTATGAGGTTTTTCAACATTAATATGAGTTCCCCTAGCCTGAATATTGTCCCCAAGTGGATAGAAATGTTGATCGGTGTAAACCCGAGTTCTGGCTGTCTCTCTCTGCCTTTGAGAAAATGACAGGCCAGACGAGCCAATCCTGAAGCCTCCTGTTTTGACGTCCAAGCAGGAACGGTTACCTCCCTTTCCTCCGCCCAGAGAATCTGGCACGCCCATGCAAACGCTCGAGAGATCATTCCTTGTGAAAGTGTGAATGCTGGCAGTTTCTCAGTGTTTGGATGTACAAATGAAAACAGAAGTCTTTTTTCAGTTCCTTCTGATCTGTGATCAGTAATTTCTGATGTGTAGCTAATTATTTATTATTCGTGCACACAATGCGGCTTCTCTCTCTCCAGACAGAACGGTGTTTTCTATCTTGTGAGTCAGTGTTTTTGTACGTCCTCGTCGCGTCTACCGGTTCTAAAATGTGCATACAGTCGTGAGTTTCTGCTCAACGTCGGCCTCACACACGCCGAAGCTCGGGCTGCACTGGCCGTTGGCCTTCAACATCCCCGACCCCCAGTACTGCATCTGGCCCACAGCGGAGGCACCAAACGCGGCGTGAGATTAAGCAGAAGGGGGGTAAGCGTGAGCATATTCGGGCTAGCCAGCCTAGCCCCACAATAAACTGGATTACATTCGATTACTGCTGTTGTGTCTTTGTTTGCACTGTGTACTCAACGCGCGTCACTGACGCTTTTATTTTAAAAATAATGCTATTATCAACACTTACTTTTAACTCGTTCATCTCGACAGCTGTAATGGTACTTTGCATGTGTTACAAAGTTGGTAATAATGATGAAGACGGACTCGGTGTGACTGGGACTCGTGTTTATTCAGAACTCTCAGATACAAACACAATAAACTCGCGCTGACTGACAGCGCTCTCATAACTCAGTAGGTACTATAAATAACTTTGTTAGCGATCGCTGAGCTCCGTCTCTGGTACGTTAGTGATGTCCGGTTCGCGAACGATCTTTCTTTTGAACCGGTTCTTTTTAGTGAACCGAATCAGTTCACCAAATCGGACTGAATCGTTCTAGATGTCAGCCAATCACAACAGTGGGCGTTTTTACTGAAGTCCCACAGCAGACACGCCTCTTGAAGCAGGGCATTCAGCCACAGGGCAAACAGCAGTATTGAAAAAATGCCTTTTATTTCTAAATTATGACATTTTATGATGTAAAAGTCATACTAACAATATAAGTACACCTCAGGAAACATTATAAAATAATAGAAAATGCCATGCCATGGGACCTTTAATGCATTTATTGAATATATTTCACTACATAAATATAACAATTTATAAGTTTAATATTTATTTATGTATTTATTTATCTATTACAACATATTTGTTTGCATGACTTAGTTATATGTATAAATTTAAATGTTAAAAAAATTGGATATGTTGGACATTCCTCAAATAAATATGAATATATATAGGCCTATACATGTTGATACATTACTAGCCTTTTACTTTTAGAGATTAAAAATTTGTCTGTTCATTTTGCTGTTGATCTATGAAGCAAACTGGTTGGTAAGAAAGGGGGCATTTTACCCCACCTTGGGGAGCGTTTTACCCCACTGCTGGGGCAATTATTCAAATACATGTGCTATAAACAATTGTTTTCGTCTAGTTTATTACATATAGTAAATAATGCCTAGGCTTGGGCTACTGCATTTGTGAGTCCAACGCTTTAGAACATGTACAAATCAATAAGTCGCGCATCAACTGTAACCTCAAATGGATGACTTTCTAAACCACAATCTTCGTCTGATTTTATGTAAATCTGCTGCTTTATTCAACATTATGAAACTGCAGACTCGGAGCCTGCAGCTACAGTCCCGTACCCGGAGTCCCGCATTCTCAGACCCCTCGTTTTTCGAGATAGCTGTTCGGAAGATCGTATAACACCCGCATTCTCAGACTCCGGATGCAAATAAATTCACACAAAATAATGACAAAATAACATATTTGCGTTCCCTGCTCAGTGCATGCGCCAAATAACACATTGTGTTCTCAGACTAACAAATTACCCAGTAGTTATTTTGGAGTGTGGGTGGTAGCCTAATTGAAAGAAAATTACTGATGGAAGAGATACAATTACAGATTGAACTATCTTATTATTCATATTAATATTATGTGATATTATATTGTCTCAATGTTTTTTAAATTCAAATTCCAATGTTTCTTTCAGTTCAGCCTATGCTTATGGTCTTAACATACATGCTAACATTACAAAACCTGTTCTCTTATGAGAGGTTCTCTCGTATTGCGTAAGTTACTTACGCTACGGGAAAGTATTCCTTCTTCGAGAACTGAAAAACCACAAAATTATCCTTAATTTTTGTAATATTGTCAACGCAGTGCGGCAGCCAGGCAGACCATAGCAGGCTATTCCAGCGTGTCTATTGGCTGCTCGGCTGGCAACTGCTGCAGCCTATCGGCGAGCTCGCATGACGTGGCATCCAATGAGGGCGCTCCGCGCCCTTCACGCCTAATTTGCCTACAGGTAGAGCGTGGCCACGTGTATATAAGCAGGGCGCAGGCTGGAAATTCGATTTTCTTTTCTTTAGCGAAGCCCTTCGCATCGCTGGATCTGGAACCGCCGCCGTTGAACCCAGCAGAAACGAGCAAGCAGAGGACAGCGCCTGAAGAAGCCGGCCGTATTCGCCACCTTCAGCCATCCGTGCCTGCTCTGCTATCCGGCGACAAATATCCTTTTATTGCACGTATCGCCGCTCAGCACCAGAGACCGCCACCTGATCTGCGCTCTCTGCCTGGGCCGCGCCACACCGCCGCCACACTCCACGCGGGCGGATGCACCGAGTGCAAAGAACTCTCGATGTCGACCCTCGAACAGTTTGATGACGACATCACTCCGCTTGTCCCTGCCGGGCCACACAAAAAAATGCGCCGCTCGCAGCGACCACCGGAGACTGGTATGACTAGGAGCTCGCCTGAACCTCTCTCCAGGCCGCTCTACCGCGCCGCGTCAGGGGATTAGGTAATGAGATAGACCCCCTCCCTCTGTTCAAGCCGCGCTACTGCGCCGCTCACAAGGGACGGCAGTAGTGAACGGTCTCGGAGCGAGCTCCCTCTCCCTCTGTTCAAGCCGCGCTACTGCGCTGCTCACAAGGGATGGCAGAAGTGAACGGTCTCGGAGCGAGCTCCCTCTCCCTCTGTTCTAGCCGCGCTACTGCACCGCTCACAAGGGACGGCAGAAGTGAACGGTCTCGGAGCGAGCTCCCTCTCCCTCTCTTCAAGCCGCGCTACTGCGCCGCTCACAAGGGACGGCAGAAGTGAACGGTCTCGGAGCGAGCTCCCTCTCCCTCTGTTCAAGCCGCGCTACTGCGCCGCTCACAAGGGATGGCAGAAGTGAACGGTCTCGGAGCGAGCTCCCTCTCCCTCTGTTCTAGCCGCGCTACTGCGCCGCTCACAAGGGATGGCAGAAACGGACGGTCCTGCAGCTCTCTTTACGTTACAAGAAAGCTGCTCCACCCTCGCGCACATTTCGCAGTCCCCTCTTAAGTTCAGGCGACTGGAATTGTTCATATTGCTGTACACAAGCCTGTTTAATAAATGCACGCCAGCAAACAAACGCCGTCATGAGACATGACGCTGACATATACTCTCTCTGACCTATGCTAATGTGTTCTCCCCCTGTGGTCCAGTGGCAGAATCCTCAGCTTTTGCGCCAGAGACCCGGGTTCGATCCCATCTCTCGCGGCCAGTTTTTCTTACATACAGAAAGCGAACCCGCACTCCCCCTTGTTGGACCGTGCAGATTGCGCCGTTCACAAGGGATGAAAGAGCGCACGGTCACGAGCAACGAGCAACGCGCACGGCCTCACTCACCGGGAAAAGAGCAGAGAGAGGGTTTTTCGTCCCGCTGTGGCCGGACAAACCGCCAATTCTCAGACATTTCTCAGTCCTCTCTTAAGTTCAGGCGGCTGGAAATATTACTATTGCAGTAAACAAGCCTGTTTTTAATGCACGCACGACTGCTTACAAACATGAGGACGTACTGTTGTATGCTCGCGCTAACCGAACACTAATGTGTTCCCCCCGGTAGCACAGTGGAAAAATCAGTGGCTGGTACTCCAGAGACCCAAGTTTGAGCCCAGCTCTCGCGGCAGATAAAATTTTTTACTGTTCGCTTCCCCGAGCTCGCGGCCAGCTTTTCTTACATACAGAAAGCGAACTCGCCTCTCGCACCACGTGGTGCTCGATTATTTATGGGCGTCTATACACAAAAAAAAAAGAAAAAAAAGATGACGGCTAAGTCCCGCTGCGGCTGGACCACCGTCAAAGCTTCACGCTCTATCAGTCCCCGTTGCCACGGCTACTGCAGATGTTTATCTCGCAGCCAACGAGCCGGCAAACTTGCCCTCTCGCCTGCCTTCAACCGCCGTTTTTACGGCGAACCAGAGAAATCACAAAAGATGCATTATGTCTGGTTGCACGGCTCACGCCGTATGTGTTTCAAATGCAGTAAATGTGCCCACTTTTCTGTGTTCACCCCTGCACCCAAGCACTGTAAATCCCGTGTCTCTCACTCACATAAAGCGGCCACCGGCCGCTCGAGTGCTAGAGTTAGGTCACGTGTCCGCCTCGCTGCGCCCACACCTACTCACCACACGCGCTGTTACACAGTCCCTCACAACCGGTCATGTTCCAAGCATAAGTGCTGTGCCCGCTCAAGCGCGCTCAAAAAGCGGCCACCGGCCGCTCGAGTGCTAGAGCTAGGTCACGTGTCCACCTCGCTGCGCCCACACCTACTCACCACACGCGCTGTTACACAGCCCCTCACAACCAGTTATGTTCCAAGCATAAGTGCTGTGCCCGCTCAAGCGCGCTCACACATTCTCACAAACATTCTGCCCCCGACGCCGCCACCGCGCGTCGTGCCACACACCGCGTGTTCCCCACTCAAGGTGGGCGGGACACGTGTAGGGCCACGTGTAGGGCCACACACCAAGCATTCCCCGCTCGAAGCGGCCGGGACACAGTGTGTAGGGCGGCCAGCCATCGCAAGCGATCAGCTGGCCCTTAGCACAGAGAGCCCGTGCACCACGCCTGCCCCCGCCCCTCCCAGTCAGGCTATCGAACCCGCGAAGTGCGGTGTTCAGAGCCCGGAGGCCATTCTGCCCCTGGCAGCACACGCGAGAGCGTGGGAAGCCATCCCGGGTGCGTCAGAATGGGTGCTGAGAACAGTAAAGCTTGGCTATACTCTGCAATTTGCTCGCCGCCCTCCGCGCTTTTTTGCGCGTACAGAGACGAGAGTGAACGAGGAAGTAGCACATCTACTTCAAGCAGAAATAGCGACGCTGCTGTGTAAAGGGGCTATAGAACCGGTTCCCCATTCTATGAGCGAGTCGAGCTTTTACAGCCGTTATTTCCTCGTTCCAAAAAGGGATGGGTCGCTCAGACCGATTCTGGATCTGAGGCATATGAACAAAGCTCTTATGAGAAGACCGTTCAAGATGCTCACGACCAAACAGATCCTCGTGCACGTTCGCCCGAGAGACTGGCTTATCTCCCTCAATTTGAAAGATGCATATTTTCAAATCAGGATAATACCCCGTCACAGGCCATTCTTGAGGTTCGCCTTCGACGGTCAGGTATATCAGTACACCGTCCTACCATTCGGCCTGTCGCTAGTACCCCGTACATTTACGAAGTGCATGGACGCGGCCCTCGCTCCCCTGAGAAGGCAGGGGATGCGGATTTTGAATTATTTGGACGACTGCTCATTCTAGCATAGTCAGAGGCCGAGCTCCTCGCCCACAGGGCAGTAATACTCAGCCATCTAGACAGCCTGGGGCTCACGGTCAACTGGACCAAGAGCTCATTAGTGCCCACGCAGTCGACCTAATTTCTGGGTCTGGATCTGGACACTGTGGCAATGTCAGCCCCCCTGTCACCGCGACGCGCACGCCGAATCCAAGGCATGGCTGCGTCCTTCCAGCCGGGCAGCACCGCACCTCTCAAAGCTTTTCAGAGGATGCTGGGGGGTTTGGCCTCAGCTGCAGCAGTGCTCCAGCTGGGTCTACTGCGCATGCGCCCACTGCAATGCTGGTTAAACGCCCAAGTGCCTCACAGAACCTGGGCGTCCGGAGGCTTTCGAATCAGAGTGACTCAGAGCTGCACTTCAGCACTGGAGCCCTGGTTAGTAGGCGACTGGTACCAGCAGGGGGGGACGATGGGGGCGATCTCGCACCGCAAGGTTATCTCGACAGACGCTTCCACCTCAGGCTGGGGCGCTGTTTTCGAGGGCAGCCCGGCCTCTGGCCTCTGGTCAGGCCGGGAGAAATTCCTCCACATAAATTGTTTGGAGATGATGGCGGTCGAGAACGCACTCAGGCATTTTTTCCCTCTCATACGGGGACACCACTTGCTAGTCCGTTCGGACAATATGAGCGTGGTGTCGCACGTGAACCGACAGGGCGGTGTCAGGTCCAGGTGTCTGGGCAAACTGACGGAACGCCTTCTCGTATGGGCACACAGCTCGTTGCGCTCGCTGAGGGCCGCGCACGTGCCGGGCCGCCTCAATATCGGCCATGGCCAGCTGTCCAGGGGCCTCATTCCCCCGTGGGAATGGTCCCTGTACCACCAGACAGTCCAGCATTTATGGCGCCTATTCGGCAGAGCGGAGGTCGACCTCTTTGCGACAAGAGAGAACGCCCGCTGCCCGATGTTCCTATCGAAGAGCGAGGATGCGCTGTCCCAGCCATGGCCCAGCCTCCCGCTGTATGCTTTCCCGCTGGTTTCCCTATTGCCTCAGGTCATAGCGAAAATCAAGGAGACGCGCCGACCAGTGCTCCTCATAGCGCCGCGCTGGGAGAACCAAGTAGGGTACCCAGAGCTGGTGAGGCTGTCGCACTCACCCCCCTGGCCAGTCCCGCTGAGAAGAGATCTCCTCTCTCAAGCCGGAGGGTCGGTCTGGCATCCCCATCCGGAGCGCTGGTCTCTGCATGTATGGGTGACCAACGGATACCCGTTGACCTGCCCGAAGGGGTTGTGAACACGATCACACATTCTAGAGCCCCCTCGACGAGGCGGCTATATAGTTCCAAGTGGTCAGTGTTTACTAAGTGGTGTGTTGCAAAAGGTTTGGATCCACTGGAATGTGGGGTCCAGGGGGTGCTCTCCTTCCTCCAAGAGCTGTTGGAGCTGGGCAGGTCCCCTTCCACGCTCAAAGTGTATGTGGCGGCTATCGCAGCGTTCGCTCAGACAACGCTCGGCCTAGGAAGGAACGAGCTCATTATCCGTTTCCTCAGAGGAGCTAGACGGATGAATCCCCCGCGACCCCCCTCGGTTCTTATCTGGGATTTGTCCTTGGTCTTGGAGGCCCTGAAGGCTCATCCCTTTGAACCGCTCGAGGCTGTGGAACCAAAGCTCCTTTCGCTCAAAACCGTGTTTCTGATAGCTCTGGCTTCAGTAAAACGCGTGGGGGATCTGCACGCGCTCTCTGTGAGCCCGGTGTGTCTTGAATTCGGTCCGAATTCTGCAGTGCCCGCTAGGAGTTAGAGCCCATTCCACTAGAGGCATGGCCTCTTCGTGGGCCTGGGCCAGAGGGATTTCCATCCACGATATCTGTATGGCGGCAGGCTGGGCCTCCCCGTCTACATTCGTGAGATTTTACAACATGGTAATTCCTGCCTTGCAGGCTAAAGTATTATCAGTTTGAATGGGCTGTTAGCTCTGCCCAGTGATTTTGTGCAGACAACGCTCGCATACTGGTCATACGTTCGGTATTGTGCTTATGTGAATTTTTAGGGGATCGGTAGTGCCGCTCCCCCTATTCGCGAGATAGGGTGTTGTGTTCACCTATCAGTACAATGAAGTGGTCTTTTACATGTGTTGGCCCGTTTTCTCTTCCGGCCACCTGTCCCCAGCTTTGTTTTTCCCGGTCTCCCTGGGAAACATATGCTATAGGCTCGGCGCGCACGGCGTGGACAAAGAGTTCCCGTAGTGTAAGTAACTTATGCAATACGAGAGAACCTCTCGTAAGAGAACGATACTCGGTTAATCGGTTACTCGGTTACTGATACTCGGTTACCTCGGTTCTCTCTAGAAGAGGGAACGAGTATTGCGTTCCTTGCCGTGCGCCCCACGGGCTTTTACGATTCAGACTACGAAAACCGAATTTCCAGCCTGCGAGCCCTGCTTATATACACGTGGCCACGCCCTACCTGTAGGCAAATTAGGCGTGAAGGGCGTGGAGCACCCTCGTTGGATGCCACGTCATGCTGGCTCGCCGATAGGCTGCAGCAGTTGCCGGCCGTGCAGCCAATAGACACGCTGGAATAGCCTGCTATGGTCTGCCTGGCTCCCGCACTGCGTTGACAATATTACAAAAATTAAGGATAATTTTGTGGTTTTTCAGTTCTCGAAGAAAGAATACTTTCCCGTAGCGTAAGTAACTTACGCAATACTCGTTCCCTCTTCTAGAGAGAACCGAGGTTACGTTAAGTAACCGAGTATCGTTTTTTGATATTTTGAATGCAATGTACAGCTAAACTCAAATAAGGATAGACAAAACACCAATAATAAACAATTCTGTACCGTTATTTAACGATCACCTAAACATCATCTTGCTGTAAAATGGACAAAGCAAAGAGAGAAAAGTAGCGACTTTACTTTTCATCTTCAATTGCATAAGGTAAAATAATAACTTTACTTTCTAGTAGGTGACTGTTTTTTCATTGATTTGGCAATCGCTCGGTCAAATTCCTCGACTTGTCAAAAATATTGTGTAATAATAAATTATATATTTTTTGTAAATGCAAATTACAAGCATGCCTAGGGTGATAAGTAGGGCCACTGAAGGAGGGAACGGAGACGTACGTCGGAACTGACCGACGAATTGGGATCTGATTTCAGAGACCAATCTACTTTGAGTGTTTTAAAACGAGCCAATGAAGATTGGCATGCGATTCACGCATTCCACGCTCCGCCCCGGGTATAAATAAGGAAGTGGAATGCTTGATCATTGCTTTTTCTGCTAAGGAGCCGAACTCGTGACTCGGCCTCCTAGCAGAAACACAGCACCTGGCGAGGGGACATACGTCTCTGTTCCCTCCTTCAGGGAACGAGGGTTACATACGTAACCGAGACGTTCCCTTTCAGTCGGTCACGTTCGACGTACGTCGGAACTGACCGACAAATTGGGATACCTACCAAAACGCCAGGGCGCTGGCCCTTCCAGCGTCCTGCTTGAGCGCACTGGACCATCTTAGATGGTACGGAAGACAGGACTCCAAGCAGGGAGGTCAGTCACTGCTGTTTCTGCAAGACCCACCCAGTGTGACTATTGGATAACACTGGGAAAGCGTGCCCGTCTCAGGAGATGACGGCTTGAGCCAGCGCCCAGGAGGAAGCAACACTCCTAGTTGAGTGTGCTCGCAACCCAAACGGGCCAGGCACGTCAAGCCAAGACGATAGCATCCACTATCCAGTGGGCTAACCTCTGCTTGGAGACAGCCTTTCCCTTCTGCTGGCCTCCGCAACAGACGAAGAGTTGCTCTGAGGTCCGAAAGCTTTGAGTCCGGTCAACGTAAGTGTGAAGAGCGCGGACGGGACAAACAAAGCCAGGGCTGGGTCTGCCTCCTCCGAAGGCAGCGCTTGCAGGTTCACTACCTGGTCCCGGAAGGGAGTGGTAGGAACCTTGGGCACGTATCCAGGCCGGGGTCTCAGGACAACGTGAGAGTTGTCCGGCTCGAATTCTAGGCACAATTCGTTGACCGAAAGTGCATGCAGGTCCCCTACCCTCTTAATGGAGGCCAATGCCGTTAGTCTTCATTGACAGGTTAAGCTCCACAGACTGCAAAGGCTCAAAGGGAGGGCTCTGAAGTGCTCTAAGCACTAGAGCCAAGTCCCAAGAGGGTAACGAGTTTGGACGAGGAGGATTTAGCCTCCTCGCACCTCTGAGGAACCTGACGATTAGGTCGTGCTTCCCCTTAGACTTACCTTCGACTGCATCGTGGTACGCCGCTATTGCTGTGACATACACTTTGAGGGTGGAGGGAGACAGCCTTCGCTCCAGCCCCTCTTGCAGGAAGGAAAGCACGACTCTAACCGAACACCTTCGGGGGTCTTTCCGGTGGGAAGAGCACCATTCAACGAACAGGTTCCACGTAGAGGCGCCTCGTAGAGGGGGCTCTAGCAGAAGAAATGGTGTCCAACACTGCCTGTGGTAGACCACCTAGAACCTCCGCGTCCCGTCCAGGGACCAAACGTGGAGTTTCCAGAGGTCTGGACGTGGGTGCCATAGAGTGCACCGTCCCTGAGAAAGAAGGTCCCTCCTCAGGGGAATTGGCCAAGGAGGGGCTGTCGTGAGGAGAGTTAGTTCTGGGAACCAGGTCCGGTTGGGCCAGTAGGGCGCAACTAACAAGACCTGCTCCTCGTCCTCCCTGACCTTGCACAGGGTCTGTGCAAGAAGGCTCACTGGGGGAAACGCATATTTGCGCAGGTCCCGGGGCCAGCTGTGCGCCAGTGCATCCGTGCCGAGGGTGCCCCCGGTCAGGGAATAGTACCACTGGAAATGGGTCGAGTCCGGAGAGGCAAACAGGTCTACCTGTGCGGCTCCGAAGAGGTCCCATATCAGCTGGACCGCCTGGGGATGGAGTCGCCACTATCCCGGAGGTGCAGGCTGCCATGAGAGCTCGTCGGCTGTCCGGTTGAGCGCACCTGGGACATTAAATGGCACAAAGCGTCCTCAGATGCTTCTGACTCCAAAAGAGGAGGTGGCGGGCGAGTTGGAACATGCAACGGGAACGTAGACCACCCTGGCGGTTGATGTACGCAACGGCTGCAGTGTTGTCCGTACGGACCAGTACATGCTTGCCACGTAGCGACCCCTTGAGGCGACGCAGTGCCAAGTGTACTGCTAACAACTCGGGGCAATTGATATACCAATGCAATTGAGGTCCCGTCCAAAGACCTGAAACTGCATGCCCGTTGTACGTGCCCCCCCCAGCCCGTGGAGGAGGCATCCGTGAAGAGCACAGCATGCCTGGACACTTGTTCTAAGGGCACACTGGCCCGGAGAAACGAAGCCTCTACTTCCCCCGGTGGAGGGCCGGGGGAAAATACTTCTGCTGCTGGTCCCTGGGCTGGCGGCACTTGGAAAGAACTGGTGTCCCCATCTCTGAGGTCCCAGAGACCGGTGATGGCAGTGTGTGCCGCCCCCCGGGCCGCGCCACTCTCATCCCTCTCTGTCGCCAGCCTCCTCTCAGAGCAGACCCCAGTGGAACGTGCGTCCTTCCCTGGTCTCCTCTGTCAGGACGCAGCCGTTAACCGTGCCCCCACACCGGGACGCTACGCCTCCCATGTCCGGGCCGGTAACGCTGCCTCGCTGCCCCACCCTGGGTACGTCTGTGGTTCGAGCGACCCCGTTGGTCAGTTCCTGGAGCCCGGCTACTACAGCTTCAGGGGCTGTCCACTGGGTCGCGAAGGCCATCAGGCTCGGCTACGCGATTCAGTTCGCACAGGCTCCTCCCCTCTTCCGGGGAGTCCGTGCTCCATGCGGGGGCCCAATAGAAGGCCCCAGTCATGCGTGCGGAGGTTGCCACTCTACTGGCGAAGGGTGCGATCGAGCCTGTCCCTCCAGCCGAAATGAAGTCCGGCTTCCTCAGCCCTTACATCATTGTACCCTAGGAAACCGGTGGGTTATGGCCAACCTGGACCTGCCCGTCCTGAACCGATCCCTTCACAGGCTTCCGTTCAGGATGTCGGTAGCGAACGCCTCCTCGGACGCGTTCGTCCGGTAGATTGGTTGCAGCGATCGACCTGAAGGATGCTTACTTTCATGTCTCCTTCCTCGACGTGGACCGTTCCTACAGTTTGCTTCAAGGGGCGGACATTCAATACGCAGTCCTCCCATTCGGGCAGCTCTGTCCCCTCGTGACTCTATGTAGTCTATCGAGGCAGCCCTTGCGCCACTCAGGCAGCACGGGGTTTGCATCCTGAACTACTTTGATGACTGGCTCATACTGGGTCACTCTCGTAAGCAGGTCTGCAGACACAGAGTCCAAGTGCTCCGGCACTTAGCCCGTCTGGGCCTTCAGGTCGACTGGGAGAAGAGCGACTCTGCCCCGTGCAGAGGATCTCTTTTCTCAGTATGGTTTCCGACTTGGTCGCCAGGTGCGCGCACGCAGTCTCTGCTGACTTGCCTCCATCAAATCGAGAGCAAGAGTGCGGTTCCACTGAAACCTTTTCAGAGGCTCCTGGGGCATATGGCATCTGCAGCCACGGTGACGCCGCTCGGATTGCTTCATATGAGACCGCTTCAGCATTGGTTTCGCGATCGAGTCCCGAGGTGGGCATGGCAGTCTGGCACGCTCCGGGTACAAGTGACTCGGGCCTGCCTTACTCCTTGCGACAGCCCCTCCCTGGCCTATTCCTCTGAGACCGGAAAGGAAGGTCCTTACTCAGAGACGGGGCACCTTATGGCACCCGCGTCCGGGTCTTTGGAACCTCCACGTGTTGCTCCTGGATGGGACGCGGCAGGTTTTGACCACCTCCGGTGGTCGCCACCATCACTTCCGCTAGGGCAGAGTCCACTCGGCATGCCTATGAGTTGAAGTGGAACCTCTTCGTCACCTGGTGCTCTTCTCGCCAAGAAGACCCCTGGAAATGCCCGATCGGGTCTGTGCTCTCGTTTCTCCAAGAGGGGCTGGAGCGAAGGCTGTCTCCCTCCGTCCATAAGGTTTATGTGGCCGCAATATCTGCCTACCACGATCTCTTGGGGGACAAAAAGGTAAGTCAGCACGACCTGATCATCAGGTTCCTGAGGGGGGCGAGGAGACTGAATCCTCCTTGCTCTCCTCTCGTACCCTCTTGGGACCTCGCAGTAGTTCTAAGTGCTCTGCAGAGGCCTCCCTTTGAGCCTTTGCGGACGGTTGATATTAAGTTCCTGTCGATGAAGACAGCTCTGCTGACCGCATTGGCCTCTCTTAAGAGGGTCGGGGACCTGCAGGCATTTTCGGTTGACGAAGCGTGCCTGGAATTTGGGCCGGCTAACTCTCACGTGATCCTGAGACCCCGGCCTGGATATGTGCCCAAGGTTCCCACCACTCCATTCAAAGACTAGGTGGTGAACCTGCAAGCGCTGCCTTTGGAGGAGGCAGACCCAGCCTTGGCCATGCTCTGTCCAGTACGCGCCCTTCGCGCTTACGTAGACAGCACGCAGTGTTTCAGGACCTCAGACCAGCTCTTTGTCTGTTATGGTGGAGAGCGGAAGGGAAGAGCTCTCTCAAAGCAAAGGCTGTCTCACTGGATAGTGGAGACCATTGTTTTGGCTTACCAGCAACAAGGTCGACCATGTCCCCTTGGGGTCAGGGCACATTCCACTCAGAGTGTGGCCTCCTCTTGGGCATTAGCGCATGGCGCCTCGCTAACAGACATCTGCAGAGCTGCAGGCTGGGCGACACCGAACACATTCACCAGATTCTACAATCTCAGAGTGGAGCCAGTGTCCGACTATGTACTCGCCCCCCCGAGGGGCCAGTAATGGGCCAGGCTCAGGTGTCTTCGCTTGCTCGCCATTCCACTCCACGGACTGGATACGTGTGATATTTTCCCTCAGGTGAGCTTCCCCGAGAGCCCTGAGTTCCTCCAGCACTGCTTTCGCCAATACCTGTGTGTCTGCCCTCTTTCGAGCCCAGACCCTCATGTCCGGCCAGGTGCTCCGTGTGCATGGTTCCCCTCCGGCGACCCCCACACGAGTATTTCCACCGTAAGCCTCCTTAGCGAGCAGGTGTCTTTCCCTTGGCAAGTCCTTGCCACCCCTAGGGTTAAAAATCCACCTTGTTTTCAGCGTCTATGAATGCCTGCATGTCCCAAATGTCTTCTTTGTAAAAAGAGGACATTTTAGGAACGTCCCTAATGTTCTGTAAAGGTTCAGGATTTCCGTCACCTTTAGAGAACTTTAAGGGAACGTTGCGCAAGATTGTGAGGATGCCCCCTCCTATGTGGGTTTTGAGTACAATTGCATCATGTTTAGAATTTTTTAAATTTTAAATTGCAGATACAAAATGACTGTAATCTGTGAGAACAATAATCATCATGCAGATATAGCCTACTTAATTTTATTTATTTTAAATTTTTGTTGCAGAAAGCAAGAGAGGCAGAAGTCCAGGTGATGATCGTCCGAACAGTAAGTCCAAAAAAGATAACATACCAGTATTTATAGACAGTGTTGGGGAGTAACGGAATACATGTACCGGCGTTACGTATTCAGAATACAAATTATGAGTAACTGTATTCTAGGGCTGTGCAATATTAAAGAAAAATGCGATATCCTTGTTAAATAATGCGATATTCGATATGCGATACGATATTGCTTTAAGTGTGTAAAATCTATTTCTTTCCCCAACTGATATCTTTCACTCACAGCATAACCAACTGTGTTTACATGAAACTCATCAAGACATAACTGTGTGTGTATTTGACAGTTCGAGTGTATAACAAGACAAGAAAAAGTTTCGGTGTGTGTGTCAGACAGCAGACAGAGCGAGACTGCAAGGAGTTGTTTTTCGCAACTTATTGTGTTTAATAACTCTTTTTAACGTCAAGCAAGTCACATAAGTAACAGTCATGTGCCCAGTCTATTCTCTGCTATATGCCTAAAACGTACACTTTTCAAAATGTTGAAGTAGCCTATTAAAATCATTCAGATAGTGCGTGCCCTTGCGATATGCATATTGCGATATGTACATTTGCGATATTTCGATAATTTCGATATATTGCGCAGCCCTACTGTATTCCGTTACAGTTAAAATTGAAATACACTCTAAAAAGAAAAGGTTCTATATGGCACCAAAAATGGTTCTTCGTCGTAATCATAGAGGAACCACTTTTGGTTCTATATAGCACCATATCTTAACATGTTCTGTATATGGTAGCGGTTCTATGTAGCACCATAATTAGTGGTGCTATATAGCACCTTAGTCAAAGAACCAGTGAAGAACCTCTGAAGAACCGCTGAAGAACTACTGAAACACCAAAATTGGTGCTATATAGCACTTAAAAAGGTTCCCCTATGATTACGAACCAAGAACCATTTTTGGTGCCATATAGAACCTTTTTTTTCAGAGTGTAGTTGGTATTTAGAATACACTTACATTGTTGAAATCAATGGATTACTGTGTGTGTGCTCAGGGACAACACATGTTGTGTAGATTTTAACACATGTAGTGTGTGTGCTCAGGGACAACATATGTTGTGTAGATTTTAACACATGTAGTGTGTGTGCTCAGGGACGACACATGTTGTGTAGATTTTAACACATGTAGTGTGTGTGCTCAGGGACGACACATGTTGTGTAGATTTTAACACATGTAGTGTGTGTGCTCAGGGACAACATATGTTGTGTAGCACATGTAGTGTGTGTGCTCAGGGACGACACATGTTGTGTAGATTTTAACACATGTAGTGTGTGTGCTCAGGGACAACATATGTTGTGTAGATTTTAACACATGTAGTGTGTGTGCTCAGGGACAACATATGTTGTGTAGATTTTAACACATGTAGTGTGTGTGCTCAGGGACGACACATGTTGTGTAGATTTTAACACATGTAGTGTGTGTGCTCAGGGACAACATATGTTGTGTAGATTTTAACACATGTAGTGTGTGCGTGCTCAGGGTCAACACATGTTGTGTAGATTTTAACACATGTAGTGTGTGTGTGCTCAGGGACAACATATGTTGTGTAGATTTTAACACATGTAGTGTGTGTGCTCAGGAACAACATATGTTGTGTAGATTTTAACACATGTAGTGTGTGTGTGCTCAGGGACGACACATGTTGTGTAGATTTTAACACATGTAGTGTGTGTGTGCTCAGGGATGACACATGTTGTGTAGATTTTAACACATGTAGTGTGTGTGCTCAGGGACAACATATGTTGTGTAGATTTTAACACATGTAGTGTGTGTGCTCAGGGACGACACATGTTGTGTAGATTTTAACACATGTAGTGTGTGTGCTCAGGGACAACATATGTTGTGTAGATTTTAACACATGTAGTGTGTGTGTGCTCAGGGTCAACACATGTTGTGTAGATTTTAACACATGTAGTGTGTGTGTGCTCAGGGACAACATATGTTGTGTAGATTTTAACACATGTAGTGTGTGTGCTCAGGAACAACATATGTTGTGTAGATTTTAACACATGTAGTGTGTGTGTGCTCAGGACAACACATGTTGTGTAGATTTTAACACATGTAGTGTGTGTGTGCTCAGGGACGACACATGTTGTGTAGATTTGAACACATGTAGTGTGTGTGTGCTCAGGGATGACACATGTTGTGTAGATTTTAACACATGTAGTGTGTGTGTGCTCAGGGACGACACATGTTGTGTAGATTTTAACACATGTAGTGTGTGTGTGTGCTCAGGGATGACACATGTTGTGTAGATTTTAACACATGTAGTGTGTGTGCTCAGGGACAACATATGTTGTGTAGATTTTAACACATGTAGTGTGTGTGCTCAGGGACGACACATGTTGTGTAGATTTTAACACATGTAGTGTGTGTGCTCAGGGACGACACATGTTGTGTAGATTTTAACACATGTAGTGTGTGTGCTCAGGGACAACATATGTTGTGTAGATTTTAACACATGTAGTGTATGTGTGCTCAGGGATGACACATGTTGTGTAGATTTTAACACATGTAGTGTGTGTGTGCTCAGGGATGACACATGTTGTGTAGATTTTAACACATGTAGTGTGTGTGCTCAGGGACAACATATGTTGTGTAGATTTTAACACATGTAGTGTGTGTGTGCTCAGGGACGACACATGTTGTGTAGATTTTAACACATGTAGTGTGTGTGTGCTCAGGGACAACACATGTTGTGTAGATTTTAACACATGTAGTGTGTGTGTGCTCAGGGACGACACATGTTGTGTAGATTTTAACACATGTAGTGTGTGTGTGCTCAGGGACGACACATGTTGTGTAGATTTTAACACATGTAGTGTGTGTGTGCTCAGGGATGACACATGTTGTGTAGATTTTAACACATGTAGTGTGTGTGCTCAGGGACAACATATGTTGTGTAGATTTTAACACATGTAGTGTGTGTGTGCTCAGGGACAACACATGTTGTGTGGATTTTAACACATGTAGTGTGTGTGTGCTCAGGGATGACACATGTTGTGTAGATTTTAACACATGTAGTGTGTGTGCTCAGGGACAACATATGTTGTGTAGATTTTAACACATGTAGTGTGTGTGTGCTCAGGGACGACACATGTTGTGTAGATTTTAACACATGTAGTGTGTGTGTGCTCAGGGATGACACATGTTGTGTAGATTTTAACACATGTAGTGTGTGTGCTCAGGGACAACATATGTTGTGTAGATTTTAACACATGTAGTGTGTGTGTGCTCAGGGACAACACATGTTGTGTGGATTTTAACACATGTAGTGTGTGTGTGCTCAGGGACGACACATGTTGTGTAGATTTTAACACATGTAGTGTGTGTGTGCTCAGGGACAACACATGTTGTGTAGATTTTAACACATGTAGTGTGTGTGTGCTCAGGGACGACACATGTTGTGTAGATTTGAACACATGTAGTGTGTGTGTGCTCAGGGACGACACATGTTGTGTAGATTTTAACACATGTAGTGTGTGTGTGCTCAGGGATGACACATGTTGTGTAGATTTTAACACATGTAGTGTGTGTGTGCTCAGGGTCAACACATGTTGTGTAGATTTTAACACATGTAGTGTGTGTGTGCTCAGGGACAACACATGTTGTGTGGATTTTAACACATGTAGTGTGTGTGTGCTCAGGAACAACATATGTTGTGTAGATTTTAACACATGTAGTGTGTGTGTGCTCAGGACAACACATGTTGTGTAGATTTTAACACATGTAGTGTGTGTGTGCTCAGGGACGACACATGTTGTGTAGATTTGAACACATGTAGTGTGTGTGTGCTCAGGGATGACACATGTTGTGTAGATTTGAACACATGTAGTGTGTGTGTGCTCAGGGATGACACATGTTGTGTAGATTTGAACACATGTAGTGTGTGTGTGCTCAGGGAGGACACATGTTGTGTAGATTTGAACACATGTAGTGTGTGTGTGCTCAGGGATGACACATGTTGTGTAGATTTTAACACATGTAGTGTGTGTGCTCAGGGATGACACATGTGTTATTATTTATGTTATTATTTTCAATGAGACACCAGCATTTAAACCTCTGTTAATTCTCATTAACTATCTTAGTTGGAAAGACCAATTCTTTTTGAGAAGTTGTTAGTGATTTTAAGGAGCTTGTTTCTATTGGTGAGAGAAAGCATGGTAAAGTAGCAGGTGGCACAGTACAGGAGGATGGGTTCAATTATACTTTTGGCAGCTTTGTTTTCAGCGTCTATGAATGCCTGCATGTCCCAAATGTCTTCTTTGTAACATTGCTATGTGACCATAAAATAACCAAAATGGAACGTCCCCCTATAGTCATAATGGGACCATTATTATATGACGAACAGAGGACTATGTGGGAACGTTCTGTTAACGTCCCAAATGTCCTCTTTGTAATGTTGCTGTGTGACCATAAAATGACCAAAATGGAACGCCCCCCGAAAGTCATATCAGGAACCTTGAACTGCTGCAGCACTTCCATTACCAAAAGAGGACATTTTAGGAATGTCCCTAATGTTCTGTAAAGGTTCAGGATTTCCGTCACCTTTAGAGAACTTTAAGGGAACGTTGCACAAGATTGTGAGGATGCCCCCTCCTATGTGGGTTTTGAATACAAATGCATCATGTTTAGAATTTGTACAATTTTAAATTGCAGATACAAAATGACTGTAATCTGTAAGAACAATAATCATCATGCAGATATAGCCTACTTAATTTGATTTTTTTTTTATTTTTGTTGCAGAAAGCAAGAGAAGCAGAAGTCTAAGTGGTGATTGTCCGAACAGTAAGTCCAAAAAAGATAACATACCAGTATTTATAGACAGTGTTGGGGAGTAACGGAATACATGTACCGGCGTTACGTATTCAGAATACAAATTATGAGTAACTGTATTCTAGGGCTGTGCAATATTAAAGAAAAATGCGATATCCTTGTTAAATAATGCGATATTCGATATGCGATACGATATTGCTTTAAGTGTGTAAAATCTATTTCTTTCCCCAACTGATATCTTTCACTCACAGCATAACCAACTGTGTTTACATGAAACTCATCAAGACATAACTGTGTGTGTATTTGACAGTTCGAGTGTATAACAAGACAAGAAAAAGTTTCGGTGTGTGTGTCAGACAGCAGACAGAGCGAGACTGCAAGGAGTTGTTTTTCGCAACTTATTGTGTTTAATAACTCTTTTTAACGTCAAGCAAGTCACATAAGTAACAGTCATGTGCCCAGTCTATTCTCTGCTATATGCCTAAAACGTACACTTTTCAAAATGTTGAAGTAGCCTATTAAAATCATTCAGATAGTGCGTGCCCTTGCGATATGCATATTGCGATATGTACATTTGCGATATTTCGATAATTTCGATATATTGCGCAGCCCTACTGTATTCCGTTACAGTTAAAATTGAAATAGTTGGTATTTAGAATACACTTACATTGTTGAAATCAATGGATTACTGTGTGTGTGCTCAGGGATGACACATGTTGTGTAGATTTGAACACATGTAGTGTGTGTGTGCTCAGGGACAACACATGTTGTGTGGATTTTAACACATGTAGTGTGTGTGTGCTCAGGGACGACACATGTTGTGTAGATTTTAACACATGTAGTGTGTGTGCTCAGGGATGACACATGTTGTGTAGATTTTAACACATGTAGTGTGTGTGTGTGCTCAGGGACGACACATGTTGTGTAGATTTTAACACATGTAGTGTGTGTGTGCTCAGGGACGACACATGTTGTGTAGATTTTAACACGTAGTGTGTGTGCTCAGGGACGACACATGTTGTGTAGATTTTAACACTTAGTGTGTGTGTGCTCAGGGATGACACATGTTGTGTAGATTTTAACACATGTAGTGTGTGTGTGCTCAGGGACAACACATGTTGTGTAGATTTTAACACATGTAGTGTGTGTGCTCAGGGTTAACACATGTTGTGTAGATTTTAACACATGCAGTGTGTGTGTGCTCAGGGACGACAAATGTTGTGTAGATTTTAACACATGTAGTGTGTGTGTGCTCAGGGACGACAAATGTTGCGTAGATTTTAACACATGTAGTGTGTGTGTGCTCAGGGATGACACATGTTGTGTAGATTTGAACACATGTAGTGTGTGTGTGCTCAGGGACAACACATGTTGTGTAGATTTTAACACATGTAGTGTGTGTGCTCAGGGACAACACATGTTGTGTAGATTTTAACACATGTAGTGTGTGTGTGCTCAGGGACGACACATGTTGCGTAGATTTTAACACATGTAGTGTGTGTGTGCTCAGGGATGACACATGTTGTGTAGATTTTAACACATGTAGTGTGTGTGTGCTCAGGGACGACATGTTGTGTAGATTTTAACACATGTAGTGTGTGTGCTCAGGGACGACACATGTTGTGTAGATTTTAACACATGTAGTGTGTGTGTGTGCTCAGGCACGACATATGTTGTGTAGATTTTAACACATGTAGTGTGTGTGTGCTCAGGGACGACATGTTGTGTAGATTTTAACACATGTAGTGTGTGTGTGTGCTCAGGGACGACACATGTTGTGTAGATTTTAACACATGTAGTGTGTGTGCTCAGGGACGACACATGTTGTGTAGATTTTAACACATGTAGTGTGTGTGTGCTCAGGGACGACACATGTTGTGTAGATTTTAACACATGTAGTGTGTGTGTGCTCAGGGACGACACATGTTGTGTAGATTTTAACACATGTAGTGTGTGTGTGCTCAGGGATGACACATGTTGTGTAGATTTGAACACATGTAGTGTGTGTGTGCTCAGGGACGACACATGTTGTGTAGATTTTAACACATGTAGTGTGTGTGTGCTCAGGGACGACACATGTTGTGTAGATTTTAACACATGTAGTGTGTGTGTGCTCAGGGACAACACATGTTGCGTAGATTTTAACACATGTAGTGTGTGTGTGCTCAGGGATGACACATGTTGTGTAGATTTGAACACATGTAGTGTGTGTGTGCTCAGGGACAACACATGTTGTGTAGATTTTAACACATGTAGTGTGTGTGCTCAGGGACAACACATGTTGTGTAGATTTTAACACATGTAGTGTGTGTGTGCTCAGGGACGACACATGTTGCGTAGATTTTAACACATGTAGTGTGTGTGTGCTCAGGGATGACACATGTTGTGTAGATTTTAACACATGTAGTGTGTGTGTGCTCAGGGACGACATGTTGTGTAGATTTTAACACATGTAGTGTGTGTGCTCAGGGACGACACATGTTGTGTAGATTTTAACACATGTAGTGTGTGTGCTCAGGGACGACACATGTTGTGTAGATTTTAACACATGTAGTGTGTGTGTGCTCAGGGACGACACATGTTGTGTAGATTTTAACACATGTAGTGTGTGTGTGCTCAGGGACGACACATGTTGTGTAGATTTTAACACATGTAGTGTGTGTGTGCGTTCAGGGACAACACATGTTGTGAAGATTTGAACACATGTAGTGTGTGTGTGCTCAGGGTTAACACGTGTTGTGTAGATTTTAACACATGTAGTGTGTGTGCTCAGGGTTAACACATGTTGTGTAGATTTTAACACATGTAGTGTGTGTGCTCAGGGTTAACACGTGTTGTGTAGATTTTAACACATGTAGTGTGTGTGCTCAGGGTTAACACATGTTGTGTAGATTTTAACACATGTAGTGTGTGTGCTCAGGGTTAACACGTGTTGTGTAGATTTTAACACATGTAGTGTGTGTGCTCAGGGTTAACACGTGTTGTGTAGATTTTAACACATGTAGTGTGTGTGCTCAGGGTTAACACGTGTTGTGTAGATTTTAACACATGTAGTGTGTGTGCTCAGGGATGACACATGTTGTGTCAAATCTAACTCACAACCTGTGTTGTTTCTTTAACACATCTCTGTGTTTACCTGTAACTCAACTTGTGGCAGATGTGACTGTATGTGTTTGGATGAACACTGAAGCGTATTGTTCACTTGTTTTCAAGAGTTTGTTTGAACATTTTATCATCTGGATGTTTTAGACATCATGAGTCTACACAGACAAGCTCTTATTGAGATTATCAGAGGTTTAGATGTTGATGTTTTTCTGAAGTCTCCAGAATCTTATTTATGGCTCCTTTATTTGAGCTCTTGATCCTTGACTTCTCTTTCAATTCCTCTCTGGCTGCTTTAACTGTATTTTAAAAGGTTTTCAGAAAGTTTTGACTCATCAAACACACACATCAAGAATCATCTCATGACTCTCAACAATGGTGACAAACCAAACGCTTCATGCCGCAATGCATGCTGGGAGTCATGGATGAGTTTTGTACTATGATGGCACCCAGTATGTATTGCGGCATGAAGCTTTTGGTTTGACACCATATTTTTCTCAAGGTGCTTCAAATGTGCAAAATAAACACACAGTCAGAGCAAACAGAGGAAAACTGTTGTGAAAGAGTCAAAGGTCAAGAGCTCAAATAAAGGAGCCACTAATCCTGATCCTGGAGACTTCAGATGAAACATTCAATAAAACATCAACATCTAAACCTCAATAAGAGCTTCTGTCTGACAGAAATAAAGCCAGTCTGGTTAGTGATAACAAGTGAAGAGCGGTGAAAGCAGACATTGTGTGTTGAATCTACACAACATGTGTCAAAATACCATCAACACACTCTGTTCACATCTCTTTTTAGAGTGTAATTAAGTATTAAATTATATTCAATATGAAACGTAGTGCAGTAAAAAGTACAATATTATGCTTTAGAATGTAGTAAAGTAAAAGTATTCCCAAAGAAGAACTCTCTACTCAAGTACATCTTTCAAGTGTCTGTACTTTATCAAAATAAAATACTTCACTACTGTCCGCCTGTGCATTTGACAACATTGTGTATGTGTGTTTCAGTGAGTGATCTGAGGATTGTCCTGCTGGGGAAGAACGCATCAGAAAACAACAAAGTGGGAAATATAATCTTAGATAAACGTGTGTTTGGAAAGAAAACATTCCCACCTGATGTAGAGGAGCACAGTGGAAATGTGGAGGGGAGAAACATCACAGTCATCAGAACAATTCACCTGCTCGACTCACAACTCAAACAACAGAAACTAGCTCAGAAAGTGTCAGAGTTTTCTCCTCCAGAACCTCATGTGATCATTCTGGTGCTACAGCATGAGGATTTTAGTGAGAGGAATAGAAACAGATTACCTTCAGTGTTGAACTGCTTTGGTGAGCAGGTGATGAAGCGCACAATGGTTCTGACTACAGATGATGAGAAACGCAGTGCTAAACAGAAACCTGGAAATGAATTTATTAGAGAAATATCTAGAGAATGTGAAGGATGCCTACAACTTACACAAAATACACAACGCTCTCAAATACTTCAGAAAGTGGATGAAATAATCACTCGCTGTGGTATTAAGGGGACACAACTGAGCTCAGCATTGGATCAAGTGGATTGTAAGTATTTATTTGCCACCAGACTGCTGTCAGTAGAGTTTACATAGACCAATTTAATTTACTTTAGGGATGCACCGAATCCAGATTTTTGGGGTTCGGCCGAATACCGAATCCACTGGTTAAGATTCGGCCGAATCCGAAACCGAATACCGAATCCTACTCCCATCCGCAGTCCATTATCACAGTAAACACATTAATGAAGTTAACAACGTCCACAGCAGTGGAGGGATGCTATTGACCATTAACTGTTTTGGTCAAGTTTACTAAAGTAAACATTGTCGCTATTTCATGATGGTTTATAGAAAAATTACCCCGAGTCGTCCTCTGTCGTTTCAAAGAACAACCCAACGGAGAGCGCAGGAGGCGCGCGCTAGGGTTGTGCCACCATCGTGATGCCACGCCCCCGTTGCGAGTCTGCTGTGTGCGACACACTAATCCTCTTCTATAGTATTAGTTAAACTAAAAACTTAGCAGGGATTGCTCTGTAAATTAAATTGAGAATGTAACTAATGCATATATGCTATTTTAAATACTGTAGTCTATGCCAGATATATAGCCTACATTTTGAAATCATTTGAGGCTGAAACATCCATAAGCATGCGTGTTTATTTTAGCACTTCCGTCAGTGAAACAACACAGCCTATAAAACAAAAACGATTTTCAGTAAATAATGGTAACCTCAAGAATATATGAAAATTAAATATTAGTTAGAAAAATATTTGATTCATGCTATTATTTCCCCGCAAAGATGTGTCATATAGGCTATACCGCTCTGCGCTTTGAGAGGAATGGGACACTGAATAGACACCTTCTTGAATATCTTCGTCTTCATATGTTCTGCTGATGTTGCAAAGCAACACTTGTTGTAAAAGGTCTGAAGAGCGGGTTTTATTTTTCACAGGGTCAAGACATTTAGGCATTGTTTGATTATTCACTGCCAGAGAAAACAAAACTAAAATCACCGGCGTGTGTGAAATGCGCTATTCAAATAAACCAAACTTGACGCGCCATACCAAGTTTAATAACAAGAACAAACTGTGTTAAATAAAATTTGAAGTAAAAAGATATTCGTCTTACAGTGTTTTTTATACTTTCCCACAGTAAAGGATGTGAATAGTTATAATAGACTTAATTATGAGCAAACGAAAGGAAGAAACGTTTAAAATCCCCTGCGAACATGGGTGCGACGTGAGTGAAGAGTTGGGAAAAGAAACGAGATGTCCATGTCCATTGGGATAAAATGGACTACTAGGCCTATTGTTCAAATTCACGGAAAAATCGAGTGACCATATCCAGATTGCAAAACAGAATGAAAAAGTGCTCTCTGACCATTATTTCCTTTCTAGGCTAAACAAAGCTTTGTGCTTCACTCCTGTGGTAATATTCACGTGAAACAGCTTCACATACAAAACACTGGGTTAGTAAAATAACGAAGTTATTTTTTAAAAAGTAGAAAATAGTATTTATGTAAAGAGATAGGCTATATTCAAATAAAAAGAGCTCAACTCTTAACTGGAAGGAACCTATTTTTTCCCCCTCACGTGCAACCTAGCGGATGAATCGTTATTTGGGTTAGTAAAAATAACGAAATGATGGTTTTAAGAGAATAGTATTTATGTAAAGAAAAGATATATAGTATATTATCTACCTATTTACCTAATTCCGGTTCTTCAAAGCTAACGGATTCAGTGTATTTTCGTTTTTTCATCTTAATTTGGTAATTATTTAAGTGAAAAATATTTAGTGTAGGCCTATATATTTTATTAATTTTATTTATATTTTATCTGATCTATAGATCTATAGGCTGTTTGCACGGTAAAATAAAATACATTTTGGCTGTCTGTAGATTCCTTCATGCACAACTCGTATTCTCTCGGATGTTTCATATGCAAATGTTTTAACAGCGGCTGTTGTTTAGGGTCCTTGTCATCACGAGACAAATCGCAAATTGAACGCGTAGCTCAGCTTGAATCGCCTTCTTTTGACTTAAAGTATACTGCCACGTTTTCTGTTCATGAGTTCCATTTTCACTTTCAACAGCGGCGTCATTACGTTCGACCAGCGGGGCGCGCATAGTGCAAGCCTAGGGTTCGGGTTCGGTGGAAATAAATTCTGAGGTTCGGCAGAAACCGAACCCAGTCAAAAAGCCCAATATTCGGCCGAATCCGAACCCGAACCCTGGATTCGGTGCATCCCTAATTTACTTTGAAGCATTAAAAAAAATCTTGACCTTATTTGCTGATCTGGCAGAACCTGAAAATGAGAAGCATTTAGTATAATTTAGGTTGATATTAAAACAAGTAAAATGATTCAGTGGGGTTAGAGTGAGTTATTATATATTTATAGCTAATAGTCTTGCTTCTCAGATACATTTCTTGTTTTAAGTATCCTCTGTCATTTTTGCTAAAAGAAAAAAATGAATGAATGGTAAAAAAATTTTAATGACAAATTATATCCGGTACAAAAAGCTAATATATATGCCTGACTATTTTTTGTTTTTCAGCACCAAGTGCATTTAGCATGTCTAGAAATCAAAAGCTGATCTTGGCAGTGTGTGGATGTAATGAGGAAATTAAAGCCTCCATGACAAAGCTTTTACTGGGGAAACACACACCCATATCAGCTCAAGTGTCCACATCAGTGTGTGTGTGGAGTGATGTGTGGAGTGATGTTGAGCTTCATAAATTCCATAAACACTGTGGTCCACACACAAACTGAAAAATGCAACAAAGCATTAAAAAAAACACCAGACACCTGATCCTCGTTGTCACTGTAAAAGACCCCAACCATTACACATGTATTATTTGAAAACACAGGCAGATTTAAAATTGTAATGAAAGGACACAGCATGAGTGTAAACATTCTATTGTCTCAATGTGTTTTTCAGTGTCACTGAATGTCTCTGGAAAACAGAAGCTGAACCTGGTGCTGTGTGGAAGTGATACAGCACTTAAGGTCTCTGTGGCCAATGTTTTCAGAGGAGAAAAGATACAACCTTTACATGAGGGAGAGTGGGTGAAGAAAGAGATGCTTCATGGACGTCTGGTCAGTCTGGTGGATCTTCCAGCTCTCAATCAGCTCTCAGAGGAGGAAGTGATGCGTCAGACTCTCCACTGTGTGTCTCTCTGTGATCCTGGAGTTCATGTTTTCCTCCTCATTGTTCCTGATGCTTCACTGACTGATGAACACAAAGCAGAAATTGAGAAGATCCAGAAGATATTTGACTCCAGAGAGCATTTAATTGTGCTCTTCACCTCATATAGTAATAAAGAACATTTAATCAAATCCAGCCCAGATTCTCAGAGGTTAATCAAGCTCTGTGGAGGTCAGTACAGAGTGATGGGGTTAAAGGAACCTGAAAACTCAAGACAGATCCCAGATCTACTGGATTATATAGAGAACATGAAGACTGAACCATATTCACTTCAGATGTATGTGAAAGCTCAAGAGAACAGAGTCAGACGTGAAACAAAGGAAGAACTGAGGAAAATGGAGATTGAAAAGCAGCAGCTTATTCCAGAGGGTGAATTAATTTTACTCTTAAAATCTTTAATAGGTTTCTATTATTTTCTGAATGTTGCAACATCTTTTTAAATTCATGTTTTAGCAAAAAGACCTCGAAGCTTGGAGCAGATGATGAGCTTAGAATTGATTGTAGCTTAGAATACACAGCAAAATCCCCAGTGTTAAATCAGTCAGTTGTAGTTCTTGTGTTTCTTTACTTTAGTGATTATGTTTATCATCAGGTGTTCATCATTAATGCTTAATCATCACTTAATTAATCTCTTAATTATCTCATTAACGTTAACAGTGATTCAGAGTTACTTTAACACCCTGTAGTGTTGCAGTGTTGATTTAACACTGGGGATTTTGCTGTGCACTTTCTGTACCACTGGGAAAATTGGCATATATACTGCCTTACAGATATTTTTATTATTATCACATGATTTTTTTTGTTTGTTGATAATTTGGGTAATTTTGTGGCAATAGCTTACACAAAGCACAGGAAGGTTTTATTTGGATCTTTTAATTACATTTACAAAAATTGTAAATTGTAAAAATAAGTTTTACTGTGCTAATATATATTGAAACTGATGTTTAAGTATGATGTGCTTGCTTAAAATTGGATATCAAAACTACTAAGTGGAATAATTTTTATGACATAATTTTTTCATTATGAATCATACATGTAGCCTTGTGTATAATTAAAATCCACTGGTTTGTGTTCTTGTTTTGCAGTGGGCAGAAGTTGTCCAGAATTTGATCGTCCCATCAGTAAGTCTGAATGATATGACAGCAACAGAATTTTTGAAGGAGACAGTGTCTGTTACTGTGATAAGTAAAGTAACTAAGACACAAATAAATTCTTAAAGGTGCACTTTGTAACATTTTGTTCAAAATTATCAAAATTTAAATAAGTCAATACATCAATCCCTCTTCCAAAAGATGTTTTTGTCTTACCCTGGTTCACTGTGGAAACTGTCATAAGTGTTTATATTTTTGACCTGACAGGATGCTGTCAATGTGGGAAATTGCATACATATGCCACTCGCCCATAAATCTGTAAATAGAGAAAAGTTGACAACTATTTTGCCGTGTGTATGGTGTGGGAGTGGCAGAGCTTAGTTGTCACAGCGAGCGAGAAAGGTTGACACGGAGCAGCTAATTCTCCAACCTCCGGAGAATAACCTGTTTTAAAGAAACGCAGAATATTGCTGGCAAACAGAGAACGTGACAGCACAGATAGCAAGCAACCATCGAAACAATGTTAAATCAATGTTAAATCAATGTTAATGTGTTTGCACCTGCAATTAATGTTGAAATCAACATTTTTAAAATTTTTGGTAATAGCATTGATTCAATGTTACAATGTGATGATGGTTCAACATCATGCTTGCACTCAGAAAATGAAACACAACAACTACAGCTGACTTAAATCAGCCTAAGTTCACCAGAAAAAAAAGACAATCAATCTCTCAAGTTCTACCAGAAAAACTCAGAGATAGGATGATGAATGAAGCATACATTTATTAACAGCCCAGCAAGCATAATAAAGTTTTGGCATAGGCCCCGTCCATAGTTAGTAATCCGAGGGTAGCGGATCAGCATATCCCTGCCTGAAGATGAAGGCAGGAGCGCAGCCGACCCCCCTTTAGAGGTATGGACGGAACCATCCTGGTGGTGGTGGGGAGGGTGGAGGTTGTTGTCGCATCGGCATCTGCGAACTCAAACATGTGTAAGTACGACCTTTATACAGAAAATATGAAGACGTGATTGGATAGAGATGAAATTAATAAGTGACGAAGTGATTAAGTCTTCCTGGCAGAACTTAAGCTGAAGCTTCCATATCTCAACAGAAGCTCTTTTTGAGAATTAACATCAGAATCAGAATCAGAAAGAGCTTTATTGCCAAGTGTGCTTGCACACACAAGGAATTGTTCTTGGTGCTGAAGCTTCCAGTGCACATATAAAATACAAACACAACAAGAACATAGTAATACAAATTCAAAAAATATGAAAATAGCATTAAAAGAAAATAGGTCACAGTTACGTTTAGTCAGAATAAACATTTACAGATTATAAACATTTACAATATGTGTGTAGTATGAATAAATATAAATATCTCCTGAGTTTAGAAGAAATTGCACTAAACAGTGGGAGTATTGCACTTACAGACATATGCCTTTGGGGTGTGGGGGGGTATTTTTACTGTTCAAGAGGGAAATGGCCTGTGGGAAGAAACTGTTCCTGTGCCTAGATGTTCTAGTGGCCCGTGATCGGAGTCGCCGTCCTGATGGTAACAGTTCAAACAGGCGCTTTCTGCAGTACGGATTGTGCAATGTAGTCTCCTGATGTCAGATTTGGTAGCTGAACCAAACCAGAGAGTGATGGAAGTGCATAAGACAGACTCAATGACAGCCGAGTAAGTCCACTATCATTTCCACTGTTTTGAGCAAATCAAATCAAATCACTTTATTGTCACACAACCATATGCACAGTGCAACAGTAGGTGAAATTCTTAGGTGCAGTTCCGAGCAACATAGCAGTCATGACATGACATGTACAACATTTAAAGCAGCATCAGATTACACATCTGATGCGCCCACAATTACTCACAGCACAGTATACACTACAATGAACAATAAATAATTTACACAATGTGAGTGTAGTTCTCACAGCTTTAAACAATATACACATACTTACAATATACATATACTTTAAACAATATATACTAAAACATACATTAAACAGTATACATTAGCTATAATAAGAATAATATACAATGTACAGTATACAATATTATTCACAGTAGAAATCCAATGTACAATAGGTGCTATATGATAGATAAATGTGTATATAATGTGTGTGTATCTACAGTGGGTTGTGCTGAGTGATATTCTGTCCAGTGTGTGTTATGATACTGATGGATCAAGAGTTAAGTAGTCTGATTGCTTGTGGGAAGAAGCTGTTCTGGAGTCGGCTGGTGCGTGTTCTGATGCTGCGGTACCGTCTGCCTGATGGCAGCAGTGAGAGCAGCCCATGGCTCGGGTGGCTAGAGTCTCTGATGATCCTCTGAGCTCTCTTCACACACCGCCTGGCATAAATGTCCTGGAGGGAGGGAAGCTCACCTCCGATGATGCAGCTGGCCGTGCGCACTACCCTTTGCAGGGCTTTGCGGCTGCGGGCGGTACTGTTGCCGTACCAGGTGGTGATGCAGCCAGTCAGCAGGCTCTCTATAGTGCCGGTGTAGAAGCGTGTGAGGATGTGGCGGTTCATTCCAAACCTCCTCAGTCGTCGCAGGAAGAAAAGGCGCTGATGAGCCTTCTTCACAACGGCCTCGGAGTGGACGGACCATGAGAGTTCCTCTGTGATGTGGACACCGAGGAACTTGAAGCTGCTGACTCTCTCCACCGGTGCTCCATTGATGGTGAATGGGCGGTGTTCTCTCTCATTCCTCCTGAAGTCGACCTGAAGCTCCTTGGTCTTGCTGACGTTGAGGAAGAGGTTGTGCTCCTGACACCATCGTGTCAGAGTGTGCACCTCCTCTCTGTAGGCCGTTTCATCATTGTCAGTGATGAGACCTACCACCGTCGTATCGTCAGCAAACTTGATGATGGTGTTGAAGCTGTGGGTTGCCACACAGTCATGTGTGTACAAGGAGTACAGGAGTGGGCTGAGAACACAGCCCTGAGGGGCTCCAGTGTTGAGAGTCAGAGATGAGGAGATGTTACTGCCCATTCTGACCACCTGGCGTCTGTTTGACAGGAAGTCCAGGATCCAGCTGCATAACAGGCTGTTTAAGCCTAGAGCCCGGAGTTTAATGTCAAGTATGGAGGGCACAATGGTGTTGAATGCTGAGCTGTAGTCTACAAACAGCATTCTCACATATGTGTTCCTCTTTTCCAGGTGGGAAAGAGCAGTATGTATAGTGGATGAAATGGCATCATCAGTGGAGCGGTTTTTGCGGTATGCAAACTGCAGTGGGTCCAGTGAGGGGGGGAGAACAGAGCAGATATGGTTTCTGACTAGTCTCTCAAAGCATTTGCTGATGATGGGGGTCAGAGCAACAGGACGCCAGTCGTTTAAGCAGGTGGTTATTGATTGCTTCGGTACAGGAACAATGGTGGACGTTTTGAAGCATGTGGGGACCACAGACAGGGATAGGGACAGGTTAAAAATGTCCGTAAAAACTCCAGCCAGTTGGTGCGCGCACGCTCTGATGACGTGGCCCGGAATACCGTCTGGACCCGCAGCTTTACGGACGTTCACCCGCCGGAAGGATCGGGTTACATCCGATACAGTTACAGAGACTGATAACAGAAGGTGTTCAGGTGTTCAGAGAGGCAGCGGTGTTCACGGTGGAGTTTGAGTTCCCTTTGTAGTCCGTTATGGTGTTAATTCCCCTCCACATGCTTCTGGAGTCGGTGGTGTTGAACTTTCCTTCAATCTTGTCCCTGTACCGGCGTTTTGCTGCTCTGATAGTTTTCCGGAGGGCATAACTTGCTTGTTTATGGTCCTCCGCATTACCGGAGTTAAAAGCGAAGGTCCGCGCATTGAGTGCCGCGCGAACATCCCCATTTAGCCACGGTTTCTGGTTTGGGTACAGCCGAATTGTTTTGGTCAGAACAACGTCTTCTACGCACTTCCTGGTGAAACACGTTACGCTATCAGCGTAGACCTCGATGTCGTCATCAGAGGCCGACCGGAACATCTCCCAGTCCGCGTGATCAAAACAGTCTTGTAGCATAGAGTCCGATTGGTCCGACCAGCACTGGATGGTTCTGAGGGCGGGTGCATCCTGTTTCAGTCTCTGCCTGTAAGCGGGCAGAAGGAGAATGGAAGAATGATCCGATCCCTTGAAGGGAGAGTAACAATGATCTAGGACTCGGTTCCCTCGCATGTTGAAGTTAACATGTTGGTGGTATTTGGGTGCAATGCGCTTGAAGTTGGCTTTGTTAAAGTCCCCGGTCACAATAAACGCAGCCTCAGGGTGCGCGGTTTCCTGCTCACTCACTGTCCTATACAGTTCCTTTAGTGCCCGGTCTGTGTCGGCTTGTGGGGGAATATACACCGCTGTGATGATGACCGCGGTAAATTCCCTCGGTAGCCAGAATGGTCTGCACAGAACCATGAGAAATTCCAGATCAGGAGAACAGAAAGACTTGATAGAATGAACGTTCCTCTGATCACACCAGGATCTGTTGATCATAAAACACACACCCCCGCCTTTGCTTTTCCCGGAGAGATCTTTTTCTCTGTCCATCAGATGCACGGAGAACCCCTTGGTTTCGATGGCCGAATCTGGAAACTCAGCGGACATCCAAGTTTCTGTAAGGCAGATAATGCAGCAGTCCCTCGTCTCTCGTTGGAAAGAGATCCGCGCTCTCAGCTCGCAGAGTTTATTGTCCAGAGACTGAACATTTGCCAGTAAAATACTGGGAAGCGGGGGGCGGTTTGCGCGGCGTCTTACTCTGATGAGTACGCCGGCTCTCTTTCCCCTTCTCCGGCGGCGTTTCCGTGGTCGGGCCGCCCAAACAAAAGGATCCGCTGCTGTGTTTGTAAGCAGCGGTTCGTCACTGAAGAATTTAAAGTCCGGTTTTCGGTGTGCGATTGCCGAACCAATGTCCAAAAGTGTCTGTCTGTCGTACGTAGTAAGGCAGACAACATCCAAGACAAAAAACACAAAAACTATAAACAGAACAAACAAAAAACTACAATGCTTCAGCAGAGCTTGCGACGTTGCGGCCATCCTCGGCGCCATCTTGACTCGTATATGCAAGGTTGTTATAACTGCACCAGACAGCCAGCTGTTCAACCTCCAGTCTGTAAGCAGACTCATCACCGTTTTGGATGAGACCGATGACAGTGGTACAGGGAGAAGAGCAGTGGGGAGAGAACACACCCCTGGGGGGCGCCAGTGCTGGTAGTGAGAGTCCTGGAAGTGAGTTTCCCCAGTCTCACGAGCTGTTGTCGGTCTGTCAGGAAGCTGGAGATCCACTGACAGACTGAGGATGGCATGGAGAGCTGGGTCAGTTTAGCTGAGAGAAGATCAGACATGATGGTATTGAAGGCCGAACTGAAGTCCACAAATAAGATCCTTGCATAAGTCCCAGGTCTGTCGTGATGTTGCAGGATATAATGCAGTCCCATGTTGACTGCATCATCCACAGACTTGTTTGCTCTGTAGGCAAATTGAAGAGGATCCAGCAAGGGTCCAGTGATGTCCTTCAGGTGGGCCAGAACGTCTTTCAAACGACTTCATGACCACAGACGTGAGAGCGGCAGGTCTGTAGTCATTAAGTCCAGTGATTTTGGGTTTTTTGGGGGGACGGGAATGATAGTGGAGCGTTTAAAGCAGCAGGGAACTTCACACTGCTCCAATAATCTGTTGAAGATCTGCGTGAAGACTGGGGTCAGTTGGTCAGTGCAGGCTTTCAAAAAGGCAGATGAGATGCCATCTGGGCCTTAAGCTTTCCTAGTCTTCAGTTTTTTGAAGACTATGGTTACATCCTCCACACAGACCTTAAGCTTCGGTTGGATGGCAGGCGGGGGGAGCAGGAGATAATGGGGGATGTGTGAAGTGCAGATCAGAGCGGGTGTTTGGTGTGAGACTGGGCTTTTCAAACCTGCAGTAGAATGCATTCAGATCCTCAGCCAGTTGTTGATTCTCTACAGAACGGGGGGATGGTGACCTGTAGTTGGTAATGTTCCTCAAGCCGGTCCAGACTGAAGCCGGAAACTGGTTTCTCAGTTTTTCAGAGTAGCTTCTTTTAGCAACTCTGATCTCCTTTGTCAGTCTGTTTTCTGGCCTGGTTATACAAGACTTTATCCCCACTTCTGTAAGCATCCTCTTTGGCATGACGGAGCTGTTTGAGTTTCCCAGTAAACCATGGTTTATCATTAGTGAATGATAAGAATGTCCTGGTAGGAATGCATGTATCCTCACAGAAACTGATGTATGATGTTACATTAGTTGTGAGCTCATCCAGATCAGTGGTAGCAGCTTCAAAAACAGTCCAATCAGTGCAATCGAAGCTGGCTTGTAAGTCCAGCTCTGCTTCATTAGTCCATCTTTTTACAGTCCTTATTACAGGTTTAGCTGATTTCAGTTTCTGCCTGTAGGTCGGTATAAGATGAACCACACAGTGATCAGAGAGCCCCAAAGCTGCCCATGGGACAGAGTGATATGCATTCTTTATTGTTGTGTAACAGTGATCCAGTATATTACTGTCTCTGGTGGGACATGTAATGTGCTGTCTGTATTTTGGCAGTTCACGGGAGAGATTTGCGTTTGTTAAAATCCCCAAGAATGATTAAAAGAGAGTCTGGATACCTTTGTTAAGTCTCAGCTATTTGTTCAGCCAGCTGTTGTAGCGCCGCTATCACACACATGTCTGGAGGAATGTAAACATTCACGAGAATGAACGATGAAAACTCCCGTGGCGAGTAGAAAGGTTTACAGTTTATGAAGTGCGCCTCTAGATTAGGAGAGCACATCTTCTTCAGCGTTGTTACATCTGAACACCTAATTTCGTTAATGTAGAAACACAATCCACCACCTCTCGCTTTCCCTGTTAGTTCTGCAATGCGATCCGCTCGGAACAGCTGGAAGCCCGGCAGATGTAGTGCGTTGTCCGGGATGTCTTCACTCAGCCAGGTTTCAGTGAAGCACAGTGCAGCAGAGTTTGAAAAATCCTTGTTAACGCAGGTGAGGAAAAGAAGTTTGTCCGTTTTGTTAGGAAGGGATCGGAGATTCATAAGATGAATACTAGGGAGTGCAGTGTGGAGGCCGTGCGCGTGGAGTTTAACCAGTGCGCCTGCTCGCTTCCCCAGTTTGGGTCTGGCCGCGTGTTTTAAACACACAGCTGCGGCTCCGACCAGAAAATCAAACAAAACGTCCGAATAGTCAAAAACTGTAGAAATGTTGTTTGGTGTGTGTTTCCTAATGTCCAGTAGTTCGTCTTTGGTGAAACTGATCGGAAAAGAATGACTAAACGCAGAACAAACAAACAAAAACAACACAATAGCTGAAGAGCTCCATACCGAGACAGCCATCCGTGGCGACATCTTAGTATTAACATAGTAGAATGTCTGATCTGTGGTAAGAAAGTATTGTTGATGAATATAATCTATTGATAAGAAATAGTTACTTTTGGTCAGTGATAAAATTAGACTTTATTCTACTTCTAATTCTACTTTATGATCACATGATCATCTGTATTTCTGGCTTTCTTTTATGCAAAAAATATGTGTTTTGGAAAACAATGTTAAAAAGACCACAAACTTTACATAAAAGCCAAGAGTCAAACTGCCCCTAAAGGAAACACTGAGCACCATAATGGTGACCAACATTTTCAATAAAACATCAACATCTACCCTAGTGAAAAAAAGTATGCTAAGTATCCTTTCAGCAAGACTAATTATCAGTATACTTGAAGTGTGTTAATGATTAGTTAACTTGAAATGTGCTATTTTGAAACAACTCATTTTGTACTAAGTATATTTTAGTTGTAAACAAGGCACTCTTCTTCAAATTATTAAAAAGCCTTTATTTTACTGGCTTTTTTTACACAACCCACCCTTTTTGGTTTGGTTACTTTTTAAAAGTACACAGAACTTTCATTTTAAGTAAATTTTTCTAAAATATACTAAACTATAATTATTTTAAAGTGCATTAAAAGTTACATTGTGAAAATATAATGCTAATATACTTTGTATATATTTAAAGATGGTACAATTTTTGTTAGTATATTTACAATATACTATTGAAAAAGAGAATATATTTGAAATACAATAAAGTATACTTTTTTTTCACCAGGGTAAACCTCTGTTAATTCCCAATAAGAATTTTAAGGGGTTTATTGTTGTATTTTATTTGAAGTTGTCTTCATTCTGTGTGGATGTTGATTCAATGCAGTTAACATTGACACATTTCCATTGATTTAACATAGTTTTGATGGTTGCTTGCTATCTGGGATGGAAGGTCATAAATAGCCAGCTATTTATTATTAGGTATGTCAATTATTGTGCCTTTGGTCCCAGCCTTTACCCCGTTACACCAAACCCTGTTACGGAAGAAGTATGCCATCGTATTTACAACTGTGACAATGAGCGCTTTACATTTCCAAACACCTAAACACTGTGCTGTACAAAACAAAGTGCTTGGCCAATGAAAGCTGCTATGGAGTCCAGACCTTCTACTGCCAGAAGCTCTGGCTATGCAAGACTACTTTTACAACACTGTTAGCCCTGTTCTACCATATCTGTGCATATTTAGAGAAATTATGAAGTTATGTTAAAGAAGCATCAGGCTGATGTGGTTGTCTCTTGTGTGTTTCAGATTGTGATCTGAGGATTGTTCTACTAGGGAAGAATATGTCTGAAAGCAGTCGAGTGACAAACCTAATCTTAGGGGAAGATGCATTTGAGAGTGAAGCTTCTTCAACTGAGAGGCAGCTCCAGCAGCACAGGCAGCGAGTCTGGAGAGGAAGATGGAAGGACAGACACATGATGGTCATCAACAGTCCTCGGCTGCTTCAGACAAACATCTCAGATCATCAGATCACACAGACAGTGAGAGAGTGTGTGACTCTGTCTGATCCAGGACCTCATGTGTTCATACTCGTACTGCAGCACAATGACTTCACTGAGGAGGACATGAGAAGAGTGAAACAAGTGCTGGAAAAATTCAGTGAAGAAGCGATTAAACGCACCATCGTGCTCACGACTGATAAAGAGACATACATGTCAAGGATTAGTTCTATAATAAAAAATAACGCAGTCCGTGAGTTAATAACACAGTGTGGAGGAGGACATCTGCAGCTTAATGAAAGAAATTCAGAAAGATCTGAGATATTCGAGAAGGTTGATAAGACACTCAAGAAAAACCAGGAAGAATATCTGACATGTGAGATATTTTATGATGTTTTTGGAACACCAGTGGATGAAGAGCAAAACCAATCAGAGGAAGAAAACTACCACAGAGATGATGGAAAATCTGTTGAGAGTTATGAAGGTAGTTCAAAGTATATGTAGGAGCTAAATCTAATACTTTAAGCTACTGAGTTATCTTGGTCCCGGAGAAATTAGGTTGACTCACTTTCTTTGGTGTTACGTTGTTTACTTCGTCCATAGTAATGAGAAGACCATTCTTTCGTTGCACCAATATACAGAGTTTATTGGCTCCACAAACACCACAGTGCATAATGTTCATTTGAATATTCTGTACATTCATCCAAAGTGAAGTTTACATACGTTCACCGCTATTGCGTTCAAAACCTTTTTGCCCTTCCGGGTCAAAACACCTACCTACAGCATAAGGAAGGCTACCTAAATACAATGATCTCTCAGTAATGTTCACAGCGCCACTCAGTGGTCAAAACAAGAATAACATCACCCTGCCAAACACATTTTGGCTCCTACAGTATATCTTCAAAATGTTTGGGAGCTACTAGGGGTGTAAAGATACACTCCTGTTACGATACAATACTAATGCAATTCTAAACTCACAATACAATATTTATTGCGATATTTTAAGCCAAAATAAAGAAGGGATGTTTACTTTTATTTTTATACTATTATCAGGACGCACAAATGTTCCCAGATTGCATTACTATACACTATACTCAACATTAGTAGTTTAATGTAGTAATTGCGATGCATCTTGATTCTCCAATGATTCTGGATCAATTCTGAGAATTTGAGAATTGGTTTGGAGCTTTTAACCACATATGTGTGATGGCGCTGCGTGTGCTTTCTGTTGCTTCCAATTACACGCACACAGGGGCGTAAATCGCGGGGGGGACAAGAACCCCCCCCCCCCCCCAATATGAGGGCTGTCCCCCCCTAAAAACCATGCTGAGTATTGTAAATAATATAACAATAAATACCTAAAATAAATGTGTAAGTAGTAAAACAATACAAACGCAAACGGGACAAAAAATGTGTTTTAAGTTTAGAAACATTTTGAGTCCCCCCTCCCCTCACATTGGTTTGATCCACCGTGCACCTCAACTAACGTTACCCATAGACCGTAGAAAAACTACCACACAAGTTTGGGGAGAGAACAAGGCTCTTCAGACAGCAGTTGTGAAACACCAGTAGTAGCTGTCAAGGCTATTTTATTCACTTTAAACGTCAGATGAAGTGATTCTTTTCTCTTTAATACAGATTAGGCAAAACACTGTTAACATCACTTGCCCACAGCAGCACCGCCCGCTCCGCTGTACAGTAATAACATCATTGAGTTCAGTTAGAGAACTGACAAAACAATTAAAAACTGAACGTGTCTGCTCAATACAGCACGAGCTGAACCAGCAAACCGCTGACAGACAAGATTATCGAAGATTTGGTTTCAAAGCGTAAAAGCGCCTATTTAAGGGAGAGTGTCATTGGACTGTTTTGTTGTTGTGTTTTTTATTACTAATAATAGGCTAATGAACCCAAAATTCAAGCAACCTGCCCCAAATTAAAAAAATTGGCTAATTCTAAACCGAAAGTTCAGTCAGATCTGTGTAGGGTTTTGCTCAATATGATAATAAGTGGCAGATCAGAGGCTTCTGCAGTTGAATATCTAAATATCTGAATATCATAGTATAAAATACTATGTGGAGGACGCAAGATAATTTAATAATTATAATATGACTGCGTGGGGAACCTTAATCGTATTTAAACTACTATCGCTTTTTGTTGTTGGTTAGATAAAATGACAGAGAAAAGAAAAACGGACATTAGATAATTTTTCAGTACACCAAACGCCAAATAAGTACGAAATGTTTTTTTTTTTTTTTGTGGTACACATATCCTTACAAGTACGATTTTGGCTGTATTATTTGTGTCCCCTTCAAAAATTGCTCTTGAGAAATTTCATGTTTATTGCCCCCCCCCCCCCCCCCAACTTTTAGATGAAATTTACGCCCCTGCACGCACACACACGCTCATGCACGCTTTGCTTGATGTTACGCTCACACACAGTGTGTGGACTCGCCCATCTGTATTTTTCTTACAAATGCTCTATGAAGGCATCATTTATATCATTGGGAATACAGTGGACTTGTATATAAAAATATGAAACTCACTGACAGAAGTTGCTTTGAGCTTCAAATGCTCACGTGTGCTTGGTGAAGAGCGCTCGCGAATGCGGCTGTTTAAATTTCTGTTTAAATTCCATAAACACAGTGGTCCAAACACAAACTGAAAAATGCAACAAAGCATTAAAAAACACCAGACACCTGATCCTCGTTGTCACTGTAAAAGACCCCAACCATTACACATGTATTATATGAAAACACAGGCAGATTTAAAATTGTAATGAAAGGACACAGCATGAGTGTAAACATTCTATTGTCTCAATGTGTTTTTCAGTGTCACTGAATGTCTCTGGAAAACAGAAGCTGAACCTGGTGCTGTGTGGACGTGATACAGCACTTAAGGTCTCTGTGGCCAATGTTTTCAGAGGAGAAAAGATACAACCTTTACATGAGGGAGAGTGGGTGAAGAAAGAGATGCTTCATGGACGTCTGGTCAGTCTGGTGGATCTTCCAGCTCTCAATCAGCTCTCAGAGGAGGAAGTGATGCGTCAGACTCTCCGCTGTGTGTCTCTCTGTGATCCTGGAGTTCATGTTTTCCTCTTCATTGTTCCCGTTGGGCCTCTGACTGATGAAGACAAAGCAGAAATAGAGAAGATCCAGAAGATATTTTATTCCAGAGAGCACTTAATACTGCTCTTCACCACAAAGCTCACTGCTGGCGGATTTGCTTTAGATTTGGTCAAATCCAGCCCAGAATCTCAGAGGTTCATCAGTTGTTGTGGAGGTCAGTACAGAGTGATGGGGTTAAAACAACCTGAAAACTCAAGACAGATACCAGATCTACTGGATTATATAGAGAACATGAAGACTGAACCATATTCACCTCAGATGTATGTGAAAGCTCAGGAGAACAGAGCAACACAAGAGCTTGAGGAACAACATAAGACACAATTGAGTGAAATGGAGAATAAAATCAAAGAGTTGGAGCAAAAGATTCAGTCAGATGGTGAGTGGATTTTTTGTTTATCTTCAAAAAATTAATTTCTCTCATTTAGTTACACTAATTCGTAAAAAAAAAAAAAAAACACTTATGTTGAACCAGTGAAATGGAAGTCAAACTGAACTTTCCAGCAAGCACAGTACGTCAATGTGACAGGAAGACGTTAGACTCAACTCATTCAACATCAGTCAGACATCATATTTTGGTTGAAAATGAAAGTTGAGTTGACGTATAAACCCAATGCTTGTTTGACGTCAAGCTCCAACATCACACAGATGTTGAATTTTGGTTGGAATAAGCACCGCACTGTAAAAATAAAACGATAAACAAAAGGGTGGAACGTATGAGCAGAGGAGGATTAAACAACTCCACAAACAACATAACCAGCTTCACACATTACTAACCAGACTGACTTTATTAACAGGTTTTGTTGTTGATGTTTTATTGGAAATAATAGTTTAGTCAGTGTTTGCTTTAGTTGGGTAGTTTGACTCTTGACTTTTTAACATTAGTTTTTCTCTGGCTGCTGTAACTGTGTTATTGTAAGAAAAGTAAGAGACATGTGATCAGATGATATTGTCTTACTTGATGATAAAGATATGATCATCATACAGTGGTCTATTTCACTGATGTCATCCAGAATTTAATCTTTTGATACATGATCATTTGGATTATTAATTATAGCAAGCCTGTAATTCTACATTGTCCAATAAACATTTTGATCTCCAGCATATATATATTAGACTCACTCAGACATCAATAATAAGCATATGAATCTCAACAATGGTGACATGCTTTATGCCACAGTGCATTCTGGGAGCCATGGATGAGTTTTGTATGATGCACCCAGGATGCATTGCAGCATGAAGAATGTCTCCATTATTGAGATTCATACGCTGATTCTTTAATGTCCATATGTATCTTTAAAACTTTTTGGTGCACAATCTCTCAGATTTGAGCACTGCTGGACAATCACAGGACTATTACAATCAATAATGAGAAATGAATGACATGACATCTAAAGAAATAATAGACTCTGAATATGATCAGTGAATCAAACACTACATGATGATCATATCTTTATCATCATCAAATAGCTGACATCATCTGAACCAACAAAAATTGGTTGACCTCAAACAAACGTCAGAAAATGTTGTAAGACACTTTTTGTTTAGAAAGGTCACATTAATAATCATAGCAAACTGGCAAACTGGCAGCTCCAGAAGTAATTAAAAGATGTTTCTTGATCTCTGAACTCATGGAAACCAGCATGTATAAACCGTAATTAAACAATTTAATAATCAATTAAAAGGAAGTTATACCTGTATGATATTACGCTGGACCAGCGCGATTTGGAAAATGGATGTATGATTAATTCAGCTGTGGGTGTCGGAATTCATTCGGTGCGACTATCACAGTGCATTTTGGGTATTCTCTAGCCACTGAGCGTACATCAGTTGTATACTCGTTATTGTGGTGCATTGTGGGATTGAAGGATTTAAAATCCACTATGGTTTCAGACACCACTACAAATGGCTGTCCCCTTAAATAGCGCCCTATTTAAGGGTATAGGGGCGATTTCGGACACAGATGTACAAGGTCAAGAATTGCTAAGAAGAACATGATAACAGAATTGTGGGATATTAAAAGCTAAAAGTAATTTTTTAACCCCTTAACTGTCACTGTTTCCCAGCCAGCACAGCCATGTAGGCCCTTCATGGGTTAGCCAAGATTAAAATGAACACTGCTCAGTGTGCACACTAGGCTGTTAAGTGTAAAACTGAATCAGTGTTAGAGTTAATGAGATAATTAAGTGATTCATTAAGTGATGATTGAAGACACCTACTACTGACTTCAGCCACAGCCTTAGATGAAATCAACTGAAGATAAAAGAAAACATTACATCTCTGAAGATCTCATCAGAGGAGGATTAAACAACTCCACTAACAGCATCACCAGCTTACCACATTACTAACCAGACTGACTTTATTTCTGTCAGACGTCTACAGAAGCTCTTATTGAGATTAACAGAGGTTTAGATGTTGATGATTTATTAAAAATAATACCATTGTGGTGATCAGTGTTCCCTTTAGTTGTGATCGTTTTTTTTGGAAACATTTTTTCTCTGGCTGCTGTAACTGTTTGATATGGTGAGAACAACAAGAGAACATTGAAGATGTTGATGTTGTTGACGATACAGTTATCATCATCATGTAGTGGCCTTTTTTTCTGATCTCCTGAGAGGTATTGATTATAGTAGCCTTGTGAGTCTACAGCAGGAGATCCAGCAGTGTTTTCATCAGATAAACTGAACGATTTTTAAAATGTGTCCATACGTTTTGTTCTTTGGTTTAATAACACATAACACATTAAAGTTTTGAATTGGAAGAAAAACCTGACTTATACACTGATTCTGGCATGATTTTCAGGTGCTGAAGGTGAATCAGACGATCAGGAGAATCTGAGGATTGTGCTGATCGGCAGGACAGGAAATGGAAAGAGTGCAACAGGAAATACTATTCTGGGAAGAAATGAGTTTGTGAGTAAAGCAAGGACAGATTCAGTGACAACAGATTGTAAGAAGGGAGTTGGTGAAGTTGATGGTCGATCAGTAGCTATTGTTGATACTCCAGGACTCTTTGACACGACATTGTCAAATGAACAAGTGACGGAAGAAATAGTGAAATGTGTTTCAATGTCGGCACCTGGACCTCATGTGTTCATCATTGTGTTGAGTGTGGGAAGATTCACAAAGGAAGAAACAGACACTGTAGATCTGATAAAGAAGATCTTCGGTCATAAAGCTGCTCAGTTCAGCATCGTTCTGTTCACTGGAGGAGACGAACTTGAGGATCAATCTATAGAGGATTATGTGAGGGAAAGTAAGTCTGCAGAACTGAAGAAACTGATCAGGGATTGTGGAAACAGATTCCTGGCTTTCAATAACAAAGAAAAACGGGACAGAACTCAAGTGATTCAACTGTTAAACATGATAGAAGAGGTGAAGAATAGTAATCAGGGGCGATACTTCACTAACAGCATGTTTGAGGAGGCAGAGATGTCCATTAAAAAGAGAATGGAGGAAATAATGAAGGAGAGAGAGAGAGAAATTCAGGCTCAACATGAGACAGTGAGAGTCAAATATGAGACAGAAATGGAAGAGCTCAAGAAGACACTGGAGGAAGAGAAAAGAAAAGCAGACGAGGAAAGAAAACAAAGAGAGAATGAGTTCAGACAAAAAGAGGAAAAACTGATAAAAGATTTTGAAGAAAAACACAAAATAGAACAAAAGAAACAAGAGATTGAGAACAAGAAACGTTTAGAGGAGGAAAAACAGAAAAGAGCTGAATATGACGGACAGATTGTGGAGATGAAGAAAGAGATTGAAAATCAGAGATCACAGTATGAAAAACAGCAAAAAGAAAGAAAAGAAGAAGATAGAAAAAGAGAAGAGAAATACAGACAAGATCAAGAAAAGATGAAAAATGAACAAGAGCATATTATAGCAGAATTACAGATGAAACAAGAGGAAGAAATAAAGAAGAGACAATCTGAGGAGCAAAGGAGGAATGAACAAGAAGAGGAAGAGAGAGAGAGATGGGAGAGAAAAATAAAAGAGGCTGAAAATGACAGAAAAGAGACTCAAGATGAAATTAAACGACAGCAGAGAGAATGGGAGGATGAAAAGAAACAAAAGATGAGAGAACGAGAGAAAGAAGAAGAAAAAAGAAGAGAGAAACATGAGAAACAGCTGAGAGAAAAACAAGAAGAACTGGAGAAAATGAGAAAGAGATTTGAAAGAGAGAGGGACGAAGAAAGACAGAAGATAGAGGAGGAGAGACAGAAACAGAGAAGAGAGAGAGAAGAAAAAGAGAGAGAATATGAAGAAAAGAAAACTGAAATGAAAAGACATTATGAGGAAAGGGAGCGAGAGAGAAAAGAGGAGTGGGAGAGAAGAAAACGAGAAGATGATGAGAGACGAGAAGAAGAGAGAAAGACATGGAAACAAGATCTTGAAGATCTGAAACAAGAGCAAGAAAAAGAGATCAATAGAAGAGAAAAAGAGGAGAAGGAGAGAAAAGAAAGCGAAGAGAAAGAGAGAGATGAAATGAAACAGAAACATGAAGAGGAAATAAAAGAGATGAAGAAGAAACATGGAGATGAAGCCAGAAAACAAGCAGAAGAACTGAATGATTTCCGAGAGAAACAGGGGCAGCACTTTCAGGAGATCAAAGAGAAGCTGGAAAAACGTCAGAAACAACAGAAATTACTGGAAGAACTCTATCAATGCCTGCAAGACCAGAAAGAAAAGGAAATTAAAGAGCTGCAAGAAGAAGTTAAAAATCTCTGTCAAAGCCTACAAGACCAAAAAGAAAAAGAAATAAATGAGTTGCAAAAACAAGTTGAAGCTCTCAATGACCTTCTGAAAGACCAGAAAGGAGAAAAAATAGAAGAACTAAAAGAAGAAGTTAAAAAACTCTGTCAAAGCCTGCAGGACCAGAAAGGAGACACAATAAAAAAGTTACAAGAAGAAGCTGAAAGACTCGTCCAAAGCCTGGAAGACAAGAAACAGGAACATTTAAACAAGCTCAAAAAAGATGCTGAAGCGAGGAAGAAAAAATCTGGCTTATGTGTCATTCTGTGATTTTTACAGCATCTCAAACAAGTTTTTTTAACATAACATTTCTAACCTACTTGCCTATCATTTCCGTTTAGTGGATGCTATTTTATTGGCATTGTCTTTTTGCCTTTTAGATTAAAAAAATGGGGCGAAAAGGCTTTTATAATATTCAATTATCTGCCAATATCTCTTAAGTTTATGTACATTATGGAAAATTGTTGAGTCTGAAACTGAACTCCACTCATCTGAGCAGAGGAATGAGGGGAAAGTTGTGGCCAGGCAAAGGTCAGAGAGACAGCAAAATCCCCGGTGTTAAATGAATAAAGCTCAGTGTTTATGTGGAACCACCAGTAACAAAAGTAACTCTGAATCAGTGTTAAAGTTAATTAGGTAATTAAGAGACTAATTAAGTGATGGTGAGGAGGAAAGATTCATGACCTAAAAGATCATGGTCAGTACTGTCACAAGGGCTGTGCCAAGTGTGCCACCGCTTTACTTTACTTTGCTACCTATAGCTTGGTTATATAACCCAACAATTTCTAAAACACCTGTTAGTTTGAGTGATAGCTCCAAGGCAGTTGCTGGTCCATCAAATTCGAGTATTATCTCTAATAGTCCTGTGTCATCAGGCAATGTATCCGAGTCTGTAGTTGCGCCGGCCTTACATTTTGACGTGGCTAAACATACCGCACTAGTTCCACCTTTCCATGAGAAAGAAGTTGAAGCTTATTTTCAAGCCTTTGAACGAATTGTCAGTCCCTCCAGAAAAATGCGGCTTTTTTTTGTGATTGTTGCGGGCAAAAATCCTTGATTATGCGGCATGTTTTCTTAAAAAATGCGATGAAAAATGCGGGAAAATGCGGGAAAATGCGAGATATTTATGCAATTTTATGCGATGAAAAATGATGAAAAAGAGAAAAAACAGCACTACATCACAGAAAGTGCTGGGAATATTTAAGTTCTCATCTTGTTTTATTGAAGACCTTAATAATGGTTCAAATTTACAAAACATTGAGTCAAACAAGTTCTGTAGCTTTACAAAAGGAATATGCTACAACTTCTGAAGAAATGAATAAATAACTTCCTGTTTTACAGACATTTGAGTGCTTCCAATGCACAAAGTGCAATCTCTTAAAGGGTTAGTTCATCAAAAAATTTTAATTCTGTCATGAATGACGTCCCCTCATGTTGTTGGACACAAATGAAGATATTTTAGTGTAAATCCAATGGCTCAGAAAGGCCTCCATTGGCACAATGTACACTCTCAAGACCCATAAAAGGTACTAAAGATGTCGTTACAAAATCCATCTCACTACAGTGGCTCTACAATAACTTTATGAAGCAACGATAATAGTTATTGTGTGCAAAAAAAACCTAAATAACGACTTATATAGTGATGACCGATTTCAAAACACACACAGCATCATGATGCTATGAATCAGTGAGTCGATTCTTAATTTGGATCGCGGGTCAAACTCCTGAAATACGTGACTTTGGCGATCCGAACTGCTGAATCCACTCATTGATTCATAACGCTTCAAACCGCTGAATCGACTCATTGATTTAAACGCTTCAAACCGCTGAATCGACTCATTGATTCATAACGCTTCGAAGCTTCATGATGATGTGTGTTTTGAAATCGGTCATCACACCGGGAAACTGCTTTGCGCGTCTTTTGCTGTTATTTTTGTTGGCAAATGGGAGTTTGCGCTTCATCATGGTTTCACCGATATCCATGTTTCTCCGCGGGGTTTGCAGCTTTTCGATGACTTTCACGTCAGGTAATTACGTCACTTCAAAGCGTTCCCATGGCAATAGGGGGAAATGGCGGCTCTTGTGTGAAGTAAACAAACATTTTTCAACTTTCTGCTAATATATATATATGACTTTTTTTGCAACGAAAATGCGGGGATTATGAAATCATGCTAGCCCCGCATATTTTGCACGCGGAAATAGGCAATTTATGCGGCGAAAGTGCGGCATATTTGAAAAAATGCGGCCCCCGCATGAATATGCGGACTTTGGCTGATTATGCGTTAAATCACGCGATCGCATAATCGCGTTTTTCTGGAGGGACTGAATTGTGAGTGCGTTGCGGTGGCCAACTGAAGTTTGGGCTTTGATGTTGCAGTGTAAATTTACGGGTAAGGCGCAAGAAGTGTGTGCATCTCTTTCATTGGAAGAGGGTGTTCAGTACGACGCTGTGAAAATTGCGATTTTGAGGGGGTATGAGATGGTTCCCGAGCATTATCGACAACGTTTCCGAGCCACGAAGAAATTAGCGTCCCAAACTCATGTAGAGTTTGCTCGTGAGAAGGGAATTTTGTTTGATCGCTGGGTTAAGGCGTGTAAGGTGACGGATTATATTTCCTTGCGGGAGCTTATGTTGATTGAGGAATTTAAGAACTGCATTCCAAAGCGTACTGCTCTGTATTTAAATGAACAGAAGGTCAGTACGGTGCAGCAAGCTGCTGTATTAGCAGACGAATATGCCTTGATGCATAAACCCGTGTTTTTTAAACGTTCAAATGATTTTGGAGATCTAGTACCGAAAGAGAACGAGAATGTTGTTGATGCGAAAAGTAAATGGGTTCCTACTAGTCCGAGGTCTGGAATAGAGTGTCGATATTGTCGCAAAGTGGGACATGTGATGGCCGAATGTCATATATTGAAACGGAAACAGGAGCGGCAGGGGTCTTTGTTTGTTCAATCTCGAAGTTCTGTTTTGGTGAAAACTATATCTTCACCTTGCATTTCTCATATTCTTGATCCCTGTTTTCAGCCTTTCGTGTTTGACAGATTCGTGTGTTTGACAGATTCGTGTGCACTAAAGTGTACTTTTTGCACAAATAATATACTTTAAAGGTATACACTTAAGTGTGAATTAAATGTTTTTGGCGCACTGAATGTACATTAAGTGTAATTGATTTCAAATGTATCACATGTTAAGTTGAAATAAAATGTAATAAGTTGCCATTAAGAGTGATTTTTTGGAGCAACTTAAGTGGGACTTTAATACAACTTTATACATACTTTCATAATTGCTTCTGTCTTCAAAATATACTTAAAGTGCACTGCTCAATCTATTGAGAAGCAATTAATGTGAACTAAAATATACTTTAATGTCAGCTAAATATACACTTAAGTGTGAATTAAATGTAATATTTTCGCCGCTTAAGTGCATTTGATTTGTATTTAATTTCAAATGTATCACAGCTTAAGTTCATGTTAAAATGCAATTAGTTGAACTTTTGAGTAATTTTTTGAACCACTTAAGTGAGATTTTAGTATATTTTTATATGTGCTTTAAAATATGGTAAAAGTGTACTTTTGAATGTACTGACAAGCAATTAATGTGAACTAAAATATACTTTAATGTCAGCTAAAAATACACTTAAGTGTGAATTAAATGCAATGTTTTCGGCGCACTGAATGCACATTAAGTGTAATTGATTTCAAATGTATCACATATTAAGGTGAAATAAAATGTAATAAGTTGCCATTAAGAGTGATTTTTGGAACAACTTAAGTGTTTAATACAACTTTATATGTACTCTCATAATTGCTTCTAATATCTTCAAAATATAGTTAAAGTGCCCTGCTCAATCTATTGAGGAGCAATTAATGTGAACTAAAGTAAACTTTAGCGTAATTTACTTGTACACTATTATCTAATTAAATACATTTGTACACATTTTTCTAATAATACAGCTGCAATTTAGTATAATAAATACATACAAATTGAAACCCTTTATTGACAAAACGATCTGTAAAACAAATACACAAACCTTTTTGTTGTTGCACAAGAAAATCCCAAGAAACAATTCACACAAACACAAATGAATTTAGAAAGCGTCTGGAGGACAATGAGGATTATATTCACAATCTCCCTCATACAAATGTACCTAAATCTACCCATCACAGAAAACATTCTGCATTTTTACATTTTCAGAAAACATTATTCTGTAGGATTTATAAGATTGTTTCCTCATGGGGACCTAAAAAAATGTCCCCACAAGGTCAAGATTTACTGGTATTACTATACTTGTGGGGTCAATTGGTCCCAATAACGTAGGGATTACCAGTACACACAGAGAAGCAAACACACAGTACCTCACACACACAACACATGAATTAATACAAACAAAATGTAAAGAAAAGTATCATTCCATGTTCAACACTAAGATTCAAAACTTTGGGTAACGCTTTACAATAACGTTTAATTAGTTAACTACTTCATTTAACATGAACTTAGAATGAATAATACTTTAAACAATTATTAATCTTAGTTAATGTTAATTTCAACATTTACTAATTAGGGGTGTAACGGCAAATGTATTCGTACCGAACCGTTTCGGTACAGGACTTCCGGTATGGTGCACGTGTGTACCGAACAGTATGATGGCAATCTTTAACAGTCGGCTTGTTTTACACACTTCAATCCGAGTTCCTACACAAACATATTAAGTATTCAGTCCATTTTGTCATGAAATTTGAGTGATAAATGCCATTTTGATGCTCTTTAATGTGAAGATCACCGTGATTTTGCCAAGTAAGATATGTTCCTGGATCAACATCCATTTGTTGATCCTGGATCAACATTTAATCAACCAATCACAAGCCTCTGATGTCATCAGCGTGTGCCGACCAAATGCCATTAGTCCATTTTGAACGTTCCCTTCAACATCACCTTGACTGACTGACAAAAGGTAAGTTATCTAGTCTGTATTCTTTCTTTAACCGTCTCTGCAGCCAAAAATATGGCAATGTAAATGTATTTATTCACTAAAAAGTCCTGAAATGGAACACTTAAATGGCATAATGTGATGCAACCCTGAACATGCACCCAACAGCCATGTGCTGTTTAGCTAATAGCTAAGCTTACTTTACTCCAATCCCCTAACGTAATTCCAATATGGAATGAATATGAATCAAATTGTAATGCTTGGATTAGCCTGGACTTTTGTAATATAACTCAGATTGTATTCTTCTGAAAGAAGAATTTCATACACACCTAGGATGACTCGATGGCGAGTAGGCCTAAATCATGAGCTAATATTCATTTTTGGGTTAACTATCCCTTTAAGCAGTTGTCTACTGCATTGATGAATAATTGAAATTGGTCATAAAGTAGGTACGGAATAATAAGTTGGTTCTAAACTTGACAAAAACCAAATTGTGTTTTGCATTGTGTTTGGATGAAACTTTAGGTTGGCCACTGGTGAAGGATTGTCTCTCTTATTTTAACATCAGGCATGCATCAAAGGATGTTTTTTACTTCCAGTTTTGAATACCACTGCAAAACAGCTGACTGTCAATGTATAGAAAAATTAAAATATGGAATGATTTACCATTGGATATTAAAAGTAAAATGAGTTTTTAAAAAATCTTTAAAGGAACATTTAATAGCACATTATATAGTTAAATTGTTGATATTTGGAATGAATTTTGGGTTTGCATGTTGCATTGACTTGACTTTTTTATTGTTGTTGATTTAATGTATAGGTTTGTATTTTTTACTTGTTGGGACCCGAAGTGTAGCCACTGCCTATATAGAGGCTATTGGGGATCCAAATAAACGGGACAGATGTGACAATTTATCATGAACTTGAAAAAAGGGTCAGAGCAATGTACTTAAAATTAAGGAGGACATGGTAAGACTACAATATATTATACATTTGTTGAATTATATCTGGGTGTACTCATTTCTGCAATCCTTAATTTAAACAAAATTGTCTCATTCACTTATATGTCATAAATATCCATAAAATATTTCTCAGTTTTAGTAAGCATATGTTTAATACATTTAAATACATTTAATACATTTTACTTTACACTTCTGGAGAATCAACATACAAATGGTTTGTATACTGAATTGTCTCTGCATATTCAGCTGCAAAAGAAGAATGTTTTAACTTTGGAAAAAGTTATAACCTTCAGCCTTATATTATTTAAAAGGGGCTTTATTATTAATTATTATTATTATTGTTGTTGTTGTTGTTGTGAACAGCTTGTAATGAAACTAAAAAAGAGACTTTCCCCTACTTCCTAGGTTGTCTATGAAAGTCTTTATTCTGATTTTAACATAAACGATTCAGGGGCCATTGGAAGAATGGCTAGTCAGGCACTATACCTATCTCTATAGCTCAAGAATATGTAGACCTTAGTCAGGTTAGTGACAAACATTTTTTTTGCATTATTTTATGCATGTAGGCATGTACCCACCTGTCAAAAGTTTGGAAGCATTACAACACAAGGTAAGGAGGACATTGGACATTCCATTGGAAAAACATTTTTTGCCGGGAAAATCCAAAGGAACCTATCTTAACAGTGTAATTTTAATGAACGTCATCTGTCAACATGATGTTGGCTACTGTTTTAGCCAAGGCTTTCTCGCATCACTATGGAGTGCATGCGCAACTGCAAGCACAAGCAATAAGGTGCTGGATGCAGTTCACTTAATGGCCACTGGTGCTAATAACATGGGTTTCAGAATTCTTCCAAGGGCCCCTTTTAAAAAAGCACACCTGATGTTCCACATAAAACTGATTTCTTTTAATTCAATTAATAATTTTATCTTTTCAGAAAGACATACTTAAAACTTATACTAAAATTATTGGCGCCCTCCTGGAAAATGACAATCACTGGACACTTTTTGTAAGTATGTGAGATGGTGGTCCAGTGGGTTAAACCATGGAACTGATATGCAGAAGGTTGCTGGTTCGATCCCAGCGGTCTCCACCAGTGTGTCCTTGAGCAAGGCACTTTACTCCATGTTGCTCCGGGGGGATTGTCCCTGTAATAAGGGCACTGTAAGTCGCTTTGGATAAAAGCGTCTGCCAAATGCATAAATGTAAATGTAAGTAGGCCAAATCCTAATGTTCTTAATATGCTAGGCTTGGTTCAGTAGGAAACCAAGCCAGACTAAATGCAATATCATTTATATTACTTACAATTGACTTATCTTAAAATAAAATAAAAATGAAACACGAGGACTGGTATTAGATGATTCTTAACCTAATTTTCTGATCTTGTTTTGTAGTTCTGTGACCTTTAAAAAGCAAGAAATCACATACATGGATCCCTTTGGAGAAACCGGTGGGAAGACAAAAGTGATTCGGAAGAATTGGAGGTAGTAGACAATTAATAACATAAAAATTTTGATAGTGACATGACAACAGCGTTTTGGGGGCTTGAAAAACGCAAGCTTTTGAAAATGGGTTTCAAAGTGCAAAGTTTTGAAAATGATGCCTATACGGTCTCATTACAATATTTAATGTTAAAATCCAGCTTTGCATCACAGGAATTAATTACCTTGTGTTTTAATGTTTCCAAACTTTTGACAGGTGGGTACATGCCTACATGCATAAAATAATGCACAAAAAAAAAATTGTCACTAACCTGACTAAGGTCTACATATTCTTGAGCTATAGAGATAGGTAAAACCATAAATGGGTTGTCAATGATCAATAAACTGAATGTATTTTGAAATCCAAAAGTATACACTTCACCTTTAATTGTACACATTTCTAACATTTAAAAGTCACGACTTAAAGGTGACACCACCACAAAACTGAGACATGTCCCGACCAGATATTTATGAAAAATCCCCTCGTCCACAGTCTACTTTCTTTTAGTAGATACTTCATACTTCTTGATACTTGCCAAAATGTGTTTTGTTTAGAGTTCTAAGCTACACAATAAAATTGTTCTGCTAATGGATTTTAGTATAATAGTGAAGCATTACCTTAAATGACCAAGCATATGAAAAAACAACAACATACTGTTGTTCAGCTACATTCAGAACGTAGACCTAATAACTAACTAAGCTTTTTTTCAGTTCTTTTGCCAAAGCTAAAGGATGTGCCCTAAAATGGACATGGAATGATGTGCCCCACCCACGGCAAGAGGATGGGCATTCTTGTGGGGTCCATGTGTTAATGGTAGGCCTACATTATTATTATTATTATTTTAAATCTGTCAATGTTGTTTTATTTTTATGCATTCTGATAAAGTATTTAAAATGGCCACTTAACTTAATTTATATTTTAGCTTGCTCAGGCCCTGCTTGAGGGAAAAGGTTTTCTTGGATGGATATGCCTCTGTGGATATACCCCAGCTGAGGGCACAGTTCTGCAACATTCTGTTCTCCTCTTTAGGTGCTCACTTTCATTAAAACTAAAGCAAAACATACAAATTATAAATGTAGGGGGACATGTTCGGTTCACTTAGTTTGGTCGTGGCCGCAAGATATTATTTAGTGGGAATGTGATGTCATGACCACAAGATCATTTTGTTGAGGTAACAACATCCTTATGTTCTGGCGACGCAATGTGAAGTTGTGGCCTCAAGATCCTGAGTTGAGAGAGAGACATTTTTATATGTTCAACTTGAGACCGCATTGCACAAACTGATCAGTGTATGACATCAAAGTACATCAAGAGCGATTAGAGAGCAGGCGGCTCTGTATCTCTCTTGCGGGAACTTTGATATTAAACACTGATTGGTCTGTACGGCGCTGCTTCAAGTTGAACACACCTATTTTGTTCAATGGTCCTCTTTATCACATATGGGGATAAAATAAAGAGGACCATTGAACAAAAGAGGTGTGTTCAACTTGAAGCAGCGCCGTACAGACCAATCAGTGTTAGTGTTTTCATAGTCCTGTGTTTCAATCCTTGTTTGTTGGTTGTCTTTGTTTTTAAAGCTGTTGCATTCTTGTTCCATGTTTGGATTATCCTTTTTTTGGAATAAACTCACTGCATTTGGATCCTTGCTTCTCCTCTTGCTTGCCACCTTGTGACAATAAGAATGTCGTTACCTCAACAAAATGATCTCATGGCCATGACATCTGTTACCACAAGTAAATAACTCATGGCCAAGACAAAACTCCTGGTCACCGTATAGATTACTCATTTTATTATATATATTATATGTTTTAGTTAATAGAAGTTAATTGATAAAATCTAATTATGACACATTTTTTACACAAGTGACTAAAAATTTTCACAGTACTGTAGCTTTGCAGGAAGGTTTTTTTCAAGCATCTTGGAGATGTTACCACAGTTCTTCTGGATTTAGTCTGTCTCAGTTTTATATGTTTCTTCATGTAATCCCAGATGGACTGGATTATGATCAGATCAGTGTGGAGCGCCGGCTGTTGTCAGATTTCTTGTGTTTACAAAAGTTTCACTGGATTATTACAATTAATGGCAAAATGATTGTTTGGAAATGTAATTGATATTTCCCTACTGACACTACAGCATACAATGTAAATAACTGGCGTAAAACATTCTTTGGGGATGAAAATACTAACGTGCCTAAGACTTGCACAGTAGTGTGTGTATATACACCAATCAGGCATAACATTATGACAGGTGAAGTGAATAACACTGATCTCTTCATCACCTGTTAGTGCGTGGGATATATTGGGCAGCAAGTGAACATTTTGTTGTGTTAGAAGCAGAAAAAAATGGGCAAGCGGATTTGAGCGAGTTTGACAAGGGCTAGATTGTGATGGCTAGATGACTGGGCTCTTGTGGTCAGTGCAGTGGTCAGTCTCTATCAAAAGTGCTCCAAGGAAGGAACAGTGGAGAACCGGCCACAGGGTCATGTGCGGCCGAGGCTCATTGATGCACGTGGGGAGCGAAGGCTGGCCCGTGTGGTCCGATCAAACAGACGAGCTACTGGAGCTCAAACTGCTCAAGAAGTTAATGCTGGTTCTGATAGAAAGGGGTCAGAATGCACAGAGCATCTCAGTTTGTTGCGTATGGGGCGGCATAGCCGCAGACCAGTTAAGGTGCCCATGTGGTCATAATGTTAGGCCTGATCGGTGTATATATAAATGTATAATTTTTTCCCCTGCAGATAGAGTTGTAACGTGCACAGTGTGCTGGGGTGTCCTGATGAAAGAGAAGGTAATTAGAAGAATCTGCTTGATACTATAATAAATTACTGAAAACCAAGCATTGTTTTACTTTTAGGTGTGCTGTCAGGAATGCGGTGCACACAGCCATTTGAGATGTCAGCGAAAAGCATGTGGCATCTGTGTAATTGGTAAGTAATTTCAATTCCATGAACAAACTTCTATTCAACATGCTGTATAAAATGTGGAGGCTAAAAGTTTTGCAAACCGCAGTGAAACTCCCACAAAAATCAATGTTACATGGAGAGCTGGGTCAGTTTAGCTAAGAGAAGATCAGGCATGATGGTATTGAAGGCCGAACTGAAGTCCACGAATAAGATCCTTGCATAAGTCCCAGGTCTGTCGAGATGTTGCAGGATATAATGCAGTCCATGTTGACTGCATCATCCACAGACCTGTTTGCTCTGTAGGCAAATTGAAGAAGGTCCAGTGATGTCCTTCAGGTGGGCCAGAACCAGTCTTTCAAACGACTTAATGTCCACAGACGTGAGAGCGACAGGTCTGTAGTCATTAAGTCCAGTGATTTTGGGTTTTTTGGGGACGAGAATGATAGTGGAGCGTTTAAAGCAGCAGGGAACTTCACACTGCTCCAATGATCTGTTGAAGATCTGCGTGAAGACTGGGGTCAGTTGGTCAGCGCAGGCTGATGAGATGCTGTCTGGGCCTGAAGCTTTCCTAGTCTTCTGTTTTTTGAAGACCCTGCTCACATCCTCCACACAGACCTTAAGATCAACAAGACAAACACAAACTTGTGACCGCCGAGATCAGAGTGGGTGTGTTGTGTGAGACTGGGCTTTTCAAACCTGCAGTAGAATGCATTCAGATCCTCAGCCAGTTGTTGATTCTCTACAGAACGGGGGGATGGTGACTTTTAGTTGATGTTCTTCAGGCCTGTCCAGACTGATGCAGGATCGTTGGCAAAATACTGGTTTCTCAGCTTTTCAGAGTAGCTTCTTTTAGCAACTCTGATCTCCTTTGTCAGTCTGTTTCTGGCCTGGTTATACAAGACTTTATCCCCACTTCTATAAGCATCCTCTTTGGCATGACGAAGCTGTTTGAGTTTCCCAGTAAACCATGGTTTATCATTAGTGAATGATAAGAATGTCCTGGTAGGAATGCATGTATCCTCACAGAAACTGATGTATGATGTTACAGTATCTGTGAGCTCATCCAGATCAGTGGTAGCAGCTTCAAAAACAGTCCAATCTGTGCAATCGAAGCAGGCTTGTAAGTCCAGCTTTGCTTCATTAGTTCATCTTTTTACAGTCTTTATTACAGGTTTAGCTGATTTCAGTTTCTGCCTGTAGGTCGGTATAAGATGAGCCACACAGTGATCAGAGAGCCCCAAAGCTGCCCATGGGACGGAGTGATATGCATTCTTTATTGTTGTGTAACAGTGATCCAGTATATTACTGTGCTGTCTGTATTTTGGCAGTTCACGGGAGAGATTTCCCCCCAAATGCACATGCATATAACATATAGTTTACATGATAAATGTAACATTAAAGTTAAGATATGCTTCTAGTTTTAATAATTTAAACAGGCCTTTGAAATTTTGGCAAAACTTCTGGCAGTGTTGTGGTTTTTTTTATGATATTTTTTTTTCACAGCGCTGGATGTCATATGGTGATTGTGAAACACATGGAACACAACTGGCTGTTTCCTGCTTACGCTGTCTACCGAGTCCAACACATTGGCGTTCACCTTTTTCATGTTAACCAGGTCAGCTGCTCACGCTGAATTAAAGCCACAGTGCATTGTTCTGATAAAAATTTACATGATTAACATGAAAAATGTTACGCCAATGTGTTGGACTCAGTAGACAGCGTAAGCAGGAAACAGCCAGTTAGAAAACAACTTCTACATGATTTTTTTAATACTGTATCCTAAATTGTGGATAATTACGCTATATATCATATGCTGAAGTAAATTTCTGGAGTTTTAACGATAAAAAGAAAAAAACAACAAGACGACCCATACAGAACCTAAAACCGTGACCCTAAAACAGTGATACGAACCAAACTGTGGGTTTTGCAAACCGTGTCACCCCTAAAATATATATAACACATTAATTTCACATTCACATGCACAGAAGTCAATGGAACAAAAAGTCTTGTGTTGACCAGCCCATAATAATGAAATAGTTTCAGTAAAATAAAATAAATACTTAAAAAGGTCAAAATATGTAAGCATTATATATTTTAACATTAATATCTCATTATAAAAGTGTGTCACTGATCAAATATATTTAATAGTTCAAAAAATATTTTAAAAAAAAATTATATTTGGAAGGTCAGTGAATCTCATTCATGGAAATGAGGCATCATAATTATCATAATATTTTACTTTATTACATGAGGGCTCACTTTAATGTCCTTTCACTTAATATTTCTCTTTTTGAATTATTTTGATTTACTGAAAATGAAAGTAAACTTTTCTTTGATTTCAGACATGATAGAAGAGAGTGAGGAGAGTGAACAACTGAGTGAAGTGGAGGAGGAACATCATGTCAAACCTGGAGAAAAACCTTGGAGTCGCTCAAAGACTAAAAACATATTTATAAAGAAAACAAGAACCAAGAAATCTACAATCTGCTCTCCGTGTGGAAAGAGTTTCTCAAACACGCATAATCTTGAGCGTCACATGAGAGTTCACACGGGAGAGAAGCCGTTTACATGTGATCTGTAACGATTCTCCACTGGAGACAAGTTGAGAACCCAAGTGCAGTTTATTTACAAGGTGAAACACAGAATCCAATGGTGACTTTGACTTGACTTGAACTGAAACAAACTTGACTAAAAACCATGACAGACAGACACTCACCAACAGCGGTTACACATAGTAATACTCGACCAAGACACATGGCAAACATGAGGGCTTAAATACACACAGACTAATGACAAGACAAGTGACACCTGTGAACAGTGATTAAACAATGAACCAATGACAGGACAAGACACAAGATCACGTGAGGGCATGGGAATCACATGACAAGACCAGGAAGTGCATGACAAGACTGTGAACATGACAAACTCAAACATAACCATGAACATGATAAACTAAAACAGAACCAAGAACAATGAACATGAACCAACACCAAACACCCTGTGACATGATCAATGCGGCAGAACATTTTTGAATGCAGCAAACCTGAAGACACACCTGAGAGTTCATATGAAGAAGGAGCCACATTCATGTTCTGTGTGTGGAAAGAGTTTTTCACAGCTGCAGCATTTACACACACATCAGAAAATTCACACTGGTGTGAGAGAGTACATGTGCTTTGAGTGTGAGAAGACTTTTACTACAGGGAGCTGTTTAAAACTGCACCAGATGATTCACACTGGAGAAAAACCTTACAAGTGTTCACACTGTGACAAGAGATTCAGTCATGAACTGAAATGTAATTGTGAAAAAAACTAAAAAAACAATGACTGTTGTAAGTAACAGTGCGTAAATCCTGTATAGCCTAACGCTAATAAGCTTAAACGTAAATAACGAAATAATTGTGTAGTGAAGTATTTTTTTGTACACATTGCCGCAAACAATCAATCACTTCTTTACGAGTGCATCACTGTCCTCCTCGCGGCTGCAGCAACTTGTGCTCTCTTCATCAAGGCTTAAAACAAAAAGGGGACAAAAAAGGTTGTATTGTCTTTACTTTCATTGCTTAAGGCTGGGGCAATCCATGGATACTTCCCCACCCACTCCTCCCGGTACCTGCAGTGGCGTTTTTGCTTTTTAGCAGCGTGTTTGGGTTCCGGTAAGCTACACCAGCCATGCCAACGGAATGAATGAAAATTAGCTTATCAATGCATATCTAAATTCGTGCCTAGCCAGTATTTTTTTTTTTAATTAGAAAAAAGATGCTGCAGCCAATGAGCAGCCGGCAGAGGCTGGTTGCAGGACGACTCAAACTCCGCAGACAGTTTTTAATGTTTATCAGACAATGACTACTCAAGATTTTGCTTTAGTATAATTTTCGGGACAATTAGGGCCAGATTCGGGACAAAAGTTTAGATTTCAGGACAGTCCCGAATTTTTCGGGACGTCTGGTCACCCTAGCGTCGAGTCATCTGAGGTGTGGTGAGCAGTTCACGGTATTTCTCATATTTACACAAACATCAAACAAGCTTTATACAGTTTGATTAAGCGACAGACTCATTTTTGATAGTTTTCTTCAGGCACAGTGCTACTTGTGTGTCTTTTCTGGTGTATTGTCAGTTAATTTTCAGGTTTTACACCCTGTCTACTTTGGATTCGTCGAGTCACATACGGTAAACATAAGCTCTATTCTATTTCAGACATTAAAGGCACTTCTACTTTCAACAACTAGACAAATGGATCTGGAATGTCTGCTTTGGTTTTAAAACTTTTACACCATTTGTTTTGCAGGTATTACAAGTTTCAGCTCCACAAGTCAGCTCCACCTTGAACAAACGTTCCCCTTTCAGAAATGTCACCTCCAGTGCTATAGCCCCATTGAGAAATGCAGCTGTGCTTTATTTAATAAGCATGTACAGCACACATCTGAAACTCAGCTCGGACCAGCATCCTGCAGAGATTAGCTTTAACTACCTGGAACTTTCTTATAATCCTGAAGACCTTCATTAACTGTTTCAGACGGGCTTGATTAGACCCCTGATCTACAGTCTCGTTCTCTCCTTCAGCTGCTTTTCTTTCTGCTGCTGTTTTTAGTCCTACGGCTGGATGCCTTGAACATCTGAAGGCCTTTAAACTTCCTGCTGAATCTTTCCAGCTCTTTGTCCGTCTGTGTCAGGAGGTCTGAAGAGAGAGAAAATCTTAAAGTAAATCTAAAAACAACTTGAAAGCACTGATTGTGATGAAGTATATCAGTGAGAGTGAAAGAGTTTCTCACCTGTCCTCTGGATCACAGCAGACAGCATCATGTCCTCCTCCACTTCCCTGATGAAGAACACAACACATACATCAATAACACATGACTATAGTGACCTCACACTGCTGGGGTCAGGTGACCTCTGACCTCTGTCTGTCCAGATCCAGGCTGCTGATGATGTCATTCCTCTGCTGGATGATTGACAGCAGGTGTGACATGAGCTGATGTTCCTGCTGTCTGTCATCGGAGCTCCAGTCTTCCTCTGAACAATCACACATTCATCAGAAACTATAAACTACCGACACTTTATACTCAAATAATCCAAACACTGAAAAAAAGTGATTTACTTCATTTTTTTTCTCTTGTTTTCCAGGACAAATATCTAAACGTTCATAAATCAAGATATATTTAATTGAGAAGCAAAATTAAATTAGATCAGAAGAAGTGAAGTGAAGCAGGACGGGGCCAAGAGCTGTGGGAGCAGAGCGAGACACCTGTGTGACACACCGGAGGGATAAAAGGAGTGATGGAGTGATTGAGTTCGTCACCTGGTTTGTTGAAGAGGCACCTGAGCTCAAACTCTACATCCGCCTGTCGCTGCTCCAGACGGCACTGTCTCAACCTGAACACACACACAATTCTTGTCATCATGTTGTGTATTCATGTTGTTTTGACGTGAAAAAATTGCCCTCAAAAAACCAAACTTTTCTTACATGCAAATTTAATACCATGCTAAACATGCTAATAACATTCTTATAGTTCAAAGGGCTATTTAAACATACTAAAACATGTTTTAATGCAGAAAAGTTAGTTATTTCAGGATAAAACTTTGCGTCTATGGAAAGACCTCGTTCGTGTGCGTGTGTGCGTGTTCTCACATATACACCATCTCTGCGCACTAACATGTTCTTCTTATGAATCAGAATTAACCAGTCGACGAGAGATTCTCTGAAACAAACACATCATTCATAACTACACAAAAGACAAGCTTCAGTCCAGCTGTTCTGATGATTATTGAAAGGGGTGGTAAACCACGATTTCACTTTTCTAACTTTAGCTAGTGTGTAATGTTGCTGTTTGAGCATAAACAACATCTGCAAAGTTACAACGTTCAAAGTTTAAAGCAAAGGGAGATATTTGCTTTTAAAGAAATCGATTTCTAAGGACTACAGCAAACGGCCAGTAGGGACTACTACACATTCCTCCAGGGTGTGCTGACATCACCAGTCCCAATATTTACATAAACCTCTCCTCCGAGAATATGAAATAAGGGGGGCGAGGACATTTTGTATCGCCGCGGGGAATAGTTGTTGTGGTATAGTTAGTAGGCTGGAGTGCTGTTGCCAATGCCGACGAAACGCTGTTATTTTCATCCAGATTGCAGGTCCACTTTCTTCAGCCTTCCTAGGGACGGGGCAGCGTTGCAGTGCGTTTAACATACAACGTCATATTCATGTGTGTAAGAGACATGAGGGGAACACGATCGCATTTGCATCGGATATATGCTGCCCATCATCAATCAAAGCACGAGACAGACAGGGGTCGGAGGAGAAGATCGGAAAATGTGACATAATGGACAATATTCATCTGAATTTGCAATACATGAGCCTTCAGCTGCACGAGTTCAGCTGCACGAGACAGGCGGGCATGCGCGGCTACCGCTGCACATCTCGCAGAGGAAAGCTTCCACAATCTTCGCGAGTACGGGCTACAACCTGTAAGTGTGATTTATTTTTCGTCGATGTGTTTTCCTGTAATAGTTCGTGTTGTTAATTGTAGCCTACGTTGTAGCAAGGAAGTAAACATGACAGCGCTGTTTGGCTCTGCAAACCAGTTTGTTATGCTCATTCATACTTAACGTTATCTGACAAACCCCTAACGTTACAAACTGTTTAAAATCTCAACAGCGAACTTGGCATTAGTGTAAATTATTCTTTGATTAGAGCTTTTATGTATTGTTTATCTACAGGCATGCTAAACATGGTTCTGTGTTTGATTACTACTAGCAACGTTTAGTGTCCGTTCTTGCGACAGATATTTGGCAAATCGTTCTAAAAATACAAAAGTAACGGTGCCATTCAGGAGCGATCACTATAGAGCCGCAGTCTTTACTCTTGAGGACTGAACAGGTTCTGCTCGATCATCTTCACTAAAATTGTCTGGGTCTGATTCGGGCTCTTGGTATGGTTTTATTGACGCTAGCGTACACAAAGCCTGAGGCTACCTGTAGAGGTAAGGGGCGTGACGCTTTCGAGAAACTAGGCGGTTAGCGAATCACAGCACACTGGGCCAGCTAACCAATCAGAGCTCATTGCGTATTTGTGAGGGACTGGCTTCACAGAATCCGGAAACCATCAGACCGTTTTTACAAGGAGGGACAGAGCAGTGTAGAATAAAGGTCAAATATATGAAAAATACTGCATTTTTTAAAAAACGAAGCATGAACACATGTTACAGTGCACCCCACAAACACAATCAAGCCTTCGAAAGAGTGTGCTTTACCACCCCTTGAACACTTGCAGTGTGTGCTATCCTTACTACAATAGTTTATGTTGGAGTACAATTCACATAATGGCCACAAGAGGGAACCATGTTATTATATATGGTTTGTTTTCTTTTACTCATCTGAGCTGTAATTTTCTGTCTTCACTCTTTGAGATTAAAAGCTCAGTTTTTGTAGATGTAAATCTTTTGTGTTTATTCAGCACAACACCACACAGTGACACATCAGAAATAAAAATACTAATAAAGCACTTTCTAGATCCACTCATTAGTTCATTAGTTGCTGCCACATCAAGTGTCCAATGAATTTAAACTTCACTGGCAAATGGATTAAGATGCGTGATTTGTGCAGGGATGAAAACATGTTTGTATGAGTGAGTAAACAATTACTGCGAGACAACTACTGATCCAAGGAAGTGCTTCAGTGGTAATCTCTCCTCTATAACAGCTGTTACTGTATGTTTGTTTGTTAGCATTAGCACTGAAACGGCGTAAATTAAGGTTACTAATGACTTACTGATTGCTGTGGATGGCTGTCTTTCAATATTGATCCTTCTCGATCTTAGTGCAGTGTTTGACACTGGATCACTCTCTGTTACTCACTCGCCTGAAAACTATCTTTGGGGTTACAGACACTGTATTGAACTGGTTCAAGTCTTATCTCTCAGATCGGCACCAGTTTATCTCCCTTGGTGGATGTCAGTCTAAAGTTGGTTCAGTTCAATTTGGCGTACCACAGGGTTCAATTTTGAGCCCCTTCTTTTTAGCATGTACATCTATCCTCTTGGCCAGCTTTTATGATCCCTCTGTCTTAAGTTCCATTTCCACGCAGATGACACCTAGATCTACATCCACACAAAACCGGGTGATAATACAGCCTTAAGCTTTCTGGAACACTGCATATCTGAGGTAAACATTTGGATGTCTCAAAATGTTCTGTGTCTCAATAGTGATAAAACAGAGATAATGCTTATTGGTTCACCCCACCAAATCAATAAATCTAGTCATTTAGCTCTAAAAATTGAAGGCTCTGCTCTGGAGTTTCAAGCTAAATTAAAAAAATTTGGGGGTGATATTTGACACAAATGTATCATTTGACCCCCATGTCAAAAATACAGCCAAAAATCATTTTTTCACCTCAGAAACATTGCAGAACTACGCCCCATGTTATCAGTTTCTATTGCTGAAAGATTTATTAACACTTTTGTATTTTCACAAATTGATTATTGCAATTGCTCTTCTGGCTGGGGTCTCAAAAACTACCTTAAATAAATTCCAGTCAGTTCAGATTTCTGCTGCTAGAATTCTTACAAGGTCCAGGACAAGCGAACACATCACTCCAGTTTTAGATTCTGTGTACCTAAACTATGGACTTCACTTCCCATGGTGATCAGACAGGCTGATTCTCTTACTGTTTTTAAATCAGTTTTTTTACGTATTGTGTGCCTTTTATATGTTTATGCTTGTAAAGCGCTTTGAGATGCACTTTATAAAAGACGCTGTATAAAATAAAGATTATTATTATTATTAGCGTGTCTGTTGTTGTGAGGAGGTTCAGGTGTTTCTCACCATCCGTTCGTCTCCTCATCTCTCTCTCCAGCTCCACTCCTCTCCTCTCCAGCTTCAGCAGACGCTCCTCCAGGTCCTTCTGCTCCTCACACAGCTCCTTCTCTGACACGAGTGTGTCTGTGATCACCTGAACACACAATCAATCATCCTTCAGTCAGAGAAGAACAAACATCTCAACATCTGATGGCTCAATCCCAAACCTCATGGAGCAGATGGGAATGCTGTGATCCCATGTTGGATTTATCAATCTATTTTTTTACTAAAACATGTCATCTATGACTTTTGTAACCTGGAACGTTCGTGGATTTGGTTCTCAGACAAGGAAGGTCAAAGTTTTTAATCATTTAAATAAACTACAAGCCGACATATGTCTCCTGCAAGAAACACATCTATCAGAATCAGATTTAAATCGGATAACAAAATTAAATCATCAAATTACAGTCATTTATTCTCGGCTCACTACAACACAAAACAAAGAGGAGTATGCATTCTAATAAATAAAAAAAATCTCTTTTGTTCATAATACCACCATTACAGTCCCTGAAGGACGTTTCATTATCATAAACATCTCAATTAATAATAGCCCAGTCACAATTGGACAACTTATATGGCCCAAACACAGATGACATCCTTTTTCCAGACCTTTTTTTCTTCAATTTCAAATTTCTTTAATTGTCCAGTCATAATTGCAGGTGATTTCAATACAGTTCTAGATCCAACAATAGATAGATGTAATAGTTTTGGCAATAAATGCATTTTGAAATCTGCAGAAACCATAAAACAGTTTGTGAGTGATTTTGGTCTTGGCGATAGTTGGCGTCTACAGCATCCTAACAGTAAAGAATACAAATTTTTCTCTCCAGTACACTCATATTCCCGCATTGACTTCTTTCTTACCAGTAATTCTATCATATCAAATATTTCTGAATCGAAGTTCCATCCAATAGTCATTAGTGATCATGCCCCGGTAACATTAAAGTGGAACACAACTAGTCAACATAAACCCATTACCAGATGGCGATTTCTGAAAGATCATGATTTTGAGAGTTATTTGAAAGGAGAGTGGGCATGCTTTCTAGAGATGAACGATTCCCCGGAAGTTTCTCCATATCTTCTTTGGGAAACAGGGAAAGCCATACAAAGAAGAAAAATAATTTCATTCTCCGTTTACAAAAAAAGGAAAGAAAAAGATCAACAAGAAGAATTGGAACAAAAAATTAAACAACTAGAAGACATTAACATAAATAACCCAACAGAAGAAACACATGATTCATTAAACTCAAATTGAACGAATTAATCAATAAACATACACAATTCCTAATACAGACGCTAAGACAAGAAAACTACCATCATAATAACAAATCTGGTAAATATTTGGCAAATCAAATCACACAAAATAAAGAAAAAGCTACAATAGCAGTGATTAGAGACAGCAGAAATCCACCAACTCACCAGATTTATTTATCTCACCAGATGAAATAAATAAAATCTTTCAAAATTTTTACAGTAAATTATATTCCTCTGATAAAGACCCAGATCAGAAAGACATTGACTCATTTCTCAACAATATCAACCTACCTCAACTCAGTAAACATCAAATACATAATCTTGAATCTCCTTTATCAGAACTTGAACCTTTTAATGCCCTCAAACTCATGTCAAACAATAAAGCACCATGCCCTGATGGATTCCCTGCGAGTTTTACAAACCCTTTTGGTCCATTTTATTGCCACTCTTCATCCATATGATTACTGAATCAAAACAAAAACCAAAACTCCCTGATAGTATGAACACAGCAACAATTTCACTACTTCTTAAACCAAATAAAGACCCAACATTACCAGCAAGTTATCGTCCGATTTCCCCAATCAATGTATACATTAAAATCATCGCCAAAGCACTAGCGCATAGAATAGAAAAAGTCACACCATTTATAATCCATCCAGATCAAACCGGTTTCATCAAAGGCAGACTTTCATCCAACAACACATGCAGACTTTTTAACTTAATGCATTATTCATCAACTCAAAAAACCAAAACCATCATAGTTATTCTCGATGGAGAAAAAGCTTTTGATAGGGTCAATTGGAAATTCCTGTTTTCCAAATTAGGAGATTTGGTTTTGGGGAGTCATTCATTAATTGGATAAAAATTCTGTATACATCACTTTCAGCCACTGTCATCACCAATGGATTAACATCACAAATCTTCACACTGCAACGGGGGACTAGACAAGGATGCCCACTCTCCCCTTCATTATTTACTATTTTCATTGAGCCATTAGCAGCAGCTTTCCGTCAAAACAGCTACATTAAAGGAATTCAGACACTAAAAATGCACCACAAAATTAGTCTTTACGCTGATGATATATTGTTATATTTACAAGACCCCCCATAATCATTACAAGAAGCAATTAAACTCATTGATTCATTCTCAAATATCTCTGAATACTCGATCAACTGGAGTAAATCTGCCATACTCTCATTACATTCCAACAGCTTGGATGTGACATCCCAGACACCACCTTTTCCTTTGTGCACCAACTATAATCACATACTTAGGCATTAATGTTTCCCCCAGGCTGTCAGAGCTGATTGGACTCAACTTTACTCGATTACTGAAAACAATAAATGATGACCTTCATCGCTGGATGAATTTACCACTATCCATTATGGGCAGAATATCAGTAATTAAGATGACTATACTCCCTAAATTAAACTATTTATTTACAATGACTCCAGCACTACCCACCCTCACCTGGTTTAAATCACTAGATTCAATCGTCACTAAATTCTATTGGAAAAATAAGACCCCAAGAATTAAATTGACTACACTACAGAAACCAAAAACACAAGGAGGACTGGAAGCACCAAATTTCTACCACTACTTTTTGGCCAATCAGCTCCAAAATATTTACAAATGGATTCATCCTGACCCATCAGAAAGCACATGGCTGGATGTTGAACTGTCAATTTGTAAAGACATTAACATTTCAGAATTACAATTCTATAATTAGACAGTCAAAAAGCATTACTGTTTTAAAACACCAACAATAGCCGCAGCTCTGACAGCCTGGTAGAAATTTCATCAAATCACAAACACCCCTCTTGCACCATCAAAATACACCCCGATCTGGAATAACCCCGATTTTATAGTTAACAAGAAGCCACTCAACTTCACACAACTTCAACACATCCTCCTTGATAACAACTTGGCACCATTTTCCCACTTGGTCCAGAAATACGGCATTGGGAGAAATTGCTTTTTGGAATATTTACAAATCAAATAATCTATTCAATCAAAAATCGACACTCAGAAAATTAATCTAGACCTTCCCCCTCCAATCTCAGAGCTAATTAATATAACCTCCCCCCAAAAAAAACTACTCTCCAAAATATATAAAATAATATCCAAATCAGACAACACATTAAGCCTGCCCAATGCTAAAGGGGAATCAGACTTATCCATTGCTCCCAATGCCGCTTTCTGGACACAAATCTGTAAAAATATCTACTTCATGACAAAAAAAAGCCAATTTACAACTTATACAGTATAAAGTATTTCATAGAGTCCACCTAACTGGACAGAAATTATTTAAAATGGGTTTTACCTCAGAAACATGCTCACATTGCACACAAAACACCCCAGACACCTATTTACATGCTATTTGGCATTGCGCCTCAGTTAAAAAATTCTGGGAAAACGTTACTGACTCACTATCCAACCTTGTGGGTTGTCACATCCCGCTGTCTCCCTCTCTCTGTATATTAGGTGACATATCCATAATCAATTTAAATAGTACAAACAGTCAGTTACTCCTAGTGGTTCTACCTATCGCCAAGAAAACTATCCTCATGAACTGGAAATCAAGGAACTCCATACACATTACAACTTGGAAAAATGTACTAATAGAGTACATCTCCATGGAAAACTTGACTATCTCCACTCAAAATAATACTTCAGAATTACACCCTTCTTGGTCATCTCTATTGAACTTCCAACAGTCATGAATCAACTGACCTTCTTTGTCTGAAGCCATCCTCAATGATATACCATCAATAATCACACATAATTGAGGGGGGGGGGGGGGGGGGGGGTCAGGAAGGGGTAGCAACACAGACTAATATCAAATATAAATAAAATGCCTATAAAATGATATTTAAATTTCTCTCTCTTTTTTTCGCTGCTTCCGGACCCTGGTTGGTTATGGCATACTAGTCCCGGCCATGTGCAGATCTCATTAGTTGTGGGTGGGTGTGATGTGTAGGGGGGCTTGGGTTTTCACCCTCCAGCTTGTACTTCTGCCTGGGATTTCTTGTCTGCGGCTGGCACAGCACTTGTCTCGCTGTTTTAATGCTTCACATTTTAGATGAGGTGCATACACACATTAATTTGGAGCATAAAACAAGGTTTAAAGCAAAGAGAGAGAAAAAAGGCACACATATAGGATAAGTGAGGCGTAGGTATTGCGGCCTGGGCTTTGCACCGGGCTGGTTCCATGCTACACGCCATGCTTTTTTTAAATGCATTATACACTAGTTGACATAAACATATCATGAGCAAAAACTATTGAACGAGTTGTTTTCAATGAGGTTTCATCCTTCCTATCATAGAATAGTCAGCTGGACATCAACCAATCAGGTTTCAAAAGGGGCCACTCCACAGAGACTGCACTACTGTCGGTCACTGAAGCCCTGCGGATAGCTAAAGCTGATTCCAAATCATCAGTCCTCGTCCTGCTCGATCTATCTGCAGCCTTTGACACGGTCAATCATCAGATTCTTCTGTCCACCCTCTCATCACTGGGCATCACAGGGTCTCCGCTCCTTTGGTTTGAGTCCTATCTCACAGGTAGGTCTTTCAAGGTTGCCTGGAGAGGTGAGGAATCCCAAGCACATCCACTGACCACTGGGGTTCCCCAGGGCTCGGTGCTTGCTCCTCTCCTCTTCTCCATCTACACTACTTCATTGGGACCCATCATTCAGGCACATGGCTTCTCATACCACTGCTATGCTGATGACACTCAGCTCTACCTTTCATTTCACCCAGACGACCCCACAGTAGCTGCACAAATCTCCAGCTGTCTGGCTGACATCTCTGCATGGATGAGAAAACATCACCTGCAGCTTAACCTGGCAGAGACTGAGTTTCTCATCTTCCCTGCCAGTCCCACCATACAACATGACTTCACCATCCAGTTAGGTACATCCTTGATTTCCCCATCAAAGTCAGTCAGAAATCTTGGAGTAACATTTGATGACCAGCTGTCCTTCAGAGAACACATCACTCTAAGACAGCTCGCTCATGCATCAAGTTTAAGGCGCTGACCCTTGCATACAGAGCCACCACACGCTCAGCTCCAACTTACTTTGACCCCATTCTACAAATCCACACCCCAACCAGAAGCCTTCGCTCAGCTAACGGCTTGTGGTACCATCACAGAGGGGGGAAAAATCCCTTTCCAGAACATTTTCATTCAACGTTCCCAGCTGGTGGAACGATCTTCCCAACACCATCCGAAACGCAGAATCATTGACATCATTCAAAAGTCAACTTAAAACTCAGCTCTTCCGTGAGCACTTAACCTCATAAAAAAAAAAAAAAAAAAAAAAAAAAAAAATTCCTCTTTCCTCTTTCTCTTCCTTCTTCCCTCCCCACTCTAGCCTGTGCTACACTGAGCAATGTACACGGTCTCAGTATTTCAGGCTCTTATTGCGCTTCTCAACTCTTCATGACCAATCGCTTCATGTTCTCCCAAGTTGTAAGTCGCTTTGGATAAAAGCGTCTGCTAAATGCATAAATGTAAATGTAAAAGTAAATAACAATGAAAGTAGCCATATTTCTAGGAAAGAAAGGGGGGAAAAAACAACAAAAAAAAACAAAGACAGGGTGAGCGTGGCATGTGTATGACGGCTGGGGATGGGTATGGATTTTGGGACCCTGGGCCCCGCTGCACCTCAACTTGATAGCCCGTTGCAATATGATGCTGTCGGGGGTCTATCCTGTGCCATGGCCATGAGGGGTATATAGCTTTATAATACCTTATTATTAATGGCTGTATCAATATTACCATTATTAATAATATTACTATTATTATTATCATTACTATTACAACTTCTACTATTATCATTACTATTAATGGCTGTATCAATATTACCATTATTATTATTATTATTATTATTACTACTACTATTTTATTTGTCCTCTTCCTGATCCTTTATCCTCCCCCACATTCCGGATGAAAAGAGCATATTTGTTCATATGTTTATCATTGCTACTACTGCTAATACTATTATTACTATTTATCATTTCTTATTAATTTGATTTATCATTATTATTATTGTTGTTATTATTATTATTACTATTACTATTAATATTGCTATTACTTTTGCTGTTGTCACCTTCCTCATACCCCATTTTCCTTTTTTTGGGGGGGGGGGGGATACTATTACTATCTTCATCATTATTATTGTCCTTTAAAATTATAATTATTTTTTTAATTTTTTACTCTGGTTATGTCTGTTGTACTTCCCTACATACTCCTTTATTCAAATATCTTTCCATTCCCACACCCAGTCACACACACACACACACACACATCGTACTGACCATAATGTATGTTTTGTTGGTCTAATCTAATTTCTCATTTGTAAATATTTTACTTGTCTGTTTGAATAATAAAAAAATAAAAATAAATTAAAAAATTAAAAAAACATAAGAGAGAAAGACAATTTTCGGAGAGATGGTCTTCCTGGACACCCAATTGGATTTTATAGGTTGCTTAAACAGTGAAATTAATTGTTTACCAGAAAAACAGGTTGTTCACGCTATACCTCGTGCTTTCACACGGCACAATATACCCTTGAACATATGCATAGAGAAACTTGTTCATTGTTCAAAATATGTCTTATAGAGAACTTGGGACTTGTGTCATATGCATTGGTAGGAAAACAACATCATTCTACACAATACTTCCTTACAGAGAAGTGCATAATTGGAAAACTTATGCTACATATTCCTGTGTTCAAAATAATCTCCTCTCCATGTCTCTCACACTCCTGTGCTCAGACTTACTCTGACTAAATAATAATGCAATACAAATAACAATAATTATGAATGATACAACACAAGTGATAATGAATATTAGTAAATAATAATAATACAAATGCACACTGAATAATAATGATTTATACAAATGATAGCATGTATTAATAAAGAATAATAATAATAAAACAAATGCATAATATTAACTGATTATGAATACTTATAATAAAAAGTAACATTTAATAGTAAAATTTAATCTACAGTCTCACTAGTATTTTTATTTTATTTTCTAGACTATTATAAGTCGTAAAGTGAGCAGGATATATTCAAATGTAGTGGATTCGGCAGGCATGTATTTATGATGCAAAGTGGGGCAGCCAGTATCTGAGCCCTCCCTAGCTCTACAGCGTCCCACAGACTCTGCAGTGCGTGGGGGTCCCGGCCCTTTGGTGGCCCTGTCGCGGGACATTCTAAAAGGCATTCACACCGCAAGACTTGAGCAGTGGAATTTAGAGAAAAAACTATTTTCTCTCACAGTTTACTTGTTATAAACACTAGTTAAAGCCAGTGTTGGGGGTCACGCATTACAAGTAACTTGAGTTATGTAATAATATTACTTTTTCCAAGTAACAAGTAAAGTAACGCATTACTTTTCAAATTTACAACAAAATATCTGAGTCACTTCTTCAAAAAAGTAACGCAAGTTACTTTTTCCCATTAATTTGACTGACAGCTCTCCTGTCCCCATGTTGATAAAAATAAGTGCAGAGGCGTTGTGTGTGAACATGATGGTTATTGTAGTTCTAGACTAAATGTGAGCATTATCTCACTTGCACAATAAAGATTCTGTACTCCTCAAAATGAATAAAATCAGTCAAATGCAAAATCAGAATACTATGCAAACCTCCAATCATTAAATGTTAAATAAAACAACTATTTTTATGCATTTAATCTACCTTTATATTTAATTTACCAATGTCTTGCTGCTGACTAGATTTTTTTTTTTTTTATTGGTAAAACTTTTCTCCTGCATCCGTTATCCAGAATGGCAGCACAGCAGAGCTGCGCCCTCTACTGTTCATGCGTGAATTTGCATTTTTACCTCAGCCTGGGGCTTATTATTTCAATTTTGGTATGAAGAGGTCTTTACAGTTGCACAAAAATATAATTTTTTTGTTATAAAAAACAAAACAAAAACAAGCCCAGCCCAGGTGAGAAAAAGTAACGAAAAAGTAACAACGCATTACTTTTCTTAAAAAGTAACTAAGTAACTCAATTAGTTTATATTCATGCATTTGGCAGACACTTTTATCCAAAGCGACTTACAGTCCCTTATTACAGGGACAATCCCCCTGGAGCAACATGGAGTAAAGTGCCTTGCTCAAGGACACACTGGTGGAGACCGCTGGGATCGAACCGGCAACCTTCTGCATATCAGTTCCATGGTTTAACCCACTGGACCACCATCTAGTTACTTTTTAAGGGAGTAATGCAATATTGTAATGCATTACTTTTCAAAGTAACTTTCCCCAACACTGGTTATAGCTACTTCTAAGACCACGGCGTCGTAATTGAAGTGGAAAGAAAGCATTTTTACACTTAACGTGGCTTAATGCATTAAGACAGTGATATTAAATAATCAAACTCAGCAAAAGAGCCCAGAATATGAACATAACACGCAAAGATTCACATTAAGCGTTTACCTCCCACTAGTGATGTTACGTATGACACTGAAGCTTCGATGCGCGTATCACGCATGCGACACAATTTGTAGTGAAGCTCTGTATCGGGGTGTGTATTGGTTTCCCTGAGTCACGTGATCGATGACAAATGAAGCCTCACTTTCTGTCCAATCACGTGCGCGTTTCACTTTGCGTGTCAGAAGCTTCGAACCCCTTACTTAACGAGCTTTAAGTAACGAGCTTACTTAAACTTAACGATCTTACTTAACGAGTCCTTGTTGGCTCAGTCTGGTTGATGGTTTCGTGAGGAGAGTGCTGTACTTTGAAAGTTAAACAATATATTACATTTAGATACACATTTATTTGTCACTATTTATTCTTTTTTGTTTGTTGTTGTGTCTTTGTATTTTGGTAAAATATTTGCACTTTTTTTAGGTCATTTGGTGTTGGTATTTTGGGTTAGGGGATAGGGTGTTGGTGTTTGGTGAAGGGTTTGTATTTAGAGCAATGGCAACAGGGAAAAAAGAAAGACTTCCCCTATCTGGGAGCATTTTGAGCTTATAGCTTCCAATGTATGTATGCTTAAAAAAAAACAAAAAAACATTATATATATATATATATATATATAATTTTATTCTTGTATGTAATTTCTTACTTTCATATAACTTTTTTAAACATTGAAATATTCATTTTATGAAACAGCTTTTATTTCTTAATAAAAATAATTAAAACCTTTATCACCTTACTGTCATTCCTACTGTTACACAAGCACTATCACTGCCAAGTGTCATAAGCACATTTAATTACAGATGATCCTATCACACAATGTCCTTATTTTGTGTGTGTGTGTGTGTGTGTGTGTGTGGAGAGAGAGAGAGAGAGAGAGAGAGAGAGAGAGAGAGAGAGAGAGAGAGAGAGAGAGAGAGAGAGAGTATTAGATCTTATTGAATCATATAAGCTCATATTATATTTTACTGTCACACTTTAATGGGTAAATTAATTTATTTACTGGACACATTAAACACAAACGTGTAAGGCTTTTATTTGTACACATAACACTGAAACGATGGGAATGTGTTGTGGTTGCTTCATCTGACAGAGCTTCTTCCACAGGCTTCTGCCTGCTTTATTTTAAATAAGCACCAGATGGCGCTGTTCCCGACACTCTTGAAGCTTCGAATCTTTTCCCGGAACAGTTAGGGGAAAGCCTCACTGCTTCATGAGGCGTCATTTCCACATCCCTACCTCCCACTGTAAAAAGTGGTAACAATTGTTATGTTAAAGAGCTATTTCTATTTGCTATTAGCCTACCTTTAAAACTTGATCTTATCTTTGAAACTGGCCACTTTGCCTCTCTTCTTCTCTTGAGATGCTTTGGCTCTTATAAGTCAGTAAAGAGAGAGATCTGTTGCATTCGCTGTTGCTGTTGCATTTTATGTTATACCCTTTCTGCTCTTTTGAGCTTTCTGTAATTTTCTCAGTAGAGCTTTTAAATGCCTAAGAAATTATGTTTCACCCCACACATGACATTGAATGATATCCAGTATCATATACACATAAAAGAGTTTGTTCTAGTCAGTTTGATGTTCATTCACACCATGAGGCTTCATGAAGTTCACCAGGTGCAGGGAATCCAGGGAGAGCGGGAGATAATGAGGGAATGCAATTAGGTGTGAGGCAGGGAGGATTCTGGGAAATGGAGTTCGGGGCAGGCGTGGATTGTGACGCATTACACAAAACAGAACAATAAAGCTTGAAAATAATTAATGGCAAGAAAAGTTAGGTTTGGATTTTATGAATGTGAAACTTTCCCATTAATATTAATAATTGTATGAAGTATGCTTTATCTTTCTCAGTCCCATAATCTATGAAGTGTATTATTATGTCAAATCCACTCAGTTCACATTTTTCTTAATTAAAAGCTCCACATCAATCCAAAATATTTTTGTATGTATGAAATGGAAAATAAATTAAAAATAGTTTCCTTTTCGACTTTACAGAAATTACAAGAGTATAAATATCCAATTTAAAACACTCCAGCACATGTTTGACTGGAGATATTATATGCATTATTTTAAAAGAGACTTCTTTTACTGTTATTAATTGATCCACTGTTCGCCAAACTACGCCAATTCACATCTCCAAACACAGAAGACCAGAAAAAGTGAGCTGGAGGATAAAAAATATTTTTAAGTATATTTCTAATGCAGTTATTTGAGACTCTGCCTCGTAGACTAAAATATTTAAATTACCGATACATATTTTACCTCTGATATCTGTAAGGATCACTATATCCATTACAACAGCACTTCCTTGGGTCTAACTGGTATTTTAAATGTATTCAAAACTTATCTATATGTTAATACATTCCCATGATTGTTTGAAAGCTAACTAATATAATAGTGTTCTTAAACAAGTAATCAAAAAAGAGAGATTTATTGGATGTTGTTCTTCGAAATATAATATCTCCTAGGTGAGGAGGGATGCTTGTGTCCAAGCCATGAGAGCTTGTTTATGACATTTTGCAAGCTTAACTGGTATTTTGTAAATAACTTCAATAAAAATGAGATCGGGCACAGCACTACTTGAGCTTCTTTTCTGGCGTCTTCCTCCTGAAATAAACATTTAGTGCAGCAGCAGCGAGCATGAGAGCAACATATGTTGAGTTAATTGCTGGCATTTTATTTCTACTCTTTTCACATCTTTGACTGATCAAATGTGTTTGTTACTTCATTAGAATTCACTGGAACAGATACTGCTAACTTTACACGGAGCCTATAATGAACCATGTGAGACATTTTAAATCAATATGTATTATTTATTTTATTAAGTTTTTATGATTATTGCCCGTTTTGAATGTACTTATTAGAAAATCAAACTGTTTTCTATTTCTGTATTAAATAATTAATGTGCATATTATGATTATAAGAAATAACAGTATTGTCTTTCAGTAGAGCAGTTTAACAGTCTTTTGTCATATATCCTGACTGGAATAATGTGTTTGTAAGAGCAAACAGTCAGAATAAAGTGAGATGATCTGCTGATGATCCTGAATGTCTTGTTGAATGAGTGTTGATAGTCTGAGGCTCATCAATATTAACAGAGCTGCTGAAAAGACTCTTTATGTCATCTCAATAGTTCCTGTTTTCACCTCATTTATTATGATGATGTCTTCACATCTGTAAATTCACACTTAAAGCTCATTTCATTGGGCTCAACAGACTGAGGGGATTTGTTGGTTACATATATGTACAAATATTTTTACCATTATTTATAAGAATTGATATGCATTATTTATATTATGTTGTCCATTAATATAAAAACAAACTCAGTAACCAAAATTTAGATTTTGGCAAATCAGCTCATCCCATGCTGCAATTAATCAAATAAGCTCCTCCCACAGCAATCACATTATCAATGAAGCTCCTCCCACATCAGTCACATCATCAGTGAAGCTCCTTCCACAGCAGTTGATCAATAAATGCTGGAATATTCCCATCAGGCTACACGTGAAGACGAGCATCAGCGCATCAGGAAGAGCTGAAATCTGCAAAGACTGAGGACAGTGAGAATCCGAGTGATCCAGAACCTGCAGAAGGAAACACACTGAAGATCCTGAAGAACAAAGAGGTTGGTGTTTATTCTTCATTCATTCATGATGCTGGAGAACATTCATGTTAGAAAGATTCAACACCAGCACATTTAGCTGAATACAAATGGGTTTTAGTTGTTTTTATCAGTAAACCAAAAACACCAAACTATATCAAGTAAAGAAACTGACAGGGTTGTGAGCATAACTTAAGCAAAATCTGATTTACAGTTAATGATAAAGTTGTATTTCTCCTAAATTGTAGAAGTTATTCTTGTTTATTGAGATTATTCTTCTTACAGTAACTTTGGTAAAAGTTGTTAAATGCGGTCAACACTTCCTGGATGTCACAGTTATGAGGGAAATCATGTCATGTATAATGTTTAGAGTGTAAATGTCTGATAAATCACATTAATATTCTCCTACTCAGTATTATATTTATATGTTAATATAAGAAATTGTAGTTCTACAGTGTTTCCTTGTCCGTTCCGCTTTTATTTTGAAAAAAAAAAAAAAATCTGGCCGTTTTCTTCTTCTGATGTTTTTTTTTTTTTTGTGACGCTAAACTTCCTGCTACTCTCTTCAATGTGGTGCTCGCACATCGTCGGAAAAATAATAAAATCCATTTTTGAATCTTGTAAAGAAAGAGTTTACATTGTGATTTACTTTATTATTTTGTATTGTTTGTGCACGTTATTTCTAAGAGTTCTGAACTGTGAGAGTGTGTCAAGCTAGAGAGCACACTAGATGACGGCGGAAACACTTTGATTAGCGAACATGATTTATATGCAAATTATTTGTGAAGCTACATAGAAGCATTTTGTATTTCTTCTGTAGTTTCCACGGTGTCCATGGTGCTTGTGCTGCATGGTGCTCGTTGAGAGGAAAATAAATTGACACCCGTTTGAAACTCTCTGCGTCTTGATCAATAAATCCAAGGGGCCGCTACATTTAGTGTAATATGTAGGACATATCGTTAGCCTCATAGCATAATTGCCTAAGTCCATAAACATTGATATATGATCTGGGCAATTATGCTATGAGGCTAACGATATAATACTAATAAAAATAGTTAATATAAAACTATTGAAAGCCACGGTCAGTCTAGACTTTGAGCATGTGAAATTTCTACATACACTACAATGATTGTATACGTCTCACTCTGCAGCGTCTTTTAACAAACATAAATAACAAATAATAATCATTCCAAAATGTACAAATACACAATTTACTCCAGTTGACTGTACAAATGTGTTCTTTCTCACAGCTAAATTCACTTCAGTTTGTGTTTCACATGCACAGAAGGCAATGGAACGAAAAGTCTAGTGTTGACCAGCCCTTAATAATTAGTTTTAGTAAAATAAAATAAAAATACCCCCAAAAAATTGGTGTCAAAACATGTAAGTATTGTATATTTTAATGTTAGTATCTCATTAGATAAGCATTTATCAAATATATTTAATAGTTCTCACTAAAAAAAACTTGGGATTTGTGTCTAGAATGTTTTAAAAAATAATATTTGGAAAGTCAGTGAACCTTATTCGTGGAAATGAGGCATCCAAATTATCCTAATATTTTACTTTATTACATGTTACATCTCACTTGTATGTCCTTTCACTTAATATTTCTCTCTTGTAATTATTTTTATTTACTGAAAATTAAATTAAACTTTTTTTTCTTTGATTTCAGACGTGATGGAAGAGAGCGAGGAGAGTGAAGAACTGAGTGAAGTGGAGGAGGAACATCATGTCAAACCTGGAGAAAAATCTTTGAGTCGCTCAAAGACTAAAAAGACATTTATAAAGAAAACAAGAACCAAGAAATCTACAACCTGCACTCAGTGTGGGAAGAGTTTCTCAAACCCGCATAATCTTGAGCGTCACATGAGAGTTCACACTGGAGAGAAGCCATTCACATGTAATGAATGTGGCAAAGCATTTTTTAGTGCATCAAACCTGAAGACACACCTGACAGTTCATACGAAGGAGAAGCCACATTCATGTTCTGTTTGTAGAAAGAGTTTTTCACAGCTGTATAATTTACAAATACATCAGAAAATACACATTGGTGTGAGAGAGTACATGTGCTTTGAGTGTGAGAAGACTTTTACTACAGGGAGGGAGTTAAAACTGCACCAGATAATTCACACTGGAGAAAAACCTTACAAGTGTTCACACTGTGACAAGAGATTCAGTCAGTCATCAACTCTGAAAAGACATGAGAGGATCCACACTGGAGAAAAACCTTACAAGTGTTCACACTGTGACAAGAGATTCAGTCAGTCATCATCTCTGAAAACACATGAGAAGATTCACACTGGAGAAAAACCTTACAAGTGTTCACACTGTGACAAGAGATTCAGTCTGTCATCATCTCTGAAAACACACGAGAGGATCCACACTGGAGAAAAACCTTACAAGTGTTCACACTGTGACAAGAGATTCAGTCAGTCATCATCTCTGAAAACACATGAGAGGATCCACACTGGAGAAAAACCTTACAAGTGTTCACACTGTGACAAGAGATTCAGTCAGTCATCATCTCTGAAAACACATGAGAGGATTCACACTGGAGAAAAACCTTACAAGTGTTCACACTGTGACAAGAGATTCAGTCAGTCAGCACATCTGAAAATACATGAGAGGCACTGGAGAGAAACATTCAAGCTGAGCTGAAGAAGAGGCCAAAACACTTTTAAGAGAGACATGAAACTCTTAAGTAATTTTGAACTCTTTCTTCATTGTTTTTCTACACTTCCAGTAAAGAGAGAGATTCTTGTTTGTTTTCTCTTTTTAATTATTTTTTGTATTTGCTTCAACTGATTGATTAAAATCATTACTCTCCTTTTTTTTTAATTTCTCAGTAAAGCTTTTAAATGCCTAATAAATTACATTTCACCCCATTGAATGAGATTGATCACTGATACCCCTTTTCCACCAAGGCAGTGCTAGAGCTAGATGATCGGAGCCAGAGCCTAGTTTCAAATCGGTTCTTTTGTCTTTCCACACCCAAAGCACCAGCTCCGAACCATGAAAAGAACCATCTAAAATAGCACCAAAACATTGCTGGTCTAGAAGAACCGCTTGCGTCAGGGGCTGTGGATGGGGTTACTGTGACCAACAAGATAAACACAAACTTGTGACCGCCTTTTTTGAAATGGCAGCTAATTGAGCTAATAGCTGCTTGATTGTAATCTCTGTCTATATAAATTACAGAGAGCTGCACGAACGCGTTGGATTCGCTGTGTTTTGATGTCGATGTAGGATCGTAAAGCCATGAGCATCAATAGTAAAGCAACGTTCGCCATTGTTGATGGAAGGCTTGTTCAAGATGCATTGGCGCTGTGCAGATCGATTGCCGTATGACATCAAAGTTCAGCGAGAGCATATGACTCCTTGTGCTTTTGAATCTCTCATGCTGTATTTTGATATCATACGCTGATCGGTCTGCGCAGCGCCGATGCATCTCGAACAAGCCGTGTATGTTTGTGTTTCCCGCTGCCTCGCTAGCGTTGCTGAGAAAGATGAGACGTATACAGTGATGCAAGACCTGGCTCTGTGGTGGCTCTCGAGCCTGTGGAAAGACAAACCGGTTCTTAGAAGACACGTCAGTCGAACAAACTCCAAACCGGCACTAGCACTTGCTCTGAACTAGCACCCGGTTCATGCTGGTGGAAAAGTCTGTTTCAGCGTCGAGTCTTCTGAGGTGTGGCGAGCAGTTCACAGCATTTCTCATATTTACACAAACATCAAACACGCTTTATACAGTTTGATTAAGCGACAGACTCATTTTTGATAGTTTTCTTCAGGCACAGTGCTACTTGCGTGTCTTTTCTGGTGTATTGTCAGTAAATTTTCAGGTTTTACACCCTGTCTACTTTGGATTTGTCGAGTCACCAACAGTAAACGTAAGCTCCATTCTATTTCAGACATTAAAGGCACTTCTACTTTCAACAACTAGACAAATGGATCTGGAATGTCTGCTTTGGTTTTAAAACTTTTACACCATTTGTTTTGCAGGTATTACAAGTTTCAGCTCCACAAGTCAGCTTCACCTTCAGAAATGTCACCTCCAGTGCTATAGCCCCATTGAGAAATGCAGCTGTGCTTTATTTAATAAGCATGTACAGCACACATCTGAAACTCAGCTCGGACCAACATCCTGCAGAGATTAGCTTTAACTACCTGGAACTTTCTTATAATCCTGAAGACCTTCATCAGCTGTTTCAGACGGGCTTGATTAGACCCCTGATCTACAGTCTCGTTCTCTCCTTCAGCTGCTTTTCTTTCTGCTGCTGTTTTTAGTCCTACGGCTGGATGCCTTGAACATCTGAAGGCCTTTAAACTTCCTGCTGAATCTTTCCAGCTCTTTGTCCGTCTGTGTCAGGAGGTCTGAAGAGAGAGAAAATCTTAAAGTAAATCTAAAAACAACTTGAAAGCACTGATTGTGATGAAGTATATCAGTGAGAGTGAAAGAGTTTCTCACCTGTCCTCTGGATCACAGCAGACAGCATCATGTCCTCCTCCACTTCCCTGATGAAGAACACAACACATACATCAATAACACATGACTATCATGTGACCTCACACTGCTGGGGTCAGGTGACCTCTGACCTCTGTCTGTCCAGATCCAGGCTGCTGATGATGTCATTCCTCTGCTGGATGATTGACAGCAGGTGTGACATGAGCTGATGTTCCTGCTGTCTGTCATCGGAGCTCCAGTCTTCCTCTGAACAATCACACATTCATCAGAAACTAAAAACTACCGACACTTTATACTCAAATAATCCAAACACTGAAAAAAGTGATTTACTTCATTTTTTTCTCTTGTTTTCCAGCACAAATATATAAACGTTCATAAATCAAGATATATTTAATTGAGAAGCAAAATTAAATTAGATCAGAAGAAGTGAAGTGAAGTAGGACGGGGCCAAGAGCTGTGGGAGCAGAGCGAGACACCTGTGTGACACACCGGAGGGATAAAAGGAGTGATGGAGTGATTGAGTTTGTCACCTGGTTTGTTGAAGAGGCACCTGAGCTCAAACTCTACATCCGCCTGTCGCTGCTCCAGACGGCACTGTCTCAACCTGAACACACACACAATTCTTGTCATCATGTTGTTTATTCATGTTGTTTTGACGTGAAAAAATTGCCCTCAAAAAACCAAACTTTTCTTACATGCAAATTTAATACCATGCTAAACATGCTAATAACATTCTTATAGTTCAAAGGGCTATTTAAACATACTAAAACATGTTTTAATGCAGAAAAGTTAGTTATTTCAGGATAAAACTTTGCGTCTATGGAAAGACCTCGTTCGTGTGCGTGTTCTCACATATACACCATCTCTGCGCACTAACATGTTCTTCTTATGAATCAGAATTAACCAATCGACGAGAGATTCTCTGAAACAAACACATCATTCATAACTACACAAAAGACAAGCTTCAGTCCAGCTGTTCTGATGATTATTGAAAGGGGTGGTAAACCACGATTTCACTTTTCTAACTTTAGCTAGTGTGTAATGTTGCTGTTTGAGCATAAACAACATCTGCAAAGTTACAACGTTCAAAGTTTAAAGCAAAGGGAGATATTTGCTTTTAAAGAAATCGATTTCTAAGGACTACAGCAAACGGCCAGTAGGGACTACTACACATTCCTCCAGGGTCTCTGACATCACCAGCCCCAATATTTACATAAACCCCTCCTCCGAGAATATGAAATAAGGGGGGCGAGGACATTTTGTATCGCCGCGGGGAATAGTTGTTGTGGTAGCCTATAGTTAGTAGGCTGGAGTGCTGTTGCCAATGCCGACGAAACGCTGTTATTTTCATCCGGATTGCAGGTCCACTGTGTTCAGCCTTCCTAGGGACGGGGCAGCGTTGCAGTGCGTTTAACATACAACGTCATATTCATGTGTGTAAGAGACATGAGGGGAACACGATCGCATTTGCATCGGATATATGCTGCCCATCATCAATCAAAGCACGAGACAGACAGGGGTCGGAGGAGAAGATCGGAAAATGTGACATAATGGACAATATTCATCTGTATTTGCAATACATGAGCCTTCAGCTGCACGAGACAGGCGGGCACGCGCGGCTACCGCGGCACATCTCGCGGAGGAAAGCTTCCACAATCTTCGCGAGTACGGGCTACAACCTGTAAGTGTGATTTATTTTTCGTCGATGTGTTTTCCTGTAATAGTTCGTGTTGTTAATTGTAGCCTACGTTGTAGCAAGGAAGTAAACATGACAACGCTGTTTGGCTCTGCAAACCAGTTTGTTATGCTCATTCATACTTAACGTTATCTGACAAACACCTAACGTTACAAACTTTTAAAATCTCAAAAGTGAACTTGGCATTAGTGTAAATGATTCTTTGATTAGAGCTTTTATGTATTGTTTATCTACAGGCATGCTAAACATGGTTCTGTGTTTGATTACTACTAGCAATGTTTAGTGTTCGTTCTTGCGACAGATATTTGGCAAATCGTTCTAAAAATACAAAAGTAACAGTGCCATTCAGGAGCGATCACTATAGATCCGCAGTCTTTACTCTTGAGGACTGAACAGGTTCTGCTCGATCATCTTCACTAAAATTGTCTGGGTCTGATTCGGGCTCAAATTGGTATGGTTTTATTGACGCTAGCGTACACAAAGCCTGAGGCTACCTGTAGAGGTAAGGGGCGTGACGCTTTCGAGAAACTAGGCGGTTAGCGAATCACAGCACACTGGGCCAGCTAACCAATCAGAGCTCATTGCGTATTTGTGAGGGACTGGCTTCATAGAATCCGGAAACCATCAGACCGTTTTTACAAGGAGGGACAGAGCAGTGTAGAATAAAGGTCAAATATATGAAAAATACTGCATTTTTTAAAAAACGAAGCATGAACACATGTTACAGTGCACCCCACAAACACAATCAAGCCTTCGAAAGAGTGTGCTTTACCACCCCTTGAACACTTGCAGTGTGTGCTATCCTTACTACAATAGTTTATGTTGGAGTACAATTCACATAATGGCCACAAGAGGGAACCATGTTATTATATATGGTTTGTTTTCTTTTACTCATCTGAGCTGTAATTTTCTGTCTTCACTCTTTGAGATTAAAAGCTCAGTTTTTGTAGATGTAAATCTTTTGTGTTTATTCAGCACAACACCACACAGTGACACATCAGAAATAAAAATACTAATAAAGCACTTTCTAGATCCACTCATTAGTTCATTAGTTGCTGCCACATCAAGTGTCCAATGAATTTAAACTTCACTGGCAAATGGATTAAGATGCGTGATTTGTGCAGGGATGAAAACATGTTTGTATGAGTGAGTAAACAATTACTGCGAGACAACTACTGATCCAAGGAAGTGCTTCAGTGGTAATCTCTCCTCTATAACAGCTGTTACTGTATGTTTGTTTGTTAGCATTAGCACTGAAACGGCGTAAATTAAGGTTACTAATGACTTACTGATTGCTGTGGATGGCTGTCTTTCAATATTGATCCTTCTCGATCTTAGTGCAGTGTTTGACACTGGATCACTCTCTGTTACTCACTCGCCTGAAAACTATCTTTGGGGTTACAGACACTGTATTGAACTGGTTCAAGTCTTATCTCTCAGATCGGCACCAGTTTATCTCCCTTGGTGGATGTCAGTCTAAAGTTGGTTCAGTTCAATTTGGCGTACCACAGGGTTCAATTTTGAGCCCCTTCTTTTTAGCATGTACATCTATCCTCTTGGCCAGCTTTTATGATCCCTCTTTCTTAAGTTCCATTTCCACGCAGATGACACCCAGATCTACATCCACACAAAACCGGGTGATAATGCAGCCTTAAGCTTTCTGGAACACTGCATATCTGAGGTAAACATTTGGATGTCTCAAAATGTTCTGTGTCTCAATAGTGATAAAACAGAGATAATGCTTATTGGTTCACCCCACCAAATCAATAAATCTAGTCATTTAGCTCTAAAAATTGAAGGCTCTGCTCTGGAGTTTCAAGCTAAATTAAAAAAATTTGGGGGTGATATTTGACACAAATGTATCATTTGACCCCCATGTCAAAAATACAGCCAAAAATCATTTTTTCACCTCAGAAACATTGCAGAACTATGCCCAATGTTATCAGTTTCTATTGCTGAAAGATTTATTAACACTTTTGTATTTTCACACATTGATTATGGCAACGCTCTTCTGGCTGGGGTCTCAAAAACTACCTTAAATAAATTCCAGTCAGTTCAGATTTCTGCTGCTAGAATTCTTACAAGTTCCAGGACAAGCGAACACATCACTCCAGTTTTAGATTCTGTGTACCTAAACTATGGACTTCACTTCCCATGGTGATCAGACAGGCTGATTCTCTTACTGTTTTTAAATCAGTTTTTTTACGTATTGTGTGCCTTTTATATGTTTATGCTTGTAAAGCGCTTTGAGATGCACTTTATAAAAGACGCTGTATAAAATAAAGATTATTATTATTATTAGCGTGTCTGTTGTTGTGAGGAGGTTCAGGTGTTTCTCACCATCCGTTCGTCTCCTCATCTCTCTCTCCAGCTCCACTCCTCTCCTCTCCAGCTTCAGCAGACGCTCCTCCAGGTCCTTCTGCTCCTCACACACCTCCTTCTCTGACACGAGTGTGTCTGTGATCACCTGAACACACAATCAATCATCCTTCAGTCAGAGAAGAACAAACATCTCAACATCTGATGGCTCAATCCCAAACCTCATGGAGCAGATGGGAATGCTGTGATCCCATGTTGGATTTATCAATCTATTTTTTTACTAAAACATGTCATCTATGACTTTTGTAACCTGGAACGTTCGTGGATTTGGTTCTCAGACAAGGGAGGTCAAAGTTTTTAATCATTTAAATAAACTACAAGCCGACATATGTCTCCTGCAAGAAACACATCTATCAGAATCAGATTTAAATCGGATAACAAAATTAAATCATCAAATTACAGTCATTTATTCTCGGCTCACTACAACACAAAACAAAGAGGAGTATGCATTCTAATAAATAAAAAAAATCTCTTTTGTTCATAATACCACCATTACAGTCCCTGAAGGACGTTTCATTATCATAAACATCTCAATTAATAATAGCCCAGTCACAATTGGACAACTTATATGGCCCAAACACAGATGACACATTCTTTTTCCAGACCTTTTTTTCTTCAATTTCAAATTTCTTTAATTGTCCAGTCATAATTGCAGGTGATTTCAATACAGTTCTAGATCCTACAATAGATAGATGTAATAGTTTTGGCAATAAATGCATTTTGAAATCTGCAGAAACCATAAAACAGTGTGTGAGTGATTTTGGTCTTGGCGATAGTTGGCGTCTACAGCATCCTAACAGTAAAGAATACAAATTTTTCTCTCCAGTACACTCATATTCCCGCATTGACTTCTTTCTTACCAGTAATTCTATCATATCAAATATTTCTGAATCGAAGTTCCATCCAATAGTCATTAGTGATCATGCCCCGGTAACATTAAAGTGGAACACAACTAGTCAACATAAACCCATTACCAGATGGCGATTTCTGAAAGATCATGATTTTGGGGGCATGCTTTCTAGAGATGAACGATTCCCCGGAAGTTTCTCCATATCTTCTTTGGGAAACAGGGAAAGCCATACAAAGAAGAAAAATAATTTCATTCTCCGTTTACAAAAAAAGGTAAGAAAAAGATCAACAAGAAGAATTGGAACAAAAAATTAAACAACTAGAAGACATTAACATAAATAACCCAACAGAAGAAACACATGATTCATTAAACTCAAATTGAACGAATTAATCAATAAACATACACAATTCCTAATACAGACGCTAAGACAAGAAAACTACCATCATAATAACAAATCTGGTAAATATTTGGCAAATCAAATCAAACAAAATAAAGAAAAAGCTACAATAGCAGTGATTAGAGACACAGCAGGGAAATCCACCAACTCACCAGAAGAAATAAATAAAATCTTTCAAATTTTTTACAGTAAATTATATTCCTCCGATAAAGACCCAGATCAGAAAGACATTGACTCATTTCTCAACAATATCAACCTACCTCAACTCAGTAAACATCAAATACATAATCTTGAAATCTCCCTTATCAGAACTTGAACTTTTTAATGCCCTCAAACTCATGTCAAACAATAAAGCACCATGCCCTGATGGATTCCCTGCGAGTTTTACAAACACTTTTGGTCCATTTTATTGCCACTCTTCATCCATATGATTACTGAATCAAAACAAAAACCAAAACTCCCTGATAGTATGAACACAGCAACAATTTCACTACTTCTTAAACCAAATAAAGACCCAACATTACCAGCAAGTTATCGTCCGATTTCCCTAATCAATGTATACATTAAAATCATCGCCAAAGCACTAGCGCATAGAATAGAAAAAGTCACACCATTTATAATCCATCCAGATCAAACCGGTTTCATCAAAGGCAGGCTTTCATCCAACAACACATGCAGACTTTTTAACTTAATGCATTATTCATCAACTCAAAAAACCAAAACCATCATAGTTATTCTCGATGCAGAAAAAGCTTTTGATAGGGTCAATTGGAAATTCCTGTTTTCCACATTAGGGAGATTTGGTTTTGGGGAGTCATTCATTAATTGGATAAAAATTCTGTATACATCACTTTCAGCCACTGTCATCACCAATGGATTAACATCACAAATCTTCACACTGCAACGGGGGACTAGACAAGGATGCCCACTCTCCCCTTCATTATTTACTATTTTCATTGAGCCATTAGCAGCAGCTTTCCGTCAAAACAGCTACATTAAAGGAATTCAGACACTAAAAATGCACCACAAAATTAGTCTTTACGCTGATGATATATTGTTATATTTACAAGACCCCCCATAATCATTACAAGAAGCAATTAAACTCATTGATTCATTCTCAAATATCTCTGAATACTCGATCAACTGGAGTAAATCTGCCATACTCTCATTACATTCCAACAGCTTGGATGTGACATCCCAGACACCACCTTTTCCTTTGTGCACCAACTATAATCACATACTTAGGCATTAATGTTTCCCCCAGGCTGTCAGAGCTGATTGGACTCAACTTTACTCCATTACTGAAAACAATAAATGATGACCTTCATCGCTGGATGAATTTACCACTATCCATTATGGGCAGAATATCAGTAATTAAGATGACTATACTCCCTAAATTAAACTATTTATTTACAATGACTCAAGCACTACCCACCCTCACCTGGTTTAAATCACTAGATTCAATCGTCACTAAATTCTATTGGAAAAATAAGACCCCAAGAATTAGATTGACTACACTACAGAAACCAAAAACACAAGGAGGACTGGAAGCACCACATTTCTACCACTACTTTTTGGCCAATCAGCTCCAAAATATTTACAAATGGATTCATCCTAACCCATCAGAAAGCACATGGCTGGATGTTGAACTGTCAATTTGTAAAGACATTAACATTTCAGAATTACAATTCTATAATCAGACAATCAAAAAGCATTACTGTTTTAAAACACCAACAATAGCCGCAGCTCTGACAGCCTGGTGGAAATTTCATCAAATCACAAATACCCCTCTTGCACCATCAAAATACACCCCGATCTGGAATAACCCCGATTTTATAGTTAACAAGAAGCCACTCAACTTACGCACATGGGTAGATAAGGGCATCACACAACTTCAACACATCCTCCTTGATAACAACTTGGCACCATTTTCCCACTTGGTCCAGAAATTCGGCATTGGGAGAAATTGCTTTTTGGAATATTTACAAATCAAATCATCTATTCAATCAAAAATCGACACTCAGAAAATTAATCTAGACCTTCCCCCTCCAATCTCAGAGCTAATTAATATAACCTCCCCCCCAAAAAAACTACTCTCCAAAATATATAAAATAATATCCAAATCAGACAACACATTAAGCCTGCCCAATGCTAAAGGGGAATCAGACTTATCCATTGCTCCCAATGCCGCTTTCTGGACACAAATCTGTAAAAATATCTACTTCATGACAAAAAAAAGCCAATTTACAACTTATACAGTATAAAGTATTTCATAGAGTCCACCTAACTGGACAGAAATTATTTAAAATGGGTTTTACCTCAGAAACATGCTCACATTGCACACAAAACACCCCAGACACCTATTTACATGCTATTTGGCATTGCGCCTCAGTTAAAAAATTCTGGGAAAACGTTACTGACTCACTATCCAACCTTGTGGGTTGTCACATCCCGCTGTCTCCCTCTCTCTGTATATTAGGTGACATATCCATAATCAATTTAAATAGTACAAACAGTCAGTTACTCCTAGTGGTTCTACCTATCGCCAAGAAAACTATCCTCATGAACTGGAAATCAAGGAACTCCATACACATTACAACTTGGAAAAATGTACTAATAGAGTACATCTCCATGGAAAACTTGACTATCTCCACTCAAAATAATACTTCAGAATTACACCCTTCTTGGTCATCTCTATTGAACTTCCAACAGTCATGAATCAACTGACCTTCTTTGTCTGAAGCCATCCTCAATGATATACCATCAATAATCACACATAATTGAGGGGGGGGGGGGGGGGGGGGGTCAGGAAGGGGTAGCAACACAGACTAATATCAAATATAAATAAAATGCCTATAAAATGATATTTAAATTTCTCTCTCTTTTTTTCGCTGCTTCCGGACCCTGGTTGGTTATGGCATACTAGTCCCGGCCATGTGCAGATCTCATTAGTTGTGGGTGGGTGTGATGTGTAGGGGGGCTTGGGTTTTCACCCTCCAGCTTGTACTTCTGCCTGGGATTTCTTGTCTGCGGCTGGCACAGCACTTGTCTCGCTGTTTTAATGCTTCACATTTTAGATGAGGTGCATACACACATTAATTTGGAGCATAAAACAAGGTTTAAAGCAAAGGGAGAGAAAAAAGGCACACATATAGGATAAGTGAGGCGTAGGTATTGCGGCCTGGGCTTTGCACCGGGCTGGTTCCATGCTACACGCCATGCTTTTTTTAAATGCATTATACACTAGTTGACATAAACATATCATGAGCAAAAACTATTGAACGAGTTGTTTTCAATGAGGTTTCATCCTTCCTATCATAGAATAGTCAGCTGGACATCAACCAATCAGGTTTCAAAAGGGGCCACTCCACAGAGACTGCACTACTGTCGGTCACTGAAGCCCTGCGGATAGCTAAAGCTGATTCCAAATCATCAGTCCTCGTCCTGCTCGATCTATCTGCAGCCTTTGACACGGTCAATCATCAGATTCTTCTGTCCACCCTCTCATCACTGGGCATCACAGGGTCTCCGCTCCTTTGGTTTGAGTCCTATCTCACAGGTAGGTCTTTCAAGGTTGCCTGGAGAGGTGAGGAATCCCAAGCACATCCACTGACCACTGGGGTTCCCCAGGGCTCGGTGCTTGCTCCTCTCCTCTTCTCCATTTACACTACATCATTAGGACCCATCATACAGGCACATGGCTTCTCATACCACTGCTATGCTGATGACACTCAGCTCTACCTTTCATTCCAACCAGATGACATCACAGTAGCTGCACGAATCTCCAGCTGTCTGGCAGACATCTCGGCATGGATGAGAAAACATCACCTGCAGCTTAACCTGGCAAAGACTGAGTGTCTCATCTTCCCCGCCAGTCCCACCATACAACATGACTTCACCATCCAGTTAGGTACATCCTTGATTTCCCCATCAAAGTCAGTCAGAAATCTTGGAGTAACATTTGATGACCAGCTGTCCTTCAGAGAACACATTTCTAAGACAGCTCGCTCATGCATCAAGTTTAAGGCGCTGACCCTTGCATACAGAGCCACCACACGGTCAGCTCCTGCTTACTTTGACCCTATTCTACAAATCCACACCCCAACCAGAAGCCTTCGCTCAGCAAAGGAACGACGGCTTGTGGTCCCATCACAGAGGGGGGAAAAATCCCTTTCCAGAACATTCTCATTCAACGTTCCCAGCTGGTGGAACGATCTTCCCAACACCATCCGAAACGCAGAATCATTGACATCATTCAAAAGTCAACTTAAAACTCAGCTCTTCCGTGAGCACTTAACCTCATAAAAAAAATAAAAAAACAACCCAAAAAAATTCCTCTTTCTTCTTTCTCTTTCTTCTTCCCTCCCCACTCTAGCCTGTGCTACACTGAACAATGTACACGGTCTCAGGATTTCAGGCTCTTATTGCGCTTCTCGACTCTTCATGACCAATCGCTTCATGTTCTCCCAAGTTGTAAGTCGCTTTGGATAAAAGCGTCTGCTAAATGCATAAATGTAAATGTAAATGTAAATAACAATGAAAGTAGCCATATTTCTAGGAAAGAAAGGAAAAAAAAAAAAAAAAAAAAAAACAAAGACAGGGTGAGCGTGGCATGTGTATGACGGCTGGGGATGGGGATGGATTTTGGGACCCTGGGCCCCGCTGCACCTCAACTTGATAGCCCGTTGCAATATGATGCTGTCGGGGGTCTATCCTGTGCCATGGCCATGAGGGGTATATAGCTTTATAATACCTTATTATTAATGGCTGTATCAATTTTACCATTATTAATAATATTACTATTATTATTATCATTACTATTACAACTTCTACTATTATCATTACTATTAATGGCTGTATCAATATTACCATTATTATTATTATTATTATTATTATTACTACTACTATTTTTTTTTTGTCCTCTTCCTGATCCTTTATCCTCCCCCACATTCCGGATGAAAAGAGCATATTTGTTCATATGTTTATCATTGCTACTACTGCTAATACTATTATTACTATTTATCATTTCTTATTAATTTGATTTATCATTATTATTATTGTTGTTATTATTATTATTACTATTACTATTAATATTGCTATTACTTTTGCTGTTGTCACCTTCCTCATACCCCATTTTCCTTTTTTTTTTTGGGATACTATTACTATCTTCATCATTATTATTGTCCTTTAAAATTATAATTATTTTTTATTTTTTTACTCTGGTTATGTCTGTTGTACTTCCCTACATACTCCTTTATTCAAATATTTTTCCATTCCCACACCCAGTCACACGCACACACACACACACACACACACACATCGTACTGACCATAATGTATGTTTTGTTGGTCTAATCTAATTTCTCATTTGTAAATATTTTACTTGTCTGTTTGAATAATAAAAAAATTAAAATAAATTAAAAAATTAAAAAAACATAGGAGAGAAAGACAATTTTCGGAGAGATGGTCTTCCTGGACACCCAATTGGATTTTATAGGTTGCTTAAACAGTGAAATTAATTGTTTACCAGAAAAACAGGTTGTTCACGCTATACCTCGTGCTTTCACACGGCACAATATACCCTTGAACATATGCATAGAGAAACTTGTTCATTGTTCAAAATATGTCTTATAGAGAACTTGGGACTTGTGTCATATGCATTGGTAGGAAAACAACATCATTCTACACAATCCTTCCTTACAGAGAAGTGCATAATTGGAAAACTTATGCTGCATATTCCTGTGTTCAAAATAATCTCCTCTCCATGTCTCTCACACTCCTGTGCTCAGACTTACTCTGACTAAATAATAATGCAATACAAATAATAATAATTATGAATGATACAACACAAATGATAATGAATATTAGTAAATAATAATAATACAAATGCACACTGAATAATAATGATTTATACAAATGATAGCAAGTATTAATAAAGAATAATAATAATAAAAAATGCATAATATTAACTGATTATGAATACTTATAAAAAAGCCAGTGTTGGGGGTCACGCATTACAAGTAACTTGAGTTACGTAATAATATTACTTTTTCCAAGTAACAAGTAAAGTAACGCATTACTTTTCAAATTTACAACAAAATATCTGAGTCACTTCTTCAAAAAAGTAACGCAAGTTACTTTTTCCCATTAATTTGACTGACAGCTCTCCTGTCCCCATGTTGATAAAAATAAGTGCAGAGGCGTTGTGTGTGAACATGATGGTTATTGTAGTTCTAGACTAAATGTGAGCATTATCTCACTTGCACAATAAAGATTCTGTACTCCTCAAAATGAATAAAATCAGTCAAATGCAAAATCAGAATACTATGCAAACCTCCAATCATTAAATGTTAAATAAAACAACTATTTTTATGCATTTAATCTACCTTTATATTTAATTTACCAATGTCTTGCTGCTGACTAGATTTTTTTTTTTTATTGGTAAAACTTTTTTCTCCTGCATCCATCATCCAGAATGGCAGCACAGCAGAGCTGCGCCCTCTACTGTTCATGCGTGAATTTGCATTTTTACCTCAGCCTGGGGCTTATTATTTCAATTTTGGTATGAAGAGGTCTTTACAGTTGCACAAAAATAAAAAAATGTTGTTATAAAAAACAAAACAAAAACAAGCCCAGCCCAGGTGAGAAAAAGTAAAGCAAAAGTAACATAACGCATTACTTTTCTTAAAAAGTAACTAAGTAACTCAATTAGTTTATATTCATGCATTTGGCAGACACTTTTATCCAAAGCGACTTACAGTGCCCTTATTACAGGGACAATCCCCCCGGAGCAACATGGAGTAAAGTACCTTGCTCAAGGACACACTGGTGGAGACCGCTGGGATCGAACCGGCAACCTTCTGCGTATCAGTTCCATGGTTTAACCCACTGGACCACCATCTAGTTACTTTTTAAGGGAGTAATGCAATATTGTAATGCATTACTTTTCAAAGTAACTTTCCCCAACACTGGTTATAGCTACTTCTAAGACCACGGCGTCGTAATTGAAGTGGATAGAAAGCATTTTTACACTTAACGTGGCTTAATGCATTAAGACAGTGATATTAAATAATCAAACTCAGCAAAAGAGCCCAGAATATGAACATAACACGCAAAGATTCACATTAAGCGTTTACCTACCACTGTAAAAAGTGGTAACAATTGTTATGTTAAAGAGCTATTTCTATTTGCTATTAGCCTACCTTTAAAACTTGATCTTATCTTTGAAACTGGCCACTTTGCCTCTCTTCTTCTCTTGAGATGCTTTGGCTCTTATAAGTCGGTAAAGAGAGAGATCTGTTGCATTCGCTGTTGCTGTTGCATTTTATGTTATACCCTTTCTGCTCTTTTGAGCTTTCTGTAATTTTCTCAGTAGAGCTTTTAAATGCCTAAGAAATTATGTTTCACCCCACACATGACATTGAATGATATCCAGTATCATATACACATAAAAGAGTTTGTTCTAGTCAGTTTGATGTTGATTCACACCATGAGGCTTCATGAAGTTCACCAGGTGCAGGGAATCCAGGGAGAGCGGGAGATAATGAGGGAATGCAATTAGGTGTGAGGCAGGGAGGATTCTGGGAAATGGAGTTCGGGGCAGGCATGGATTGTGACGCATTACACAAAACAGAACAATAAAGCTTGAAAATAATTAATGGCAAGAAAAGTTAGGTTTGGATTTTATGAATGTGAAACTTTCCCATTAATATTAATAATTGTATGAAGTATGCTTTATCTTTCTCCATCCCATAATCAATGAAGTGTATTATTATGTCAAATCCACTCAGTTCACATTTTTCTTAATTAAAAGCTCCACATCAATCCAAAATATTTTTGTATGTATGAAATGGAAAATAAATTTAAAATAGTTTCCTTTTCGACTTTACAGAAATTACAAGAGTATAAAGATCCAATTTAAAACACTCCAGCACATGTTTGACTGGAGATATATTATATGCATTATTTTAAAAGAGACTTCTTTTACTGTTATTAATTGATCCACTGTTCGCCAAACTACGCCAATTCACATCTCCAAACACAGAAGACCAGAAAAAGTGAGCTGGAGGATAAAAAATATTTTTAAGTATATTTCTAATGCAGTTATTTGAGACTCTGCCTCGTAGACTAAAATATTTAAATTACCGATACATATTTTACCTCTGATATCTGTAAGGATCACTATATCCATTACAACAGCACTTCCTTGGGTCTAACTGGTATTTTAAATGTATTCAAAACGTATCTATATGTTAATACATTCCCATGATTGTTTGAAAGCTAACTAATATAATATTGTTCTTAAACCAGTAATCAAAAAAGAGAGATTTATTGGATGTTGTTCTTAGAAATATAATATCTCCTAGGTGAGGAGGGATGCTTGTGTCCAAGCCATGAGAGCTTGTTTATGACATTTTGCAAGCTTAACTGGTATTTTGTAAATAACTTCAAAATGAGATCGGGCACAGCACTACTTGAGCTTCTTTTCTGGCGTCTTCCTCCTGAAATAAACATTTAGTGCAGCAGCAGCGAGCATGAGAGCAACATATGTTGAGTTAATTGCTGGCATTTTATTTCTACTCTTTTCACATCTTTGACTGATCAAATGTGTTTGTTACTTCATTAGAATTCACTGGAACAGATACTGCTAACTTTACACGGAGCCTATAATGAACCATGTGAGACATTTTAAATCAATATGTATTATTTATTTTATTAAGTTTTTATGATTATTGCCCGTTTTGAATGTACTTATTAGAAAATCAAACTGTTTTCTATTTCTGTATTAAATAATTAATGTGCATATTATGATTATAAGAAATAACAGTGTTGTCTTTCAGTAGAGCAGTTTAATAGTCTTTTGTCATATATCCTGAGTGGAATAATGTGTTTGTAAGAGCAAACAGTCTGAATAAAGTGAGATGATCTGCTGATGATCCTGAATGTCTTGTTGAATGAGTGTTGATAGTCTGAGGCTCATCAATATTAACAGAGCTGCTGAAAAGACTCTTTATTTCATCTCAATAGTTCCTGTTTTCACCTCATTTATTATGATGATGTCTTCACATCTCCTGTAAATTCACACTTAAAGCTCATTTCATTGGGCTCAACAGACTGAGGGGATTTGTTGGTTACATATATGTACAAATATTTTTACCATTATTTATAAGAATTGATATGCATTATTTATATTATGTTGTCCATTAATATAAAAACAAACTCAGTAACCAAAATTTAGATTTTGGCAAATCAGCTCATCCCATGCTGCAATTAATCAAATAAGCTCCTCCCACAGCAATCACATCATCAATGAAGCCCCTCCCACAGCAGTCACATCATCAGTGAAGCTCCTTCCACAGCAGTTGATCAATAAATGCTGGAATATTCCCATCAGGCTACAAGTGAAGACGAGCATCAGCGCATCAGGAAGAGCTGAAATCTGCAAAGACTGAGTTTATTAAAGAGGACAGTGAGAACACGAGTGATCCAGAACCTGCAGAATGAAACACACTGAAGATCCTGAAGAACAAAGAGGTTGGTGTTTATTCTTCATTCATTCATGATGCTGGAGAACATTCATGTTAGAAAGACTCAACACTTAAGCACATTTAGCTGAATACAACTGGGTTTTAGTTGTTTTTTATCAGTAAACCATAAACACCAAACTGTATCAAGTAAAGAAACTGACAGGGTTGTGAGCATAACTTAAGCAAAATCTGATTTACAGTTAATGATAAAGTTGTATTTCTCCTAAATTGTAGAAGTTATTCTTGTTTATTGAGATTATTCTTCTTACAGTAACTTTGGTAAAAGTTGTTAAATGCGGTCAACACTTCCTGGATGTCACAGTTATGAGGGAAATCATGTCATGTATAATGTTTAGAGTGTAAATGTCTGATAAATCACATTAATATTCTCCTACTCAGTATTATATTTATATGTTAATATAAGAAATTGTAGTTCTACAGTGTTTCCTTGTCCGTTCCGCTTTTATTTTGAAAAAAAAAAAAAAATCTGGCCGTTTTCTTCTTCTGATGTTTTTTTTTTTTTTGTGACGCTAAACTTCCTGCTACTCTCTTCAATGTGGTGCTCGCACATCGTCGGGAAAAATGGTAAACACATGAGTTTTTTTTATAATTTTCATCCATTTTTGAATCTTGTAAAGAAAGAGTTTACATTGTGATTTACTTTATTATTTTGGATTGTTTGTGCACGTTATTTCTAAGAGTTCTGAACTGTGAGAGTGTGTCGAGCTAGAGAGCACACTAGATGACGGCGGAAACACTTTGATTAGCGAACATGATTTATATGCAAATTATTTGTGAAGCTACATAGAAGCATTTTGTATTTCTTCTGTAGTTTCCACGGTGTCCATGGTGCTTGTGCTGCATGGTGCTCGTTGAGAGGAAAATAAATTGACACCCGTTTGAAACTCTCTGCGTCTTGATCAATAAATCCAAGGGGCCGCTACATTGAGTGTAATATGTAGGACATATCGTTAGCCTCATAGCATAATTGCCTAAGTCCATAAACATTGATATATGATCTGGGCAATTATGCTATGAGGCTAACGATATAATACTAATAAAAATAGTTAATATAAAACTATTGAAAGCCACGGTCAGTCTAGACTTTGAGCATGTGGAATTTCTACAGACACTACAATGATTGTATACGTCTCACTCTGCAGCGTCTTGTAACAAACATAAATAACAAATAATAATCATTCCAAAATGTACAAATACACAATTTACTCCAGTTGACTGTACAAATGTGTTCTTTCTCACAGCTAAATTCACTTCAGTTTGTGTTTCACATGCACAGAAGTCAATGGAACGAAAAGTCTAGTGTTGACCAGCCCTTAATAATTAGTTTTAGTAAAATAAAATAAAAATACCCCAAAAAATTGGTGTCAAAACATGTAAGTATTGTATATTTTAATGTTAGTATCTCATTAGATAAGCATTTATCAAATATATTTAATAGTTCTCACTAAAAAAAACTTGGGATTTGTGTCTAGAATGTTTTAAAAAATAATATTTGGAAAGTCAGTGAACCTTATTCGTGGAAATGAGGCATCCAAATTATCCTAATATTTTACTTTATTACATGTTACATCTCACTTGTATGTCCTTTCACTTAATATTTCTCTCTTGTAATTATTTTTATTTACTGAAAATTAAATTAAACTTTTTTTTCTTTGATTTCAGACGTGATGGAAGAGAGCGAGGAGCGTGAAGAACTGAGTGAAGTGGAGGAGGAACATCATGACAAACATGGAGAAAAACCTTGGAGTCGCTCAAAGACTAAAAAGACATTTATAAAGAAAACAAGAGCCAAGAAATCTACAATCTGCACTCAGTGTGGAAAGAGTTTCTCAAACACACATAATCTTGAGCGTCACATGAGAGTTCACACGGGAGAGAAGCCGTTCACATGTGATCAGTGCGGGAAGAGTTTCCCATACAAACAAAGTCATGAGCTTCACATTAGAGTTCACACCGGAGAGAAGCCGTTCACATGTAATGAATGTGGCAAAGCATTTTTTAGTGCATCAAACCTGAAGAAACACCTGACAGTTCATACGAAGGAGAAGCCACATTCATGTTCTGTTTGTAGAAAGAGTTTTTCACTGCTGTATAATTTACAAATACATCAGAAAATACACATTGGTGTGAGAGAGTACATGTGCTTTGAGTGTGAGAAGACTTTTACTACAGGGAGTGAGTTAAAAGTGCACCAGAGGATTCACACTGGAGAAAAACCTTACAAGTGTTCACACTGTGACAAGAGATTCAATCGGTCAGGACATCTGAAAACACATGAGAAGATTCACACTGGAGAAAAACCTTACAAGTGTTCACACTGTGACAAGAGATTCAGTCAGTCAGCACATCTGAAAATACATGAGAGGATCCACACTGGAGAGAAACATTCAAGCTGAGCTGAAGAAGAGGCTATAACACTTTTAAGAGAGACATGAAACTCTTAAGTAATTTTGAACTCTTTCTTCATTGTTTTTCTACACTTCCAGTAAAGAGAGAGATTCTTGTTTGTTTTCTCTTTTAATTATTTTTTGTATTTGCTTCAACTGATTGATTAAAATCATTACTCTACTTTTTTTAAAATTTCTCAGTTAAGCTTTTAAATGCCTAATAAATTACATTTCACCTCATTGAAAGAGATCGATCACTGATACCCCTTTTCCACCAAGGCAGTGCTAGAGCTAGATGATCGGAGCCAGAGCCTAGTTTCAAATCGGTTCTTTTGTCTTTCCACACCCAAAGCACCAGCTCCGAACCATGAAAAGAACCATCTAAAATAGCACCAAAACATTGCTGGTCTAGAAGAACCGCTTGCGTCAGGGGCTGTGGATGGGGTTACTGTGACCAACAAGATAAACACAAACTTGTGACCGCCTTTTTTGAAATGGCAGCTAATTGAGCTAATAGCTGCTCGATTGTAATCTCCGTCTATATAAATTACAGAGAGCTGCACGAACGCGTTGGATTCGCTGTGTTTTGATGTCGATGTAGGATCGTAAAGCCATGAGCATCAATAGTAAAGCAACGTTCGCCATTGTTGATGGAAGGCTTGTTCAAGAATCATCGGCGCTGTGCAGATCGATTGCCGTATGACATCAAAGTTCAGCGAGAGCATATGACTCCTTGTGCTTTTGAATCTCTCATGCGGTATTTTGATCCCATACATTGATCGGTCTGCGCAGCGCCGATGCATCTCGAACAAGCCGTGTATGTTTGTGTTTCCCGCTGCCTCGCTAGCGTTGCTGTGAAAGATGAGACGTATACAGTGATGCAAGACCTGGCTCTGTGGTGGCTCTCGAGCCTGTAGAAAGACAAACCGGTTCTTAGAAGACACGTCAGTCGAACAAACTCCAAACCGGCACCAGCACTAGCTCTGAACTAGCACCCGGTTCATGCTGGTGGAAAAGTCTGTTTCAGCGTCGAGTCTTCTGAGGTGTGGCGAGCAGTTCACAGAATTTCTCATATTTACACAAACATCAAACAAGATTTATACAGTTTGATTAAGCGACAGACTCATTTTTGATAGTTTTCTTCAGGCACAGTGCTACTTGCGTGTCTTTTCTGGTGTATTGTCAGTAAATTTTCAGGTTTTACACCCTGTCTACTTTGGATTTGTCGAGTCACCAACAGTAAACGTAAGCTCCATTCTATTTCAGACATTAAAGGCACTTCTACTTTCAACAACTAGACAAATGGATCTGGAATGTCTGCTTTGGTTTTAAAACTTTTACACCATTTGTTTTGCAGGTATTACAAGTTTCAGCTCCACAAGTCAGCTCCACCTTGAACAAACGTTCCCCTTTCAGAAATGTCACCTCCAGTGCTATAGCCCCATTGAGAAATGCAGCTTTGCTTTATTTAATAAGCATGTACAGCACACATCTGAAGCTCAGCTCGGACCAACATCCTGCAGAGATTAGCTTTAACTACCTGGAACTTTCTTATAATCCTGAAGACCTTCATCAGCTGTTTCAGACGGGCTTGATTAGACCCCTGATCTACAGTCTCGTTCTCTCCTTCAGCTGCTTTTCTTTCTGCTGCTGTTTTTAGTCCTATGGCTGGATGCCTTGAACATCTGAAGGCCTTTAAACTTTCTGCTGAATCTTTCCAGCTCTTTGTCCGTCTGTGTCAGGAGGTCTAAAGAGAGAGAAAATCTTAAAGTAAATCTAAAAACAACTTGAAAACACTGATTGTGATGAAGTATATCAGTGAGAGTGAAAGAGTTTCTCACCTGTCCTCTGGATCACAGCAGACAGCATCATGTCCTCCTCCACTTCCCTGATGAAGAACACAACACATACATCAATAACACCTGATTATCATGTGACCTCGCACTGCTGGGGTCAGGTGACCTCTGACCTCTGTCTGTCCAGATCCAGGCTGCTGATGATGTCATTCCTCTGCTGGATGATTGACAGCAGGTGTGACATGAGCTGATGTTCCTGCTGTCTGTCATCGGAGCTCCAGTCTTCCTCTGAACAATCACACATTCATCAGAAACTAAAAACTACCGACACTTTATACTCAAATAATCCAAACACTGAAAAAAGTGATTTACTTCATTTTTTTCTCTCTTGTTTTCCAGCACAAATATATAAACGTTCATAAATCAAGATATATTTAATTGAGAAGCAAAATTAAATTAGATAAGAAGAAGTGAAGTGAAGCAGGACGGGGCCAAGAGCTGTGGGAGCAGAGCGAGACACCTGTGTGACACACCGGAGGGATAAAAGGAGTGATGGAGTGATTGAGTTTGTCACCTGGTTTGTTGAAGAGGCACCTGAGCTCAAACTCTACATCCGCCTGTCGCTGCTCCAGACGGCACTGTCTCAACCTGAACACACACGCACAATTCTTGTCAACATGTTGTGTATTCATGTTGTTTTGGCGTGAAAACTATTCTTACATGCAAATTTAATACCATGCTAATTCAAATGCTAAACATGATAATAACATCCTTATAGTTCAAAAGGCTATTTAAACATACTAAACAAGTTAGTTAAGGCTAATGTCATAATAATAGCATATACCAGTGTGTGTGTGTACTCACATATACACCAGCTCTGCATCTCTGCGCACTAACATGTTCTTCTTATGAATCAGAATGAACCAGTCGACTAGAAGATTATCTGAAACAAACACATCATTCATAACTACACAAAAGACACCAGACTCCAGACAAACAAGCTTCAGTCCAGCTGATCTGATGATTATTGAACACTAGCAGTGTGTGCGATCCTTACTACAATACTTTATGTTGGAGTACAATTCACATAATGGCCACAAGAGGGAACCATGTTATTATATATGGGTTTTACTTTTACTCATCTAAGTGAAAGCTGAGCTGTAATCTTCTGTCTTCACTCTTTGAGATTAAAAGCTCAGTTTTTGTAGATATAAATCTTTTGTGTTTAATCGGCACAACACCACACAGTGACACATCAGAAATAAAAATACTAATAAAGCACTTTTTAGATCCACTCATTAGTCGTTGCCACATCAAGTGTCCAATGAATTTAAACTCCACTGGCAAATGGCAAATTTATATTTATGCATTTGGCAGACGCTTTTATCCAAAGCGACTTACAGTGCCCTTATTACAGGGACAATCCCCCAGGAGCAACATGGAGTAAAGTGCCTTGCTCAAGGACACACTGGTGGTGACCGCTGGGATCGAACCAGCAACCTTCTGCATATCAGCTCCATGGTTTAACCCACTGGACCACCATCTCACAATATGTTTAATGTTTAAGCAAATGTTCTGTTTCTCAATAGTGATAAAACAGAGATAATGCTTATTGGTTCACCCCACCAAATCAATACATCTAGTCATTTAGCTCTAAAAATTGAAGGCTCTGCTCTGGAGTTTCAAGCTAAATAAAAAAATTTGGGGGTGATATTTGACACAAATTTATCATTTGACCCCCATGTCAAAAATACAGCCAAAAACCATTTTTTTCACCTCGGAAACATTGCAGAACTATGCCCAATGTTATCAGTTTCTATTGCTGAAAGATTTATTAACACTTTTGTATTTTCACACATTGATTATGGCAACGCTCTTCTGGATGGGGTCTCAAAAACTACCTTAAATAAATTCCAGTCAGTTCAGATTTCTGCTGCTAGAATTCTTACAAGGTCCAGGACAAGCGAACACATCACTCCAGTTTTAGAGTCATTGCACTGGCTTCCTGTCAGGTTCCCCATTGATTTTAAAATTCTCATGCTGACTTACAAGGCCCTACATGGCTTAGCAGTCCTTCCGGAAAAATGCTGATTTTTTTGTGATTGTTGCGGGCAAAAATCCTTGATTTTGCGGCAAGTTTTCTTAAAAAATGCGATTCAGGATATTTATGCAATTTTATGCGATTAAATTGCGGGAACTTGCAAAAACTGCGGTTTGATGAAAAAAAAAAAAAATAAAGTGATTCCCCCAACACCCTGTTCTCACTAGGGTACTACCTTAATGTAAAGAGTCATTTCTTATTACGTCCTATGATAAGCAGTCAAACTACATCACAGAAAGTGTTGGGAATATTTAAGTTCTCATCTTGTTTTATTTCAGACCTTAATAAACACACGGCTCAAACTTACAAAACATTGAGTCAAACAAGTTCTTTAGCTTTACAAAAGGAATATGCTACAACTTCTGTAAAAACTGCTTCCTGTTTTAAAGAGGTAGCTATACAAAACTGACATCTGTTAAAATAAGTGCTTCCAATGCACAAAGTACTGTAATGTAAATGTGCATACTACTAATGTACTAACAACTGTAAGGTTTTTTTAAACTAGTATGATTTAACCTACTGGTAACAAAAAAGTGCAATCTTACAACTGTAAAGTTGAGTAAAGTCAACTCCTGAAAGAAACGACAACAGTTCACTGTGAAAATGAAAACAGGGGCTAAATCCGAAATCACCCCCTAAAACCTCAATCACTATTCCCTGCGTTAGTCCACTAATACAGTTCACTTGAAGGAGTGAATGAAAACGAGTGCGTGAAGTCGGACAGCCGTTGTGTGTACATCGGCTGTACACTCGTTATTGAGGTGCAATGTGGGATTGAATGAGTGCACTCGATAATGCCCAGTATGCTTTCGGACACCACTACAAATGACTGTCCCCTCAAATAATGCCCTATTTGAGGGTATAGGGGGCGATTTTGGATTCAGCCTATAACTGCGTAGCCTCTAACACTGGCGGGTTTTGCAGCTTTTCGATGATGTTCACGTCGACATCACTTCACGTTCCCATGGCAATAGGGGAAAATGGCTGGTCTTGTGTGAAGTAAACGCAACAATTTTGAAAAATTTCGGCCCCAGCATTAACACTGAGCCACGCTTCCCTTGGAGGGCGGGGGCAATAACAAAAGAAACACGCCTCTGCTGCATGCTAGAATCTCCAAAAAACAAGCCGATTTCAACCTCAAAGTGTATGCTTTTAGATATACCAACGGAGAGGCTTCTTCGTGATCTCAACTAACAGATTCTGCAAAAAAGCGCAAATCACCAATTTTGAAAAAAAAAAAAAAAATGCTTCTTTCTCATTTTGCTCGAAAGTTGTGCTGGCGACTTGTGTCCCTACTTTCCGTGACTGGTCACATATGTGGACTTTGGCTGATTTGCATTGAATTCTGCGATCGCATAATCAGGTTTTTCTGGAGGGGACTGGTTTAGCACCTCATTACTTGTCTGAACTTTTAACTGTTTACACGCCTACACTGTCAGAAAAAAAGGTACGGTGCTGTCACTGGGGCGGTACCCTAAGGTACAAAACCGAAAAGGTACTAATATGTACCTTTAAGGTACTAATATGCACTCTTAAAGTACTGATATGTACCTTTTAAGGTACTAATATGTACCATTTAGGGGTGAGTAAGGTACAAAGATGTACCTTTTCACTTTTGTACCTTAGGGTACCGCCCCAGTGACAGCACTGTACCTTTTTTTCTGACAGTGTAGACGTGATCTCTGCTCCTCTGATTCAGGTCTTTTAGTTGTTCCTTCTACCCGTCTACGCTCTATGGGTGACCGGGCCTTCCCCACCTGTGCACCTAAACTATGGACTTCACTTCCCATGCTGATTCTCTTACTGTGTTTAAATCTGCTCTTAAAACCCAGTTTTTCAGAATGGCGTTTATTGGATTTTTATTATTTTCTTTTTTGTCTGTGTTACTGTATTGTGTGCCTTTTATATGTTTATGCTTGTAAAGCGCTTTGAGATGCACTTTTTAAAGACGCTGTATAAAATAAAGATTATTATTATTATTAGCGTGTCTGTTGTTGTGAGGAGGTTCAGGTGTTTCTCACCATCCGTTCGTCTCCTCATCTCTCTCTCCAGCTCCACTCCTCTCCTCTCCAGCTTCAGCAGACGCTCCTCCAGGTCCTTCTGCTCCTCACACACCTCCTTCTCTGACACGAGTGTGTCTGTGATCACCTGAACACACAATCAATCATCCTTCAGTCAGAGAAGAGCAAACATCTCAACATCTGATGGCTCAATCCCAAACCTCATGGAGCAGATGGGAATGCTGTGATCCTGTGTTGGATTTATCAAAGTTTAATCCCACATAAAATGTACATTTTAAGTATAAGAATTGCTGAACTGAATCTTTTTCTTGTTTCTCTGTCTTGTGAGGTCACTCCAACAGCACAACGAAGACAGTTTCTGTCTCACCTTCCTCTTGATGAGCGGGAAACCGTGGGCAGGAGCTGCAGCCTGATGCATGCTGGGAACCGAAGATGAGGTCTGTGGTTTGTGTGCAACTGAGGTTTTGAAACTGAAAGGGTTTTGCTTGAGAAAGAGAAAAACACAGAGATGGTCTGATGTTAACACACACACATATCTCATGAGATTGCAAAGAGAACAACAACAACCCACAACCACAAGCCGTGACTCTTCAGTCTGAGCTTCAGACGTCTGATCATGTGATTCTGCTCACACACAACAACTAGTTAAAAGGTGATAATCACTTTAACCGAAGGTTATACAGACATCACATGACTCTGAGAGGGAAGTTAATGCTGCATCAGACTCAGACCAAGAACCAGGATCATGAACATGGTCTCTGAGGGTCTAGACTCGGCTCTGATCTCATGACTGGGCGAAGAATTAGGCAAAGTTTGAGACTGTTGAAGATCTTGATGAAGCTGACAGCGATCTAAGAGCAAATGTTTTGTTCTGTCGAGTCTCAGTCAGAGCGTGTGTAGTGAATCAGAACCAGTGTGTCTCTCAGATAAACCTGATACTGCGCGTCTCTGCCAATGCCAGTAACTCTATTCCCAGAACACAAGTCTAAATATAAACCAGCTTCAGCTGGAGAACAACCAGTTCTGGTTTCACAAACCTGTGGGCTTGTGCCAGTCCTTTAGAAACCACTACAGGTTTACAGTCTAGCTCTTCCCTCTGTTTTGACCCTTGCTAATTGTACTGCTATTTTGATATTTTAACTATACATTTAGTTTATCTTACATATTTAATGCACATGTTTAAGCAGGTTTACATTTCATTGCAAGGTTTATTCTCTATATAACAGAGAATGTGAATGTTGAATCTTGTAGAATCGAGGATAAACAGATGTTTAATCCGATTTTATGAGGATCAGCAGGGTCACATGATGAACGGAGGAGGGTCACATGATGAACGGCTGATTCATTCAGTACCTCTTCATCCTTGGACTCGTCCTCATCATCCTCCAGGAAGGGGTTAAATGTCGCAGGGCAGCGGCGGGAACGAGCACATGGAGCCGGAACCGGAGGAAGACGAGACCAGGGACCCGGATCAATCAGCTTCATCCAGGGATGATCCTTACGGACGGCGCTCTGAGACGAGACTGAGACGAGACGAACATGAGACATTAAGGTAAACCATCACTGTAATAATCAGAACGTAGAACTGGAACTGTTTGATTATGTTTACACTGCAACAGTAACTGTTATATAGTAAGACAGGAGTGAGGATTATAACCGTTGTCAGGGCGATGGTCCTGTGATTTGGGGCGGGGCAAGGAGGTTTCTGAGGCTCCGCCCTCTTTCTGGGAGCAGGTTTGGGAGGTCCTTGTATGTTAGTCTCTGATGAGGTGGAGAAATGTCTTTCAATCATCATGTCTCTGTCTGTGTCTCCTCTGTCTCTGTCCATCTCTCTTCTGTCTCCTTCTGTCTCTCTTCTGTCTCTGTCCATCTCTCTTCTGTCTCCTTCTGTCTCTCTTCTGTCTCTGTCCATCTCTCTTCTGTCTCCTTCTGTCTCTCTTCTGTCTCCGTCTGTCTCTCTTCTGTCTCCTTCTGTCTCTCTTCTGTCTCTGTCCATCTCTCTTCTGTCTCCTTCTGTCTCTCTTCTGTCTCTGTCCATCTCTCTTCTGTCTCCTTCTGTCTCTCTTCTGTCTCTGTCCATCTCTCTTCTGTCTCCTTCTGTCTCTCTTCTGTCTCCGTCTGTCTCTCTTCTGTCCCCTTCTGTCTCTCTTCTGTCTCCGTCTGTCTCTCTTCTGTCCCCTTCTGTCTCTCTTCTGTCTCCGTCTGTCTCTCTTCTGTCTCCGTCTGTCTCAGCAGTATCTGCGGGCCGGTCGTGTTCAGGAGCAGGTCTGCATGGATAACTGCACTGCAGTGAACCCGTCTCACTGTCTTCTGTGAAAGACATCGGCAGCAGAGAACGACGGCAGCGACTGCATCTGAAACACACCATGAGACAATCAGCACTATCAATGTGTGTGTGTGTGTGTGTGTGTGTGTGTGTGTGTGTGTGTGTGTGTGTGTGTGT